>CAVLJG010000010.1:22096875-22332096 GCA_963669975.1 Acanthoscelides obtectus | reverse complement strand
ATTGGTGGCCATGGTAACAATGTGACATCATTATGTTGAAAGAAGTCTATTGTGACTCTTGTAACATGTGGTCGGGCATTATCTTGTTGGAAAGTTGGATCTGCCAGGGTGTCAAGACAGGGTAAAAGATGGGGTTCTAGAACTTCGTGGATATAACGCTGCGCGTTCATGTTACCTCTGATGAAGATTAAAGGTAACCTGGAACCATAAGCTATAGCACCCCAAACCATAACTCCAACAGTGTGATGAACATGTCTTTCAACAAAAAACTGTGGATTCCTACTTTCACCACGTCGCCTTCTAACCCTGGCACGACCATCGTGCATGCCTAAACAAAATCGAGACTCGTCACTAAAGACAATACTGTTCCATTCCTGATCCCAGAGTGACCGTTGTCTGCACCACTCAAGGCGATTACGTCGTTGTTCTCGAGTTAAAGGGAGGACCCAGTGTGGCCGGTATGAAAACAATCCAAAACTTCTCATTCGTCGGTAAACACTTCGCATGCCAATAGGTCTTCCGTGTTCTGCAAACCATTCATTTGCAATGGACCTGGTAGTGGAGAAACGGTCCCTTAAGGCCAATAATCTTAGGCGGCGATCTTCACGGTCTGTTGTTCTACGGCGGCGTCCAGTGCCCCTTGCTCTTTGCGTACGGCCTTCTCGAAGCCATGCCTGACAACACCTAACCACAGTGTCTACACTTCTTTGCACTCTAACTGCAATTGCCCGAAAAGAAAGTCCAGCTTCCCGAAGTCCCACTATACGGCCCCTATCAAACTCACAAGTTGACGAAATCGTACAGGTCTCCGTACTCTAGGCATCGTAACCGATCGTAAAGGATGTCAAGAACCAAAATCCGCCAGCGTTGATTCTTTACTGCGGCTGAAATATTCATTTTTAGAGCGTTAGTGAATTAAAAAAAAGGAAGTATAAAAACCGGAATGTCCAACTGATACCTAAGGCTGAAAATTTTTTCACTTGTTATTTACAGGAAGATAAATACATTCACCAACTTTTATTAAAATAAAACCATTTAAACTGGGTGTTCGGATTTATATGTCTCTTAGTATATTTTAACTGTACAATGATGTTTGTCTTCGTTCTGATATTCTTGCCACTGTCAACAAAAATAACAAAACGAGTTTTTATCGCTGATGCTGTGGATACGGCAGGGAATTACAATTATTTGTAGAGATATGCATGTTGGTGGGTAATTATTAAATGTACCACCATTTTGTAGTAGGAAAAGGTATTGATTGACTTTATATTCTAGGGTTATAACCTTAACATTTTCATCTGTCAATTTTACGCTAAAATGTGGTATCGTCGCATCAATTTTGATAGCTCAAGATTCAATTTTTTGAATTGATCCGCTCAAAAGCTCGAACGGGAGGGGGACATTAAAGAAAAGCACTACCGATAAAATGTATCACAGTAAAACTATAGACACCTTTCAGGACGCTTGTTAAGAAACAGCTGATGATATATTTCAAGGGTACTGTGATGTGCACTGTTTCAAAATCTTTAAAATTTCTATAACTTCTAGTGTATTTTCATCATCCTTTCTCTTGCAGACGAATAAGGCTTTGCATAAAAGCATATTCGTATTTTCTCTACATTGTAGTTTCTTGGATAATGGATTCTGAAGAGGTCACGGAGGTCGTCAGCACCAACTACGAAAAATCCTGCAAATTCCGAGTTGACTCTACGACGGACGGTGATGTTGCTTCGTTACTGGTTTTCATTTTTACCCAAGGAATGCAGCGACGTGTTCTTCTGGATAATTAAATTGATTTTACTCGGTGCTCCGCGACAGCAGACACATTCTAACAAACCGTTGTTCGAATCAGTATCCCAGCGTAACAATAGAAATTCGAGAGAGTTTTATTACACTGGACAACAAATTTTAGTTTTTTAATTGTATCTTGTGGGAAAAGTGCACTTCTTTGTTAATTTTGGGGCGCTGAAAAACAACTTTTTATTTTTAAGGATATATTAAAAAGTAACAAGATTCCTATACTTATAAGAATCACTATTATATATGCGCTGTCTTTTTGCTGTTCTTTTATGGATCGTTTCTGGAGCATCTCTACCAAGAGTCCAACAGTAGTCTGCAAGCATGGAAGGATTCAACTTTCCTGGTACCTTTTTCCATGTTGAATAGCCGGATGAAAAACGTTCGCCGGGCTCATCACTTACGGCTCCGCAATTGTCAGGAAAAAAGTCCAGGTATGAGTGTAAGGAAATGTTCTTAAGAAGACATATTACAGCCCATCTTTTGATACGATGACAGCATTTTTTGACAAGGGTTTTTATAGTTGTCAGCTTTCTATGTCCCAAGAAATTAGTGACCACCAGACGAAATCATTCCAGCAGTTTTTACAATACCTGTTAAAGTGTTTTCAAACTGTGTATCTTTCGAAATATTTCGAATCTGTGGCCCAACAAAAATAGCTTCTTAACCTTTGCCTCACTTAGTCTTGGAAATTTCTGACGCAGGTATTGAAAAGCTGACCCATTTCTATCTAATGCCTTGACAAAGTTTTTCATTAGGTCCAACTTGATATGCAGTGGTGGTAATAAAATTTTTTTCGAATCTACTAATGGCTTATGCTGTACATTTTTTTGACCTGGCTCTAGGAATTGACGAACAGGCCAGTTTTGTCTGGTTGTAATGAAGTGCCTTTGCCCGACTGTCCCATTCACACAAAAAACAGCAAAACTTTGTGTAGCCTAGCTGCAGCCCAAGTAAAGGTGCAACAACTTTCAAATCGCCACAAATATGCCCATTGGTGCCTCATCGTATTTATGCTTGTCAATAGGTATTTCATATTGTCATATGATTCTTTCATGTGAACTGCATACCCTACAGGAAGAGATGGTAAAATATTTCCAATATGCAATAACACTGCCTTTAAACTCAATGTTGAACTGTCTATAAACAATCTCCATTTCTTCTGGGTTATAGTTTATATTTAAAGCCGCCAGTAAGCCGTTAATGTTACTGCAGAAAACCAAGTTATTCTCCATATTGAAAAATGGTTCTAGTCTTGTGGCGTTTACGAAAAACACTATACCGAAACATCGTCTTCTAAACAAGTTTCCACTGCTGCAGTCTTGATACAAGTAACTCTGCCTTACATTTTGGAAGTTCTAAATCTCTACAAGATCATTTAATTCTGACTGTGTTATTTTGTGCGGTTGGTGGCATGACGTGCTCGGTATAAAATCAGGATCTCTGGACGTTGATGGCATATCTTCTTCCTGACGAATCACTCGATCGCCATGATCTGATTCGTTTTCTGATTCGCAAGTGTAGGATTCTGGGGGTTTTGGAATAGGATTTTCGTCACTGTGAGGAACAGGTCTCATCGCAGATGGTATGTTTGGGTAGTTAATAACCGATTTTTTTTCTTGGACATACCTGTGGCTTGTCCAACACAAGGTACCATGCAAAAGTAACAATCATTAATATGATTTGTAGGCTCTCTCAAACCTTGGGACAGCAAAGCGCATAGACCGTTTTTGCCATTTAACCAGTCCTCAGACTTGAAAGCACATGTATTACAGCAGATGTGGGGGTGCCCACTGTTTGTCTTGATCACCTAGTTTACAACCGAAATAAAGCTGATATGCCTTTGTTATTAGTGGAGTAATAGACCGTCTCTGAGACGCAAAAGTCACATCACCACACACGTAACAAACTGATCTGGATTGTTTACAACACTTTCGAGACATCTTGCATGAACGCTGTCAGCCAACTGAGGAAAAAATGGCTAATATAAAACAATATAATGTACACGTATGTATAACGTAACACAATCATGCCGATTACATCATCTTTCCTTGCCGAATATAAAAATGTAGCACGTGCATTTTGTGAATTACAGTATATTAACACTGTCACAGCAGGAACACATATAATTACCGTATCTCTAAAACTTGAACTAATATTGAAAAAATAAGTTTCATTCCGGTTTTAGCACATTAAAAATAGTAATATTTTGTTGATTTTATTTAGGATATTTTTTGGCTGTTGATCAGTGTTATTAAAGGTCAATGGGCTTTAAAGCAGTGTAATCATTTTGAAATTTTTATCATTTACTTATTATGCTTCATTAAGTACTTATACAAAATTTTATCAAAATAAAACCATTCAAACTGGGTGTTCGGATTTATCTGTCACTTAGTATATCTCTTCTACAGGCTGTGCGGCAAAAAAATCACACCCTACCCCTTAAAACGTCCAGCGCCATCTATGAATAATCTGTCGGCATTCGTCTCGTATCCCATCCGGCCCTCTGGAGAAACAAATGCCGCCACGCCGAGTGTCGAAGCTCAGGCACGGCCTGCTGCCTGCCACCAACCGCTGTGTCGGTCCCAAGTTGGCCATGGAACGATGGAGGGCTGCACAATCGATAAAACAGCGACCTAATTCGTGTTTGCCGACACACACACACACGCTCACATGATGGGGAGGCTCGGAGGATGTTTGTGTTCCGTGTGAGATGCGGATACGAAACCCGACACGCCACACGACGGGGGTGTCCGCTTTTAGTACAGTCATTTCATCTCTTCGTAACTTTCTACTTCTGCGCTTTCGTGGCCAATGACCCGAATCATTCCACGTACAAGTGAGCCGCGACTGGAGACAATTGTGATCCCATTGGCGGACTTATTCTTGTACGCAGAATTCTTCTTTCACTTGGAATTAGTTGCTATTCAAACAAAACGTTAGCTCTGGATCTTCTCGGAATTTCATATCGATTATGCGTAAGGCATCTGCTATGTGACGTTGGTAGTATAGGCTTTCAATGTCAGAACTGACAAGACTGTCTTCAGTATTTTTTCTTAGTGCAATTTTTTGCTTTTTGAATAAAAATACTGATTCTTCGGACTTTTCAACATAAAAAAGCTCTCCTGTGAGTTTTCGTTATAGTTAGCCGTTTTTGAGATATTTCGATTTTAAGGTCCGATGCATTTTTAATTATTTATGGGAAAATAATATTTTTTTACATTTTCGATTTGGACATTACAAGTAATTAAGATGATCGTTTAGATTGTGTTTTTAAACACAGCAATAATTCCTAACTCCAAATAAACACAAAAACAGAATATTAATTTGTTTAATTTTCCAATATTATTTTAACAACTTAAATTAATTATTTACAACTAAAATGCTATTGGATAGTTAGGACAAACATACAAAATCTAAAGTGGTTGCTCGAAATGTAAACCCAATTGTTCAATACTCAATTCACATCTACGAATGATCGAACGTGGTATAGCATTATTCAAATAAGGCCTTATTTCATCACATGCATTCCTGATTCTGTCTATTAGCATATCTCTTGTGGTTACGGGAGTCTGGTACACTTTTTCTTTTAGAAATCCCCCACAAAGAAATCTAATGGATTTAGGTCAGGGGATCGTGGAGGCCAGGCGACTGGTCCTCCACGGCCGATCCATCTTTCTGGATAATTTTCGTCCAGCCAGTTTCTAACTATTCTCGAATAATGAGCTGGACAACCATCAAGCTGGAACCAGGCCAATCTTCTTAAATCTAACATAACATCATCCCACATATTTGCATGTTCAGCCTTTAAAATTCCAAGAAGGTCGCAGCATTTAACCTTGCAGGCAAAAGGTAGGGTCCAAATAGTCGATTACGGTATCCCTTTGGAGATTTCCAAAACCATTTTCAATTATTTGGCGATGCACTCTTACAAATACTGAGCGAGTTGGATGTCGTCTGTTTGGAAATCTTCGTGCGTATTCTCTGACTGTTTCTGCTGCTCCATTTACAAAGCCATACACAAAATGAATATCCGCTAACTCTTGATTGGAGAATAAAATGGCATTTATATAAAACTTACAAAAAAAAAACAGGTAAAGAAACTAAATTTCGTGCACTCACAATTGCAAAAAAACGTTTCAGGTTTCAACAGACAACAAAACTAACTGTCAACTAATTGACGTTTAACCTTATTCTGCTTTCAATTTCAAGAATATTTGCAGGCACAGTCTACTTCTAAAAATTATCGAGATACTGACTTTTTAACGTTATTTTATCATAAATAATAAAAAATGCATCGAACCTAAAAATCGAAATATCTCAAAACGGCTAAACTATAACGAAAATTCACAAGAGAGCTTTTTTATGTTGAAAAGTGCGAAGAATCAGTTTTTTTATTCAAAAAGCAAAAAATTGCACTAAGAAAAATTTTTCGGTCATTTTAATACACTACAGGTACAGTAGAGAGCGCCCTTTAGCGGCTACAGTAAAACTATGCCCAGGGTTCGTTTTGTCGTACAAAAAACCCTTGTATACCAATTTTCACTGTTATACATCAAATATTGTTCGAAATATTTAAAAAAAAAACTATTTTAGAAGTAAATTTAAACACCCTGTATTTCGGAAGCCGCGCATTTTTCGACCCATATTTATATAGACTTTATGCATTAATTTTCAAGTTCTATCGAATCTTAAAGTTATGCAACAATAAACTGAAACACCCTGTATATGCTTGTCTTCTTATGATGTAATCCTAAAACCAGGGGTTGAGTGGAAGAGCGGATATGCCGAACTTATATGTTCATATAAAACTGGTTTTGCAACTTGTTTATATTTTCTTTTGTGGGAATTAAGACATTATTATTATTATTATTATTATTAGTAAATGATACTAAAAATTTTACGCGGTGAAATCTGGCAAGACCAAATTTTTGTACCAAATGAAATGAAAAATACTTGAATGAAACCTTACCCACACGTCAGTTTGTTTAAACAGATGATACTCACCTGAAACAAAAAATATAAATTAATACAAAGAAGAAATTGACAATCTCACATTTGATTTTACGTACAGTAGAACCCGGATTATCCGAAATAATTTGGGGAATCACCGGCAGCGAATCTAATGACGCAAACGCCGAAAGGGGAACTACCGGCGACTATTTCCGATCAAAAAACTGAGAAATTTACTGTTTGCGATCTGTTTTGGAAAAAGCGGATTTCGGATAACATATGCATAGTAATTATTTTAGTCTTAGCGTGAGTAACTGCTAGAAAAAATGTTCATATTGCTCATCGACCCATACAAAGACGCAGCCGTTACATGCGAATGCAATTAAATTAGCGATCGATAAAGAGAGCTGAGCATATGCAGCACCTAGCATCTGAGCGAACAACGGCGGGACACACCCAAACCTACAACACATACATACACAACAGACGCACATAGAGCTTCATCCTGATGCGGATGCCGACAAATCCGCTCGTCGTTGCCACACTGCAGTATCGACAGAGGTGCCTCCCGCTTTTCCCCCAATCCCCCCCTCTGTCGTTACATTCAACCCCGTCGAATCAGACGAGGTATGATTCAGACCTTGTGATATGATGGTGACTGAAACCGATGCGTAAGACAAATCTATAACAGCTATCAGTGGGAAAGTAGGGATTCAGTTCGCATCATCATTGTGACCGCAAGAGGCTGACGATTCTGGCAGTATAGTAGATGTGTGATTGAACGTAACATGCTGATTTCCAGGTTTTCCATATGGAGGGATTTTTACTTCTCTTGGGGATATATTCTGGGGGGACTTTTTTGGCGGAAAAATAAAATCGATTTGTATACTAAGTGACATATAAATCCGAACACCCAGTTTAAATGGTTTTATTTTAATAAAATTTTGTATAAGTACTTAATGAAGCATAATAAGTAAATGATAAAAATTTCAAAATGATTGCACTGCGATCGATCGATGAGGTCAGGTTGAATAATTCAAGGCGATCTTCACAGCTTGGTCTTCGTGCTCCAAAAGGGATACGAGTAGTCCGACGCTGTACTGATTTCGACGAGATTTCTATCGCGCAGAAGCATAGTGTCCCATACCGGGCCAGCGAATTCAAGAATTGGCCTCACGAATGCCTTGTAAATGTAGGCGCAAGTGTTGACATCGGATCCTTTGAAAGACCTCTCCAGCGTGTATAGAAGTTTCTTGGCTTTTGATGTAACGTGGTGAATATGCTCTGACCAGGAAAGACGATCGTTGACTACAACGCCCAGATCAGTGTGGCTGGAAATTGCTTCGATGTTGTGGCCAGAGATCTTGTATG
The DNA here is from genome assembly GCA_963669975.1 of Acanthoscelides obtectus. Classification (NCBI taxonomy): domain Eukaryota; kingdom Metazoa; phylum Arthropoda; class Insecta; order Coleoptera; family Chrysomelidae; genus Acanthoscelides; species Acanthoscelides obtectus. The sequence goes on along the minus strand of CAVLJG010000010.1, from coordinate 22,323,975 downwards.
TAAATCGCGGATTTGTCTTCCCGAGGTGAAGGACACAACACTTAGTTAGATTTAAGGGTAAAAGCCAACTGACTGACCATTGACAAACAATATCAAAATCTCGTTGAAGCATAGCAGAATTTACGACAGTATTGTAAATCTTGGTGTCGTCGACATAAGCATGTGGAGGAAATCAATGCGGGCAGGTCACTTGTATACAGAAGGAACAGCACTGGCCCCAAGACAGAGCCTTGAGGAACTCCACTTGCTACATGATGAAGGTGAGACTGGCTATCACTGACGTGCACAGAGAAAGTCCTCCCGGTGAGAAAAGCCTTAATCCACAGTAACAACTCGCCTCTTATTCCCATACATTCCAACTTAAACAGAAGCCTTCTATGTGGTACGCGATCGAAAGCCCTAGAAAAATCTAAGTAGATTATATCAACAAGAGTCTTTGTGTCCAGATACTGAGTCCAATCGTTGAGAGAGTGAAGAAGGTTGGTCATTATTGATCGACCAGGGAGAAATCCATGCTAATTCTTTGGGATAAGGTCATTTTCGAAAGCAAATGACAGGAGCTTATCTAATATGATTCTTTCAGCTATTTTGGCGGCGATAGGAACGAGACTTATTGGTCGATAATTTTTAGCGGAGGATTTGTCGCCCTTTTTGAATACAGGGGTAACAGAAGCACTAAGCCAGCATGAGGGTAGGGTATGAGATCTAAAAGACGATGTGAATATTAACTTAATGGTAGGGCCAGTGCTGAAGCGCAGTTTTTAAGTACAGCCGCCGTCATCCCATCTTTACCAGAGGAGGAAGAGGTCTTCAGATTTCGCAGGTGCATTAATACATCTTCAGGCAGGAAGTCAACTTCGCAAAGGCAGATAGTGGTCGGTAGAAGGTCTCCATTATTCTCATCGACGAAGTCATCACTAAGGACTCTGCCAGTAAGTTGGCGGATTCGGTGGCATCCATGTGGAGATGACCGTCAGCGTCGCGGATCTGAGGTGATGAAACTTTGGAATTCAGGTTTGTTCTTAGATACCGAAACAGCTTCTTCTTATTTTTAGAGGTAACGAGTTTTCGTTTATAAGCATGTTTGGCATGTAACGTTCTAGATAGGAGGTTAGAAAAGGATCGATGAGACACGTAATCTTGCGAATGGCCACTCCTCCTAAACCGTTGCCACAAAGATCTCTTGTGACGAAGCATCCTCGATATGTTAGAGTTGATCCAGGGCTTTGAGGGGTCACAGTATACCTTCTTTTCAACAGTGTTGTCAGCCGTTTCGCTTAGGACTCGTTGAGCGAAAGTTTCCCACATTTCTTGGGTGCTACATTTGTTAAGCAAAGCAGGCCAGTTGACTTCAGACAGGGCTTGGTTAAGAGCATCGTGGTTTGCAATTTTGATGGTTTTAAACTTATCGGTGTAGAACGACTATTTATATTGAACTGGAGAGAAGATAAAAGTGAACAGTGGTCAGACTTGCCAAAAGGTGGCAAATAATCTAATTAGAAACAAAGTCGGCGTCGTTAACGAATATCAAATCCAGAGCCCTAGGCGTCTGTCCTTCCCTGAATCTCGTTGGACGATCAACAAGTTGAGATATGCTAGAGTTGCGTAGCAAGTCGATGTAAGCAGCAGAAGAAGAATTGCATTCAGGAATGGTTGACATAGGCCAGCTAATGTCACGTAGATTGCAAACCTTTTATATCCTTTGTATTTCGGCCACGTTACGTCATTCGATGAATACTATAATTTGATGTAGCCGACTGGACTAATGAGCCGAGCAGGATAAGAAGAGGCGTTAGAACATCCAAGAGGCAGAGAGAGGTAAGCCAGCGGGGGCAGGGGGGCAAACGGAAGGGAACAGAGAGTAAAGTGTATGCTCGGCAAAGGCAAGGCGAGTATTGATTTCCGCGACCGCCAAGATGGGGGTCAGAGGGCATTTTCAGACAGCGAGCACAGCATGCACCGTATACTCAGTACTTACGCTCGCTCCTCTGTATGATCCTACAGCTTGCTCTATGTGCATTCGCTCTATCTTGTTCTCTTTCTCTCTCTACGGTAACTAGACTAACTCGACACCACGTTGCGGCGCTACGTAGCGCCCCGCTTCAGCCGAGGATACACGGCTTGTTCAGAATCGCTGGCTGGGCGGCCACACACTCTCATATGAAAAAGATTTGGATGCGAGAAGATGTAATAAGCACTCACGAGCAACAAACGCCATAAACGGGACAAAAAGTAAAGTGTATTAAAGTCTAATTTACTCCCATCACGCGCGACGGTTCGAATCCGCGCGCTTCCATTGGCCAACGCCAAGAATTAAATGACCCTCCTCCCCCTGAGAGGAAGTCCTGTAGGCCCACGTCATCCTTGCGATGACCAACCCCGCGTGAATGACGATATTGGTCTTCACCGTGCACAATGCACACATCTCACAGCATTACGGAAACGATTGCCGACTGTGACGTAAGACCACCGACGACGACGCTTGTCCATCCCGAGAGCCACGTAGCACGTATCGACACCCCACTGTAGGAGATATACAAACATCTAACTCCCAATTTTTAGTCCCTACAAAAAGTTTCCGAAAATGGCCAAAAAAAAAACAGGTTTTTTATTTTTTGGCCCTTTTCTACGACGCCACTGGACCGATCTTCAAAAACTACAAAGCTGGTGTACATGTCCCCCAAGTTCATTGGCGTTAGCATTGGCGTGCGATATGCTTTGATCTCCCTTTTCGGTTCCCGTCCTGTGAACATCAGAAGTAAATTAACCTTTACTATGCCTCAACATCGAACTACTTTGTTCTGTAGTTCTTTTGTCTACAATGCTATTAGAGCACACAATTTGCTGCCAGCAAAGTTCGGGTAATTAAATGAAAATAAACTTAAATACAAATTAAAAAAAAACAGTTACTCGATGGACAGTGAAAGTTAAAACACGGCTTCGCCATCCATTTCCACTCCTTCTTATATTCTACTTTTTTCAGTCGTTGTAGGAATCTACTATATTTACTTATTTATACTAAGTGACATATAAATCCGAACACCCAGTTTAAATGGTTTTATTTTAATAAAATTTTGTATAAGTACTTAATGAAGCATAATAAATGATAAAAATTTCAAAATGATTGCACTGCTTTAAAGCCCTTTGACTTTTAATAATGTGTGGATGCACCCTGATGTGCTACGCATTCTCCAACGCGCCTAGGCATGTTTCTGATCAGGTGGTCAATGTCCTCCTGTGGTAGCTCATTCCAGGCAACCACCAACTCCTCTCGAAGTGCTTCTAGAGTCTGAGGAGGACGTTGCAAATTGAGCAATCTCCTACCCATCATATCCCACACGTGCTCAATTGGGGATAAGTCGGGAGATCTTGTTGGCCATGGTAACAATGTGACATCATTATGTTGAAAGAAGTCTATTGTGACTCTTGCAACATGTGGTCGGGCATTATCTTGTTGGAAAGTTGGATCTGCCAGGGTGTCAAGATAGGGTAAAAGATGGGATTCTAGAACTTCGTGGATATAACGCTGCGCGTTCATGTTACCTCTGATGAAGATTAAAGGTCACCTGGAACCATAAGCTATAGCACCCCAAACCATAACTCCAACAGTGTGATGAACATGTCTTTCAACAAAAAACTGTGGATTCTTCCTTTCACCACGTCGCCTTCTAAGGCACCAGACTGACATCACGCCACCTAAAAAATGCCACGCCACCGCTACTACATTTTGATACGCGCGTCTTCATTTGTTTATATAGGCTTCAGCGATTCCACCTGCCACTTGATCACCGCGCCGCTACCACGTCACTTGCTCACCATCTCTACCCTGGCACGACCATCGTGCATGCCTAAACAAAATCGAGACTCGTCACTAAAGACAATATTGTTCCATTCCTGATCCCAGAGTGACCGTTGTCTGCACCACTCAAGGCGATTACGTCGGTGTTCTCGAGTTAAAGGGAGGACCCAGTGTGGCCGGTATGAAAACAAGCCAAAACTTCTCATTCGTCGGTAAACCACTTCGCATGCCAATAGGTCTTCCGTGTTCTGCAAACATTCATTTGCAATGGACCTGGTAGTGGAGAAACGGTCCCTTAAGGCCAATAATCTTAGGCGGCGATCTTCACGGTCTGTTGTTCTACGGCGGCGTCCAGTGCGTCTTGCTCTTTGCGTACGGCCTTCTCGAAGCCATGCCTGACAACACCTAACTACAGTGTCTACACTTCTTTGCACTCTAACTGCAATTGCCCGAAAAGAAAGTCCAGCTTCCCGAAGTCCCACTATACGGCCCCTATCAAACTCACTAAGTTGACGAAATCGTACAGGTCATTCTCCTCATATCCCACAACGTCAACGCGGGTGTTCCCCAGGGATCGGTCTTCGCTCCGACACTGTTTCTCTTACATATCAACGACCTTCTTTCTTGCACGATCAACCCAATCCACAGCTTCGCTGATGACAGCACTCTACATGCAGGAATTCAGAGTGACAAGCCGATCTCTGCGGCTGAGCTGGAAAAAAGAAGACTAGCGACGACTTCTTCTCTGACAAGAGACCTGGAGGCTATCACTGCTTGGGGACGCAACAATCTTGTACAGTTCAATGCTTCCAAAACACAGTACTGTACTTTGACGAACATACAGTTTCGATGGACGGCCGAGTTCTACCAAAGAGCCATTCATTTCGGCTGGTCGGAGTCCAGATCACCGAGGAGCTGATCTGGCACGAACACATCTCGTCAATAGCTGCAGCTGCTTGGAAAAAGCTATGCTATTTGTTTAGGGCTAAGAAGTACTTTCTCTCCGCATGACCTTCTCACTCTATACAAGGCACAGATAAGGCCTAGCCTCGAGTATTGCTCACACATTTGGCGTGCTGCCGCCCCGACTACATTGTCCATGCTCGATGCCGTCCAGAGGAGGGCGGTCCGGCTGATCGATGACTCTTCTCTAACAGACAGTCTCGGGACTCTTTCGCACCGGCGAGCCGTCGGCGATCTAGCTCTTTTCTATCGCTACACCAACGGGCTTTGCTCCTCAAGCTCTCTTCCATGATGCCGCCGCGCGATGTGCCTGCCAGATAGACACGTCTGACTTCGGTGTCCCATCCTAACCGTGTCAAACTTCGTTCATCCAGAACTGGCCGATACGATCGCTCCTTTGTTCCGAGGGTGTCTAGATTGCAAGAGGAAGCTTTTACCAGTTCTACTAACCTTAGGCAGTTCAAAATCGTATTAACAAAGTTCTTTGGGATCCTCACAGCAGCCGCGACGCCCTGGCATTTAGGTTTCTGCTTGTGCGGCTGGTTCGGTGTAAAAAGAACCCAATTTTATTTGAAAATGAATTTATTGCAGAACAACTATTTCTTCCACAAGTATTAACATTCGTTAAATTATGCTTTGTATTGTTATCGTACAACATAACAGCAAGCTCGTTGTCGCTGTAGGAAACATAGTCAACTCACTTAGAGGGCCATCAAACGGCGTGCAATGGCCGCCATAAAGGCCGTAATCGAGATTTCTAGATTTCCAACGGAGAACGATGTAGGTGTTACAGGGGGACCATACACTTGAGGTAATTTGAATCGCTACTCTTTTACTTGTCAAATCTTATGGCGCTTCTTAACGAGCAATGTTTTTCCAGTCCGCAGGACACCTCTCCTAAGTCAGTAGGTTGCCCAGATACCAAACAAAGTCAGGGAGAAAGAAGGGAAGAAGAAAGGAAGGAGAGCAAAGAAAAAACATGCCTTTGAGACATCCAGAAGCAAGATGCCAGTACTTTCGTTACTGGTGAACCTCCTGGTTACTCGTTCAACAAGCCTTATGACCTGTAGCTCCGTTCTATGCTCAGACCGAAAGCCAAATTGCACGTCAGGAATCACATTGTGGTCTGCCGAGAAATTTTCAAGGTGACGTAGAATCACCTTTTCAGCGAGCTTAGAAGGAGCTGACAGTAGACTAATGGGGCGGTAATCCTGGGGGAATATCCACGCCGTTGGGAAGTGCTGGGTCCTTAGTATGGCATTGACTATTGCCACGAGATAAGTGAAGGACTTCCGCGAAAGTAGCTTCAGCGCCTTATTAGTGATTCGATCCTCTCAGGTGCTTTACACACCTTGAGGTCTTCAATATGACCTTGAAGCTCTGCTGGTGTGCAATGCGGAGTCTCAGGAGATCAAGATCATAGTTGGGAGAGAACTGTCGTTCCATAGCATCAGCGAAAACCTCGACCTTTTCCTGTGTCATACAGACTATGCCCCTAGGACCGTGGATGTGCGGGAGCTTTCCGTTTCTGAGCGGAGAAACTCGCTCCATTGCTCATTACGGAATTCATGAAGAGCATTTGTGAATGTCATCTGGGTGACAAGACCTCTTCGCTTGCTTAATTGCAACTGTTTTGTCAAAAATTTTCTGACGAATGTATGCAGGGAGATCCAGCTCGGTTATAATTTATGGCATTTCCGACCGATTTTCATTTAGTACTGACAGATGGCCAAACGCAATGTAAAATGCCGCGATGCATAACAATTTGGTAATTCTTGGCTGATTTTGCAGTTCTTCTGGTGAGGTATATGTCAGGCAATATTGCGAAGATATAGCCGATATGTCTGAGATGTAATAATAATAAAAGTCTTTTATTTCAGCAAAAGACAAATAAATAGAAATCAAGCAGACTTTTGGTGAACTTTAGCCGCAGGGCTACGCTACAGCATCAACCATTCGAGCGACTGTTTGGGCGTATTCCACGCGACGTGGACGGTCAGTTGGCAATATTTTGTGTTAACTGCACCTTATAAGGAAAGAAATGCAATCATCTTCAAAATATGCCGCAACGTGGTTCCGCTGATGCCAAAATGCTGAGCACGGTGACGATACGACACTTCTGGGTTCTGGGCAACGCTGTCTCTGACCGCTTCAACCAATTCATTGGTCGTTGATGAACGGTATGTTGACGATCTCCCACTGTCCCGTACTCAAGAAAATTCGAAACTGAACGACGATTTTCAATGTACATTATTACTATTTCGGCGCGTTGTTTCGGTATAAAGCAATTCATGAGTAACATTGTAGTAAATTGACGTTTCAGAAACACGTATAACCAAATCACTCGGTTGGTAAATATCAAAGTCATTCGACGTTTGAATACGGACATAAAAGATGGCGCACCCTGTATTATAACAATCAATTAATAAGCTGAATTCAAGATAGATGTTAAATATTACATAAATAAGTAAATATTCTAGGTAGATTCCTACAACGACTGAAAAACGTAGAATATAAGGAGGAGTGGAAAATGGATGGCGAAGCCGTGTTATAACTTTCACTGTCGATCGAGTAACTGTTTTTTTTTTTAATTTGTATTTAAGTTTATTTCATTTAATTACCTGAACTTTGCTGGCAGCAAATTGTGTGCTCTAATAGCATTGTAGACAAAAGAACTACAGAACAAAGTAGTTCGATGTTGAGGCATAGTAAAGGTTAATTTACTTCTGATGTTCACAGGACGGGAACCGAAAAGGCATCAAAACATATCGCACGCCAATGCTAACGCCAATGAACTTGGCAGGACATGTACACCAGCTTTGTAGTTTTGAAGATCGGTCCAGTGGCGTCGCAGAGAAAGGCCAAAAAATATACTAAGTGACATATAAATCCGAACACCCAGTTTAAATGGTTTTATTTTAATAAAAGTTGGTGAATGTATTTATCTTACTGTGAATAACAAGTGAAAAATTTTTCAGCCTTATCAGTTGGACATTCCGGTTTTTATACTGCTTTTTTTTAATTCACTAACGCTCTAAAAATGAATATTTCAGCCCGCAGTAAAGAATCAACGTTGGCGGATTTGGTTCTTGACATCCTTTACGATCGGTTACGATGCCTAGAGTACGGAGACCTGTACGATTTCGTCAACTTAGTGAGTTTGATAGGCGCCGTATAGTGGGACTTTCGGAAGCTGGACTTTCTTTTCGGGCAATTGCAGTTAGAGTGCAAAGAATTGTAGACACTGTGGTTAGGTGTTGTCAGGCATGGCTTCGAGAAGGCCGTACGCAAAGAGCAAGGGGCACTGGACGCCGCCGTAGAACAACAGACCGTGAAGATCGCCGCCTAAGATTATTGGCCTTAAGGGACCGTTTCTCCACTACCAGGTCCATTGCAAATGAATGGTTTGCAGAACACGGAAGACCTATTTTCATGCGAAGTGTTTACCGACGAATGAGAAGTTTTGACTTGTTTTCATACCGGCCACACTGGGTTCCTCCCTTTAACTCGAGAACACCGACGTAATCGCCTTGAGTGGTGCAGACAAACGGTCACTCTGGGATCAGGAATGGAACAGTATTGTCTTTAGTGACGAGTCTCGATTTTGTTTAGGCATGCACGATGGTCGTGCCAGGGTTAGAAGGCGACGTGGTGAAAGGAGGAATCCACAGTTTTTTGTTGAAAGACATGTTCATCACACTGTTGGAGTTATGGTTTGGGGTGCTATAGCTTATGGTTCCAGGTCACCTTTAATCTTCATCAGAGGTAACATGAACGCGCAGAGTTATATCCACGAAGTTCTAGAACCCCATCTTTTACCCTGGCAGATCCAACTTTCCAACAAGATAATGCCCGACCACATGTTGCAAGAGTCACAATAGACTTCTTTCAACATAATGATGTCACATTGTTACCATGGCCACCAAAATCTCCCGACTTATCCCCAATTGAGCACGTGTGGGATATGATGGGTAGGAGATTGCTCAATTTGCAACGTCCTCCTCAGACTCTAGAAGCACTTCGATAGGAGTTGGTGGTTGAATACTACAGGAGGACATTTACCCACCTGATCAGAAGCATGCCTAGGAGAATGCGTAGCACATCAGGGTGCATCCACACATTGTTAAAGGTCAAAGGGCTTTAAAGCAGTGCAATCATTTTGAAATTTTTATCATTTACTTATTATGTTCATTAAGTACTTATACAAAATTTTATTAAATAAAACCATTTAAAATGGGTATTCGGATTTATATGTCACTTAGTATAAATCCGGACTCTCTTCTGTGTATTTTTTCCGTATTCCACCCTATTTTGCGAATATCCATCTTCGACGGCGTTGCTCGCGCCGCACCGTTCTAACCGCCCCCTTGCCCCCGCGCTCCGTCCTTTCACCCCCAACCTACCCCCCCTAAGCCCCTCAACCTCCCGTCAAGAGCCGACGACCGAAAATCGATAAATCCTAGTTTTCACCATTGCATATACATTTTAAAAGCAAAGCGTACTCGACAGAACAGTGCCACACCCTTTACGCAGCCCTTTGCATCTCGTCCTTATTTCGAACGATCTCGTTTCCTTTCTTGTGTCAAGGAAAATATTGCTACTAGAATCAATACCGTTGATAGCCATAATGTAACACCAGAAAACGTATCCCGTGGTACTACTATTATTCTTCATTATTCGTCAGAGCGGTCCGTGGACCTTTGCCCTTAGTTAAAAGTCTCGTCGGTCTGTTAGTCTGTCAGGTTCGGCTACCCAGATACCAAACATGTTTAGGGGGAAAAGGGAAAGATTGAAAGAAGGGAGGAAGAAATAGAGCAAAGCAAAGAAGTAAATCCTTTGCATGCTTCTGATCAGGTGGTCAATTCCTCCTGTGTATCTCATTCCAGGCAACCACCAACTCCTCCCGAAGTGCTTCTTAGAGTCTGAGGAGGACGTTTGCAATTCAGCAATCTCCTACCCATCATATCCCACACGTGCTCAATTGGGGATAAGTCGGGAGATCTTGGTGGCCATGGTAACAATGTGACATCATTATGTTGAAAGAAGTCTATTGTTTACTCTTTCAACATGTGGTCGGGGCATTATCTGTTGGAAAGTTGGATCTGCCAGGGTGTCAAGATAGGGTAAAAGATGGGTTTAGAACTTCGTGGATATAACTCTGCGCGTTCATGTTACCCCTGATGAGATTAAAGGTGACCTGGAACCATAAGATATAGCACCCCCCAACAGTGTGATGAACTGTCTTTCAACAACAAAAACTGTGATTCTCCTTTCACCACGTCGCCCTCTGACCTGGCACGACCATCGTGCATGCCTAACAAAATCGAGACTCGTCACTAAAGATAATACTGTTCCATTCCTGATCCAAGAGTGACCGTTGTCTGCACCACTCAAGGCGATTACGTCGGTGTTCTCGAGTTAGAGGGAGGACCCAGTGTGGCCGGTATGAAAACAAGCCAAAACTTCTCATTCGTCGGTAAACACTTCGCATGCCAATAGGTCTTCCGTGTTCTGCAAACCATTCATTTGCAATGGACCTGGTGTGGAGAAACGGTCCCTTAAGGCCAATAATCTTAGGCGGCGATCTTCACGGTCTGTTCTACGGCGGCGTCCAGTGCCCCTTGCTCTTTGCGTACGGCCTTCTCGAAGCCATGCCTTACAACACCTGTCTACACTTCTTTGCACTCTAACTGCAATTACCCGAAAAGAAAGTCCAGCTTCCCGAAGTCCACTATACGGCCCCTATCAAACTTACTAAGTTGACGAAATTGTACAGGTCTCCGTACTCTAGGCATCGTAACCGCTCGTAAAGGATGTCAAGAACCAAAATCCGCCAACGTTGATTCTTTTACTGCGGTGCTGAAATATTCATTTTTAGAGTGTTAGTGAATTAAAAAAAGCAGTATAAAAACGGAATGTACAACTGATAAGGCTGAAAATTTTTCCCACTTGTTATTTACAGTAAGATAAAACTTTCACACAACTTTTATTAAAATAAAACCATTTAAACTGGGTGTCGGTTTTATATGTCACTTAGTGTATTATAAGTATTGTAGAGAATGCGTAAAGTTAGAGGACTAGAGGGTGATTCTACGCCTATAGGAGTTGATTACTCAACCTGAAAAAAGTTCGTGGTACTCAAACAAAATACTGTGCCACCAAAAAAGTCATATATGTTGTAGGAGCCTCATAGAAGTACATATCTAGAGTACAGCTTTGCAAAAATCAGGGGACTACAGGGTGATTCTGTGCGTAAAATCGTAAAAAAATGCATATCCCAAATGAAGAATTATGCCGCCAACAAGCTCATATTTATGGTAGAGGCCCAACAGAAGTATATATCTAGGGTAGGCTTTGCAAGAAATCAAGACATTACAGGGTAGATATGTAACACTATAGTGCCTCTACAACATGACTTTTTGTTGGCCCGATTCTTCGTTTGGGGTTTGCAACTTTCTTTCAATTTTGAGCAATCATCCCTTATAGTGAACCCTGTAGACGCCTGATTCTTTGCAAATATTGAAAATATGGCGCACTAATTAAGAAAAAATCAGAATTGCGCATAATTATATCTCTCTCCGACCCCTATCTCAAAAACGATAAATTGAATAAAAATATGCTGAAGCAAAAGTTGTAGAAAATCTCATTCGTAGTTGCCCTTAGATATTCCAGTTCCAGTATTCTTACCCTATCTGTTACTGTTTTAAATAAAATCAGTGGCGTAGCTTGCTCCTCAGGGGCCCCAGATCAAAATTTGTAGGGGGACCCCACCCAACTGTGACGAATTTCAAGAGATAGCTTTCTGTGAAAGTATACCTTTCCTCAACACCTTTTGAGCGAGGGTAGCAGATTTTTTCGGAGCTGAAGGAAAGGTGGGTAACACTGTGAATGCGAAAATTTTAGAAATTCATATACACAAAGTTGGGGTTTTCCTTTTCAGAAACAACTACCCTTGAAATAACAAAGGTAATATGTAGTGAAACGATAGCAACCAAGTCAGAAAATAAAGGAAAAAGTACTCACTCTCCAGTTGACGAGAAGGGCTAAGTACGTATCTGCCCGAAATCATACCGCTCCAACAGAAAATGAAATCAGCTGATACGCTACCGAGCAGACCCAGAAACCCATTGATTGTCTTACACTTAATGGCACATCTTCTAACAAGGAAGGCAAAATGTTGCGTAAAAAGTCTAGGTATTGCATCCCGTCCAATCGATTTGGGAGAATAAATGGTCCAATGAGCATACCGCTCACCATGCCAGCCCAAACATTCACCGAAAATGTTTGTTGAAAATGTACCCGACGGACAGCGTGCGGATTTTCTACTGACCAAACATGAGTGTTGCGTAAAGTTATTCACCCCATTACGCGTGAACGTATGTCACCAATATGCACTTCAAAAAGTCCGGATTATTGTCATGCAACAGCCACTCACAAAACCGCACTCTTGCTGGAAAATCGTCAGGTTGAAGGGCTTGTACACGTTGGACGTGAAACGGATACAGCCCCTCTTCACGCACCGTTTGTCACACTTTAGTTTTTGATACTTGCACTTCTCTAGCCACGTCTCTAGTGCTTGTTGAGGGATTCTCGTCTACGCGATTACCTCTACACGCGTGACCGTAACCGTCGGTTGAAGGTTGCATACTGACCTGATACACTGACCCCGATCAGTTCTGCCGTCGGGGTGAGCCAGTGACCTTGTACCAATCGGTGATGTCCCGGGTCGCGGCTACAGGACGGTATTCAGATATTTTTGATGTTGCAAAGCCCTTTATCTCGGTTCCCTTAAGACATTGGTGTATATGGTACTAAGAAAATTGCTTATGTTTTCAAGATCTACACGTCGTGTAAAGGAAAACCCCACCCTGTATATGTTCTTCGCTTTGCGATGTCTATTATAGGTATATCTATAATAAGCTATGCTACTTCACTTTGAAAATCATTTGAATGGCAAATTTCTGAACATTTTTAAGGGTAATCAAACATCGTTGTGGAGATGTTACAGTTTTTAAAAATTTCGAAAATTTGCTTTCATTGTTTCTGGTTGCTTCAGGTTAGGGCATATTCAAAATCATTATGGAGCATTTTGTTTCTTCAGCGACGCTTATCTTCAATCATGGAAATATGAATGCTTAGGAAGCACCAAGTGAATCTACTTAGCACTACTTTTTCCGAAAAAATGTTTATTAAACCATCAATAGCAGATAACGATCTTATTGTTTCAAAATGTTTAGCCTCTGAAAACAGTACTATGGACCGGTGAATAGGCATACAAGTTAGACATTTTTGAGAACTTTTACGTACGCGGTTTGTCCTAAATTCTACTTGCAGTGTCAGTGTCGTCATTTGTCGACCAAAAAAATATTTGTATTCAGGTAAGAAAATATTCGATAATTACACTATATCTTTCTTTTAGTATCATTTAAAGCAATTTTCAGGCAAAAAAATTAAAACCCCCTTGACTCCTGACTACCTGTAACAATATTTTACTGGCAGCGAACGTCTTAAAAGTCACATTTCAGTTTCATAAGGCGCTACATTTTCAATTACTTAACGATTAGCACTTTTTTTATCTCTGCGTCACTACCACTGGTCTCTCGTCAAGTAGGAATTCGGACAATTCTTATCCCAACATATCTTCATATGAATACCCTTATAAGCGAAGTATCATTGTTCACTGACACGCATATTCATAACTTCTCCATTTAGCTTATTTGATCATGATAATACTAGATAAATCGTATTATTATATTCTAGTGGATTACGGATCTTTAAAGCTGATCCCTATTTACCCACCTTGATCTTATTCATGCTAATCTCTTTATAATAGCAAATTGTTGCAGCATTACGCGTATAGAGCATAAATAGAAGCAAGTGAAAATCCACGCATATAGGAACTGAAAGAATCGTGCAAATACGCTACATTTAAATTGTAACTGTTGGTAATCAGACAATCTCCATAACTCGCTACATATACTAGTACTGTTTATAATGCATTTAATACCACTTAATTGTAAAAAATAAGATGTGTAGTTTCACTTTTGCTTAACTGCATTCATTGCAGTTACGTGTTTTTCTTGGTGTGCGATTGAAAATTCTTAATGTAAATGGTATATATGGTATCTGCTTCATGATGCTTGTGGTTATACTCAAACAGCAATCAATATTCTGGACTATCGTGACTAATATGTTAAGTGGGAAGCGGAAGCTTCTAAATATACTTATTTATTATTTACTTGTACACTACTTTTAACAGCAACAGCCATTTAGAGAGTCGGAGGCACTTCATTCAAAAGTCATTATTTTGCAAAAATGCTCAATTAACGTACCGATAAAATAATTCTATCATGTTGATTCCTCAATTTCCGCGCTTTTCTTTCACAGTCATCTTTTCATATTTTGTTCCATTTAGGGTGGGGGAAGGGTTGAATGTCATTTTAGAAAACTTAATACGACTTCTGTTTGCACCGATACTCTCAAGTCATGTCACTTTTTGGCTACCAGATAGCGTTTAACGGGCATGAATTTTTTCGAAAATTTCAAATAGAGTAGTTCCAGACGAACAGTTCGGATTCCGAAGCGAACATTCAGCAGAGCACCTGGTCCTAAGGCTGGTCGAGATGGCAACGAAATCGTTCCAGACTCGGCGGGCCGTGGGAGCTGTGTTCCAGGATGGCGCTAAAGCGTTCGACACTGTTTGGCATGACGGACTGATCTACAAGATGGTAGACCTTGGATACTCAATGGGGATGATCCAACTGGTGAAGTTCTATTTGAAGGACCGTAAATTCCGAATTAGGATTGGTAAAGCAACTTCGACGACGAGGACTGTGGAGGCAGGAGTACCGCAGGGAGCGGTTCTATCACCCCTGCTGTATGCAATCTACAGTTCAGACGTCCCGAAGACTCCATAAACGCAACTGTATGTGTATGCGGACGATACAGCATATGCGGCAGAAAGTACGAGACCCCGCATGGTAACGGAATATCTGCAACGAGCGACTACCAACCTAGAGGAATGGTGCACCAAGTGGAAGATCTGGCTCAACCCTGAGAAGACCGAAGCGGTACTGTTCCGAAGAAATCGAAGATTACCTCAAACCAAAATAAAGATGACGACCACCAGAATGGAGAGAGGCTGCAGAAGAGACGAAGAAGTTGAGGTCGACTGGAAGGACTCCTTTCTTGGAGTTAAGATGGACCAAAAACTCACTTGGAAGAACCATGTCGAGGGCCACGTGCAAAAAGTGAAGATGGCACGCTCCAAACTAAGACCTTTAATAGGCAGAAGAAGCAAAGTGTCCTTAAAGAATAAGACCATCATGATTCAGATGGTGCTGCTCCAAATCATGACTTACGCAGCAGTAGCTTGGAGCTACGTTTCCAAAACGTTGAAGAAGAGCCTCCAAGCTCAACAAAACATAGCACTCCGTAAGGCGGTGGACGCACCGTGGTATGTACCTAACAGAGTGCTATATGACGAACTACGACAGGTACCGGTCGTAATCCAGATGAGAGAGAGGGCCCGAAAGTTCTTTGAAAAGAACCGACAGTTAGATGAAACGCTTCCGCGACGCGTGCGCGATCGAGTCAAATTTCGGAAAAAAGGGGCAAAATTGGGGAGTGGGGTAGCTCGCTCGGCAGCACACACTCGGGGAATGCGCAGCGGCCTGAACCACGCAGCACCACGTCAGGCCTTCGGGCGGGAGAGGAGATAGGAGTAGATTCCTCTTCCCCCCCACTCCTCAAGGTCACAGCCATATTTTGTTCCATTTGGGGTGGGGGAAGGGTTGAATGTCATTTTAAAAAACTTAATAC
Source organism: Acanthoscelides obtectus (assembly GCA_963669975.1). Lineage (NCBI taxonomy): Eukaryota > Metazoa > Arthropoda > Insecta > Coleoptera > Chrysomelidae > Acanthoscelides > Acanthoscelides obtectus. The sequence continues at coordinate 22,308,392 of CAVLJG010000010.1, read as the reverse complement.
GACTTCTGTTTATACCGATACTCTCACGACACGTCACTTTTTTGCTACTAGATAGCGTTAAACGGATGTGTCCCTCTTTTCAGTGAATTTTTTTCTAAAATTTCAAATAGAGTGGCGTCCGTTTTTTTATTATTAATATTGCTAGCAAGGGGCATGGAAAATCCTATAAGATGGCGGAGACCGCAGATCATTATCTTTCTTGGTTATGGAGATACAATGAAGATGTAAGAAAGTTGAGCAATCAACATATAAAGTCGGTACGTTAATTACGCCTTTTTTTCAAAATAATGACGCTTGCATTCTTTAAGTTGAAAATTCGAACTCAGCGGCCATTTTAGAAAACTGGCCACTGACGGGAAAAATCAAATACTTCTTCTGCAGTGATGACCGCTAGTGTTGATCAATCAAGTCATAGCACCTCCGCCCGCAAGTAACCACAGTACACAAAGCCATTTAAATTGCTGGGTGTAGGAAGCACCAAATCAAACAGTATGATTCATGGGATCTTACCGATTTGGTAATCTCCCTAATCTCCTACTGATTAGCGATTTCCAGCTCGAAAAACCAACAAAATAATCAGATTCGACCACATGAAATTAGTGAAGCATATAATTAAGCGCGATGGCGTAAGTACCATGAACCCACGTATAACATCTGAAGAGCAGCGTTCGCCTGCGTAAGAACAGGTTGTCCACATAACAGCAGGAATCTCAAAAAGGCATAAGCGGCTTTCGGATCGTGCACATTTCGAAAATCACCAAAACGAGTACGAATTTCGACGCGTCAGTAGTTACGAAACTCTCACTTTCGTTCGCGGATACCAGGCGGTAAAAACAATTCAGGGTCATCAGACTTGGAAACTTCTCTCGTTTCTTTATATAGAGTGAAATTGGATTGTGATGAATGCGCGCAGACTTGGCTTGTTGCATTGAACTTGTCGTTCGGTATGATTATTGTCATACGTTGTTGGATGAGGTATGAATATTAAGCAGAACAGCGCCAGCGATTAAAGGCTGACAGTTAATATTACTGAAGAATTTCGAAATTGTATGGAGAGAAAACAGTCTGGTAAAGTTAATAATAATAATAATAATAGACGTCTTTATTTATCCACAATTACATTGTAGTATAGCCAAATGTCAGACTTATATGGCGAAGTTTAGCATGCTGCTACTCTTACACTTAACCATATAGTCTCTAGCAGATGTTCAAAAGAATACACTATCCACAAACAGATTTGGTTCATTACATCGAAAGTAAAATTTTAAAAAAAAAGAGAAAAAGGCATACTTTCCAAACCCAAATGCACCAAAAAATTATTAATCTGAATTAAAGATGGAATAAAAAAGAAATGAATGATTACGCAAATTATATGTTTGGAGGGTTGAGTAAAAATGTTTTAACTTTTTGTCGAAAGACAGGTAATGAAAATTCTGGTTCATATAAATAATAGCAACATTGTAAGAAAAACTGCGTTTAAAAAGTATAGACGTATGCAGGGGTATTCTAATATTATTTTCTCTGAGAGGTCTACAGTGAACATCATTATTAAATGAAATTTTTTCCTTCAAGTAATAAGGTTTAGACGTGAGCAGCAATTTGTGAACAAAAACTGAATAGTGATACTTGACCATGTCATTAATTTTTAACCAGTTTAGAACGGGATATTTCGCCGATACATGATCAAATTTACGTAAGCCAAAAATGAATCGTATACAATTGTTTTGAATAACTTGAATAACGTTTTTATTGAAATTGTCTAAACAAGTATAGTTTACGATATTACAATAATTTAGTATAGATATGACCAAAGCTTCACATAGTTTTTTACGCATCTTAAAATTTAATAATACCTGTTTGCTATAAGAGTGCGCAGCCGTAGGTAGGTTTTCTGAGATAGACTTTTAACATGTTCAAGAAACCAAGAATTTTTGCAGAATCAGAAAATTGCAAGATTTGGTTATTTATCTGAATGTTCAAGAGCTGTGTTACATTGTATGTTTTCCTTTGTGCGCAAAATAATAACATTTTAGATTTTTGTGGATTAATAAGTAGATTGTCATCTAAAGAGTATTTAATTAATTTATTAACATCGTTTTGTAAAATTTGTGTAGTATTATTGACATTATCTGGGTTAAAATAATGAAACAATTGCGTATCGTCTGCAAATGACTGGACATGAGAATTATCAATACTTTTGCTTAAGTCGAACGTATACAGGGTGACTTCGAAGTTGAGTCATTTATTTTAACAGTGTGTAGATCTGATCAAAAGAAATGTTTTTTTCCTTTACCATTTTTCTGGTAAAATTAAAGTAACAAAGTTATAGCCCTTTGGAAGTTTGAGTACCGCCCTGTCTCAATAATATCATGTGTTCGTGTTTGGCAACAACGGTTCATCGCATCGGAAACAAAAAAGCAAAAGAATTTGGAACGATGTTTTTACGATTACAATTCACTTCAGTTATACATACAGTCAGTTTCAGTCGCGTGTGAATAGTGAAATAAAAAATGGCACATGTTTATGCGGATCGGTTTCCCAATCGAGTGCAACCAACCCCTCGTGCCTTTGTTAATGTAGTACAACGGGCTCGTGAATCAGGTGACTTAAGACCTCACAGGGGACCTCACGATCAAATACAGGTCCGCACTGAAATACTTGTCGGGAGGATACTTTATAAAACAAGGTAAACATTTTTTTTAATTTTTTTTTTATTTTTACACACATATTTTGGTTTATCTTCCTTCTACAATCATTATCTGAAAATTAATGACTCAACTTCAAAGTCACCCTGTATATGAGGAACAGAAGCGGTCCCAATACAGAGCCCTGAGGTACGCCTGAGGGAATTATTGTCACTTGAGACATTTCTTGATTGAGAAAAACACACTGAGTGCTTTGATGAAGGTAACTGTCGAAAAATGAAAGGGATACACTGTCAAGACCTATGTAATTTAATTTCGCAAGTAATAATTTATGATTGATGCTGTCAAAGGCTTTCCAATAGTCTATAGAGATTAAGGCTAGTGCCATTTTCTTATCTAAGGCATTTAAAATATTGTCTTGCAGATTAAGTAGGGCAGATGTTGTACTATAATTTTTTCTAAATCCGGATTGAGTGTCGGGAAGTATAAAGAATTTTTCTAGGTAAGCGGTCAATTGGAACTTTATAATTTTTTCTAGAATTTTGGATAAAATTGGTAATAAACTGATAGGTCTGAGATCATTATACTCAATGGGTTTCATTTTTTTAGGAATTGGAATAATTAAAGCTTGTTTCCAAGTGTTTGGAAAGTAGTTCACTACTAAAGACTTAATACTGTGTTTTATACAGCAAGAGCCAAACGGATGTTCAGTTTTGATGGATGGTCGAGCTTTAGTAGGGAGACAACCAAAGAAGTCGAGTCTTAGAGCTAGGAAGTACTTTTTGTCATCCTCATTATGTACAAGACTCGCTTGGAACCGGATTTAAGGTACTGTTGATAGGTCTGGGGTGCTGCCGTCCTGACTACACTGTCTTCAACAGAAGAGAAGAAGTATGATCAGTAACGATTCCTTAACAGACGCTCTCTAGCTTCCCAGCGCGGGTGTCACGTATCTTGAAAGGTGACATTATGTCGATTCTTATGATATTATGCTGTTTTTTTTTACATTGCGTAGGTCATTCTATAATATGTTCACTTAGCACTTGGTTGTACGTGTTGCCTAAACGTCGAGAGGCTTGTTATCAATATTCTATCACTTAATTGAGGTGCAAAGCTAGAAATTAGTTGCGCATCCACTTTTTCTTATCCACTCCGGAAATTACATATATAAATTTGCTGAATTTCAAAAATGAGAGAGAAGACATTATTATATTCACTGTACACTGTCGAATTACAAGCCAGATACATGCTAACAGTAATTACACAGAACGTGGGCACGGTGATGATTTCCCGTAGTTCTCCTCAGTTTTTCCTAATTTATAACTTTGAACATAACCTCTCTTCAGAAAGCACAACATATAAATAACCCGTCATATTCGGCATATTCAGTAATGATTTTCTCACACAGCATATCACTGATTTTATACACATGCAGACACATAATCATCCAGATGCGATCTTGCTATTCAACCAACTTTCTTCTCAGAGATAAAAACTACAGACCCGGATCACTCAGCCTCACAAATCTATGCAACCAATAATGCGTAGTTTAGTTGAGTGATTCCTCCATAGATGAACGTTCACCACGATCCTAGTGAGCAAACGTGGAATGACTGTTTGCGCCCTAAAAACTACCTAGTCTGCAAGTTGATATCTCATAGGTTTTTTTTGACGTTTTATAGGGTTTTTCCATGATACCCGTGCAGGTCGGTGAAGTGGTTTGTTTCTTCCCACATGCCAACGGAATTTGTTTCTCTGAAAGCCGGTCCATGATATTGAGGCATTCTAGCCCTGCTGGATAGTCTCAAATTTCTGCTTTTCATCCTAACTGGCCGTTACGATTTCTTATTTGTCCACGAAGAATGAGATTTCAGTGAATTTAAAAATAATGTGCCGTATTAATAAAACGTGAGTCAAAGTATGGGTAAGAAATCAGCACAAGGAACGTTGGCACTTAGTGACTGGATGCAGCTGTGGGAAAGAAATCATCTCGGCACTATGTCAAAGCAAGACTGCGGAACTGCTTTCATTGAGTAGAAGCCAATTCCGTGTAGTTGCAGGTCTTCTAACAGGACACAATGACATGAAAGAACACCTAAGCAAAATAGCTGCAGGCAATGGAGTAAAGGAACAGAATCAGTTCCAAATGTCTTATGTGAGTGCTAGGCGCTGGATCACACTGGAAACCAAAACTAGAACTGAGAGAGCCTAGAACAGTAATGTCAAGGAAAATGTACCAACTGGTACAGAACACTAGACTCCTGGAATGGGTACTGTAAATTCGAGGCATAATAAGTCCTAGAGGCTGCAATGCTATCGCGAACTTTGAAAAATAAAAGATAAAAAGTGAGTACTTTCTCGTAACACGTGTTCAGGAGCGAGATAAGTATATGTAATAAAAGTAAGCAGATATATATGATCGGTATTTATAAACTTTTAGTGCTAGAAGCGCGCTCGGAATTACAGAATTCATGTATCTGAAGTTTGAAGTTTGTTGCATTCAAAATGTGCAAACTTCGGAGTAGTACTGCAATGCTTAAAAATTAAAATAAGTGTAGTAATGATGAATATGGAAAAGGTTATCAAAAACGTGTTCATAATTTCAGAATAAAAAATAATTATTTTCTTTATAACATTTGGTGTTCGTGTTACTTTCCGATATCCTAAATATTAATTTCCTTATACATATATAAAAGGTAACATTTTTAATATCCATACCTTTTTATGTATATTATTTAGTCATTGCTTTTGCTTCTAACTTGGAATCACATAGATCACGAATCTTCGAAAATTCTCTCATAAAAAATATGGCTCAATTCTACTGGAAACTGCATTACAATGGCTATGAAGTCTCTTTGTCACTTAAGAGAAAGCTTTCAAAAAGCGATTTATGGTTATCGTCTTGACAAACAACCATTCAGTAGGTTTTCGAATCTAACGTGTCGTCTTATGAAAAAACATGCCACCTCAGTGACGCCGAATATGTCACTTCCAGAAGAAATCATCATTGGAATACTTTCCCATGAGAACGTTCTTCCATGATTGTAGAATTAGCTGCTCTCACCCTTCTGGAGACAACTAGGGGCGATTCTCTTTCGTATACACTTTTTTCTTACTCCCAACTCAAGATTGAAGGTTACGTGACGAGTAATCTAGAAATCAACAGCTTTTGTCAATTTTATAAGAAAATGATATGACAGTTGCACGTTTTCAACCAAGTTGCTGAGTCTCAATTTCGAGGTATATGTAACGTGCGAAAAGCGATTCATATGAGTTCCTGGCAGCTCCAGAGGCAATTTTTTGCAACTTTGAGATTCAGGAACAAAGTGCAAATACAAGATTGCTACTTTGTTTATGTGAAGCGTTTAATAAGTAAGATTTATGTTTCTCAGCCGATAGAACTAATCCATCAGATATTCACTGAGTTGCGAGAAAACAATATAAAAATAATATAATATTAAATATCAGAAGAATTAGACTAGACCGGCATAGTAATAAAGTCATACAACTCACAATAAAGACATTGCAGCTGACTTAACATGTTTTTCCGAGCCGTCTATACTCCAAAGAATCGTTAGCGATGCAAACTGTGCAACAAGAAACTTCTACAAGACTCTTAAGTGGAAAGTACGAAATATTATTAGAAGACGCTTATTACCTAAAAAATCGGAATCTGACAGTTGCGATTATAAAATGTGCATCAAGCGCTACCCTGCTTAGATATAGCGCTGTGAACGTCACCTATGAAGGAATGGCCCTACGGCCGTTTTGCTTTTACCTTTAGTCACTGCAACTTGCATTTCGCTAGTATGAGCTATGTGATGGAAGGTTATAGGATTCGGTATGGTGTATACTTTTGGAAGAAGATGGGATGGGATGGGCTATTTGGTCACATACTGTATATATGCTCTCCATGAATTAGGGTCAGTAAAGCGGGTACCATCTCTGAAACACCGTCGCAATCTTAAGGAAGGCACACACACACAGTAGTCCAACATAGAGCTCTTTGCTCCATCACGGGATCGTATGTTTCATCAGACGCTACATTCAGGTCTCAATAATCCTCCTTGCAATGAGTTTATCAAAGGACTTGTAACTAGGGCTTATACAACAGACAGCCATTCTAACGTATCAACGTACATGAACGAACACCTCACTATCGAAAATAAGGTCTTATATAAGGAAGCTCGCGCATGTGCCAAGGAAAAATGATTCAAATATGTTTGGTGTAAGAACGGAAGTATTTTCCTCAGAAAGAATGACACTTCAAAAATCATTATGGTCAAGAACACAGATGCTTTAAAGAACGTCAAGAGAACTTTTCAATGAAAAATACTCGATCCTCAGGAGGGACAGAGCTTCACAAAAAAAGGATGGAGGAGGTGTTCTGATTGCCTCAACTCACGACGTTGTCCTCAGCTCGAATCGGCTGCTGAAGATGTGTGGATAGTGATAGATAGTGATAATGTACTCATGGTGGGTGACTTCAACCTTCCAACCGTCAGCTGGTCCCTAATACATAATAATACGTTCCTAGAACCTCTCCAAGTTGACGAAAAAGCCAGCAGTCTGATTGACATGTTTTCTCTTTTGGAACTTATGCAGTTCAACTCAATTCATAACTTCAATAATAAACTCTTAGACTTGATACTCAGCAACAAAGATTTAGCACTTTCAAGTTAGAGTATATATATATATACTGATTTGGCACAGGTGGGTGTTGCTAAAGATTTAGGTGTTTATATCGATGATAAACTTTCTTTTAGCTATCATATTGAAAAAACCATTAATGAAGCCAACAAGTGCTTTACCTTTATAAAAAGAACCGGTAGAAGTTTCAAAAATCCAATTACCCTGACTCCCTGGTACTACTCCTACGTTTGCAATAGGTTATCTTTCGCATCTGCTATATGGAATCCCTTTTATGCTATACACTCCAGTCGTATAAAAACTATTTAATAGAAGAGTAGTTTCTAACGTTTTAGTTATCTACAAGCTAGTCAACAATCTCTGGGACTGTAATGATTTACTTTCTTCAGTTAATTTTAATGCACCAGACAGGAATTACCGACACTATGATTTGTTTAACCTACCATATGGTCGCACAAATCTAGGTATTAATTCTCCAATGATACGGGCACAAAGGGCATACAATCAGTTTTGTGAAGAAGACCTGTTCCGCCATAATATTGCTTGCTTTAAGCGTAAACTTAAATCAAAATTCTTGAATTAATTATATTTACTTATTTTCCACAACCAATTTCAAATTATTTTCAATTTTAACTATATAAATTCAACAATAGACGTTTAATTTATAAGTTTACAATATTTATAATAACTTTAATATGCATATGTTCATTTGTAATTTAATCTAGTGGGTGTGTGTTGGCTCCGGCTGTTAACACCCTGAATTTGTAATAAATAAATAACCCTCTGGTAAGCGAGGCTTTGAATTACTCTGTAGCTGATGCTCAAAAACACAAACGTCCAAGGCCTGCCCTACAATAAGTGCAGGTACACCACGCAACGCCGTGATTATTATTGTTTCTATTCAACATTTCTATTATGTACTAATCCGATTACGTAAAGTTTGTGCTCCTTCTGCAACGACCTTTTCATTTTACATAATAATAATAATAATACAGGGTTACATATAACTGCATTTATGGGGAACTACAACAGGATTCCTTGGGTCGAAGTAAACAACGGGCGACTGACCAACCCTGGTGATGAAAATCACTCTGATCTAGTAGACTATGGAAGTCCAAGACAAAGCAGCGTAAGTAACCAATTTATATGGAAATATGTTTCCTTATGGCCGACGTAGTGTCCAATGCAACCGAGAAGAGTGCAAAGGCACTAGTGGCTAGCGCAACAAATACAGCTGTGCTTAATGGTTGTGCGCCAGCTTTATTGCCATTTTATTACGCCTCTTTTAAAAATCGCCTGCGAGATATTATCGGAGGCTACGTGGGCGAGATCGTATCCGTGACAGTTAACTGTTTTATCAGCGCAATTGTTCTTTGACAAAAATCTCGTTTCTGCGATGTCACGAGCTGCCCACTTGTTGGTGCATATATGGAGATGTCAACGTTACCTCAGGACACATTTGGAGAATCTGTGTGTTTGTTGTGTTGATGTCGGTAGCGGTATTAAGATATTGCAAACGCCCACTTGTGTTATTATATTCAGGATCAAGTTTTCTGCGGAACACCTACGATTCAGTATAATCGAAAGAATCGAGTAAGGAGACCTTCTGTATCCAAATTCCATGCATAATAATATCACTAACATAAGTCAAGAACTGGCACTTTGTTGGTATCATGCGGCTTCAATATCTACAGCGGCCTCACGACCAAAGGTTAATTTTCGAAAATCTTGATTTCGGAACAAAAGTTAGTTCATTTAATGGCTAAAATGAAAATGTTTAATGAAAATATTTAATTACTGAAGAAAGCTTCTCCAGAAGACTACGAGCTTTGGACTACACTAAATCATTCATTTTCATATGTCACCACTATGAGACGCAACAGGCTCAAATATGAAGTGTCTTGTCATAAAGAGATTAGCTGCTGCTAGCTGTTTTCGCTAAAGCCAGAGCGAACTTACTTACCAACATACCAACATGAGATAACAACAGCGACACATTTTTATCTGCCTGCACATCAGGCAGGCCAGAACCATCTTGTAGGTGACGATATGTATTGAGGAACATCCCTTCGACCCAGAATCCTAAGCAGACCAATATTGTCATAAAAAAATTGTCTCTTAATCAAGTCATGTAGTTCGGGGTTCTCCAGAAGCTCCAGATTTATGCAGCTCTCCATCACCTTACTTATAAAAGACCAGAACTGTTCGCCTGTAATTGTGGTTTATCCTTGCTAAAAACTGTGCATTCAAAGCCACTGAGAATGTGTCTTTACTTACAGTTTGTCGGAATCTAAATACTTGTTTAATCACGTTACAAAACATGGAATTGCTATTGACTACCCCGTTCAGATCTTTGATCATTTTTATTTCATTAGAGTTTCAACATACTCTTGATTACCGACCTCGAGAATAGTATTATCAGATTCAACTTGCACTTCTTGGACTTTATTCATAAGCCATGACTTTGAAAGCCCAAGGATTCTAATTTCTCCACCATAAATCAGGTGCATTTCTGGATAAGCGCCTGATATTTTGTATCTGCCATGTTGTCTGTAATACTTGACACCTGATTCGTGATTAAACCCCAAACATCCAAATAAATAACGTTCAATGATAATTATCACGAAAAATATTCATGTGACATGTAATCGGTGGAAGGCTACTTTATAAGAAGTTCTCTTTGGTATGCTTGGTATTCGCTTGCAAACTATCCCATTATATTCGCCCAAACTTGTACGCATCACATCAGTGCAAAAATAAATATACTAAGTGACATATAAATTCGAACACGCAGTTTAAATGGTTTTATATTAATAAAATTTTGTATAAGTACTTAATGAAGCATAATAAGTAAATGATACAAATTTCAAAATGATTGCACTGCTTTAAAGCCCTTTGACCTTTAATAATGTGTGGATGCACCCTGATGTGCTACGCATTCTCCAATGCGCCTAGTCATGCTTCTGATCAGGTGGTCAATGTCCTCCTGTGGTATCTCATTCCAGGCAACCACCAACTCCTCTCGAAGTGCTTCTAGAGTCTGAGGAGGACGTTGCAAATTGAGCAATCTCCTACCCATCATATCCCACACGTGCTCAATTGGGGATAAGTCGGGAGATCTTGGTGGCCATGGTAACAATGTGACATCATTATGTTGAAAGAAGTCTATTGTGACTCTTGCAACATGTGGTCGGGCATTATCTTGTTGGAAAGTTGAATCTGCCAGGGTGTCAAGATAGGGTAAAAGATGGGGTTCTAGAACTTCGTGGATATAACGCTGCGCGTTCATGTTACCTCTGATGAAGATTAAAGGTGACCTGGAACCATAAGCTATAGCACCCCAAACCATAACTCCAACAGTGTGATGAACATGTCTTTCAACAAAAAACTGTGGATTCCTCCTTTCACCACCTCGCCTTCTAACCCTGGCACGACCATCGTGCATGCCTAAACAAAATCGAGACTCGTCACTAAAGACAATACTGTTCCATTCCTGATCCCAGAGTGACCGTTGTCTGCACCACTCAAGGCGATTACGTCGGTGTTCTCGAGTTAAAGGGAGGACCCAGTGTGTCCGGTATGAAAACAAGCCAAAAGTTCTTATTCGTCGGTAAACACTTCGCATGCCAATAGGTCTTCCGTGTTCTGCAAACCATTCATTTGCAATGGACCTGGTAGTGGAGAAACGGTCCCTTAAGCCCAATAATCTTAGGCGGCGATCTTCACGGTCTGTCGTTCTACGGCGGCGTCCAGTGCCCCTTGCTCTTTGCGTACGGCCTTCTCGAAGCCATGCCTAACAACACCTAACCACAGTGTCTACACTTCTTTGCACTCTAACTGCAATTGCCCGAAAGGAAAGTCCAGCTTCCCGAAGTCCCACTATACGGCCTCTATCAAACTCACTAAGTTGACGAAATCGTACAGGTCTCCGTACTCTAGGCATCGTAACCGATCGTAAAGGATGTCAAGAACCAAAATCCGCCAACGTTGATTCTTTACTGCGGCTGAAATATTCATTTTTAGAGCGTTAGTGAATTAATAAAAAGCAGTATAAAAACCGGAATGTCCAACTGATAAGGCTGAAAATTTTTTCGCTTGTTATTTACAGTAAGATAAATACATTCACCAACTTTTATTAAAATAAAACCATTTAAACTGGGTGTTCGGATTTATATGTCACTTAGTATATGTGCATGGCATCGCTGAATCTGACTCATCAGATGATCATATGAGCGCGTGGAGTAGTACTGTGTTGGCACAGTGTGATCAGTAAAAAGATGAAATGTGGCATAGGTGCCAGGCTTTGCCTACCTATCACCATCACCGCTATTACTACTACTATAATTCACCTTGAAGTGGATCAGGGCGTTCCTTAGTAACATTTTGAGGGTAGCCAGCTCACTGTTAACCAGTAGGGCGGTGACTAGCGGTGTTGCACAGGGTTCCGTCTGGGACACTTGCTGTTTCTTCTAGACACGTGCCTCCTGCCTTGTGTCATATCTTCTACCAGTTCCTTGCATGCTGACGACACAATATGCATAACATCCCTCAACGCGACCTCAACAATGTTCATGAATGACCCAGAAGGTGGTTGCTGCCCGTCAACTTTGGGAAGACCTGTATACCACACGTTGGAAAGAATAATCCAGCGATTGCATCATCGGGAACCAGGAAATCTCCTATGTTTCCATTCACACAGATTTAGTAGTTGCTGTATTGGATAGTCTATCTAGACTAAAACCAAAAGGAGTCTGTACCGTACTGAAAGATCCTTTAAGAGCTAGGACATCCTACTGCTCGGCTCCTGTACACGTTGTATGTTAGGCCAATCATGAAATTCGCTGGGTCTGTTTGGTATCCAACGCTACAACTGGCCGAGACCTGTTGGAGAATATACATAGAAGGGCTACACGTATCCCGTTGTTACAATTTAACTCGCTTCGAGTGGACTTGATAATCACATGCATACGTCTACAGTTAACAGGTTCAGGAATCGCTTCGACAGATCTAGTTTGCTTATGATATGATCCTTTTTTTTTTCTACGTCTAAGGTCGTATCTCTGTTTCGAGTTTGTAGCCTTTCTCAGCTCCTATATTATGTATAATATTAGTAACTACTACTGCAACTACTACGAGTCCTAATTCTACTTCTACTGAAGATAAAGTAAGGGTAATTAAGAAAAAATTATGCTTCATTTCCAAAGCATACGTTACTTTGTCATGTATTGGTTCCCTTTCACCATTTAGCGTAATTGGATCCCCTTATAGCATTCTACAAGAGATAAATTCTGGAGATTGTAACATACACTACGAACGAAAGCGATATCAAATTAGAGGTCACTGACATGGGTTACTTGTTGGCGATCATCTTAAAAGATGATCTGAGCAATATTTTTTAAGCGAATAAACAAGTATTTCCAAATTTGTATGGATTATAACTGTCTATAACCTCCGCAAAATGTGTTTTGCAAAAACATTTTTCAGTGGATAACTGGAAGGTATCATTGGTAAAACATGTTTAATAACCAATTACCAAATTCGCAACTTGTAACGGTTGTCGGGTGTTTCCACCTATACAAAGACGAAACATTATTGATCTGTGGGCATAATAACAGTTTTGTATGTGCTTACAAGATTGCGGTTATACACCTCTGAATTTTTCCTATGGTGTCTTGCAGGTATCTGGCATTCTGTATGATTTAAGCTATCAGAAATGTGAGAAACTGGAACATTGAATCCACATATATACCTGAAAATGAACTTTGCTACAGAGGATCACAAAACATGACGATAGCTCATATGCGCTTCCATGAATGAAAAGAAAAATGATCCAAACTCAGTGATGGCGGGAGACAGAGTTAAAGCAACAAACTAAAAAACATTCTCACCTTCCTTGGCATAAAAGTTTGCTTCTGGACTGAATTTTCTTGATTTCTTTGACCATTTTTCTTGTTAGCTTATTTGTTGCTATATTCAATGAGGAAATTTCATATATATATATAAATACGAGCCCCTTCCCACTCCAGTTGGCCCACTTCAAGATTTGTACCAAAATATGCCTTTATAAGCTAAACATAACGAAACTATTTACTTCTAAAACAATTTATTTTCTCAAAAACCTTTTAGATACACTATAGTCGTAAAAAATACATATTTGAAATTACTTAGACCTATAAATAATAGAACATCTGTACAAATAAACATTGTGCGAATAAATGCGCGAAGTTAACGAAGCAACAATTGAACGATTACGATTGGGTAACATCACCTTTATTTTTTATTGTGGCTGAAATTCTTTGGGGAATAGTGTTAACCAAGTTTTGGCAAAAATTTGGTGCAAAACAATCCCATATTTTTTGAAGCTTTTGTCTCAGTTCGGTGATTCTACGAGCAGGATGTTGTCGTAGAACCTTTTTCATCTCGTGCCACAAAGTTTCAATAGGTGACAGATCTGGACTGCTAGAAACCCATTTCAAAAGTGGAACATTATTTTCTTCCATCCATTTTATAGCCTCTTTTGAGGTATGGCACGCTGCACCATCTTGCTGAAACACAAAATCTTGGCCGGATGTCAGACATTCCTCCATCACTCGTAAAAGCGATTCTTCTAAAATTGCCAAATATTTGTTTGTATCCACATTTCCATCAATAAAATGAAGTTTTCCTACTCCTTTTGATGACATACTGCCCCACTTTTCTCTTCAGAAAATCAACATGGAATGCATCATTTTTTTGCGAATAACTCTACTGCGACTGTCACCAACACAAACTTCGAATCGGGCCTCATCACTCCATTGTATTGAACACCATTGTTGTTCTTTAGCCCATCTAAGCCGATTTTTCTTTTGCAGTGGAGTCAATAGTAGCTTTTCTTTGGCCTATAAGCTAGTTGTGCATCTTTAGGGTTTTTACTTCACTTTTTTTATAAGAAAACTTACCTTGCAAGTGCTAAATCCCAGTTTGTGGGCCTCTCTATGAGTCGTGGACCTCGAAATGCTCCTTCCAACAGAGTCACTCCACAGAGCACTTAATTGTAAATAATTAGCACGCCCGTTTTTTACGATTATTCTTCTTAATGCTCTTCGGTCGGCATTTGTGATATTACTTTCTTTCACATATCGTGGCTTAATATTAACTGAACCAGTTACGTTATATCTTCTAACAATATTTCTCACACTGTACCGCGATAAGTCTAACAACGTTGCAATGTTTGAGTTTGATTTCCCAGAATTAAAAAATTTAATAATCAGTAACCGAATTATCTCACTAATAACCTTTCCTCTACCCATTTTGAAAACCTTAACTACCCAAAACTATTTTAAACGTATTCTGACAGCTGTGATTAATAAAAACAATTATCATGGCTTTTATTTTTCACAGCCACCTATGCGTTATAGACTTATTTTGCATTGAAATAAAATTAGGTTGATATGCTGTAATTGCAACATGTGTTATTTTTATGCTGCAAATTTGATTAGGGAGTGATAAAATTGGTGTTTTCTACTATATATTATCAAAACATTCAATGTTAATATTTTAAACCTATAACACCCTGCTACATTTTTATTATTTGTGTTTGATAGGAAAAAACTAATATTTCAATAGTTGGGCCAACTGAAGTGGGAAGGGGCTCGTTTATATATATATATATATATATATCTCTGTATAAGAGGAAACAGCTCTTTGACTTGGTACACGGTTTAATTTTGAGGTGAACTAAAACCAAATTTTGATTCAGGTTTTGTTAGAGTGTAAGTTTGCCCTAATTTTTTATCACAGTGCTGGACGTCCTTTTAGAAGCGGGAGTGCCTGTCTCAGGCGGTTCTGGGCATTGCCGAACTTGTCTCATACGGCACTAGGTTCGGTAAGACTAAGGCCCGTATCGTCAGTCGTCCCTATAATTGTAGGGCGCGTTTATGGCCTCCTTGATTGTCATACTCCTTTCTCTCCTTCAAAAATTTCTAGATTACACTTGTCCCGTGTCAGCGATAGCGCTCTCCTATTGTGAAGATATGCTTTCTTTTTAAATTGTAGGAAATTTCAGGCTAATAAAACATGATATAACTCAAAAGCAAGCTCAATTTGATGCAAATAGATGTTTGTGACATAACCTCAAAGTAGAGCGCTAACACGGAGAAGTAGAAAACTATGACAATCAAGGAGGCCATAAAGGCGCTCTACAATTGTAGGAACGACTGACGATACGGGCCTTGTTAGGTTCTGTTGACTTGATTGAGCCAAAAGTCATATACATAACCTATAAGTCAGATGTTATCGATCCAAGTCATTTGCCTTGCTGTGATTAAATGGAGACCGCTAGTTGAATTGCACCGTTTAGTAAAGAGGCTAGGCTGTTAACTGAACGTCAAATTGAGCTAGTTAGCTGCAACAGACTTATTACACACTCTGCCCACTCTCAAAATAACTCCATGCGTGACGCAACTCAGTACATATTTGTAGGAGGTGAACAATCGTCTAGAGCAGATTGGAATTATTCAGGACTAGAGAGTGGTTTGTATGTGATTAGATAATGGAAGTGTGAAAGAAATATAGCAGAGACTGATGATTTCGTGCAACTGGAATCCCAATGAGTTTGCATGAATAGACGATGGTCATTTCTATGAATAAAACAAATGTCATTACAGTACCCGTAGTACTATACAACAAGCATACCTTTCACTTTCTGTATTTGAACGAAGGAAGTTTTGGTTCAAAGTATTCCCCTTCAAAAAAATCTATCCATGCCATCTTTCTTAAATAGTTCAAAACACGGTTTTATCAACTTAAAAAAAATTTGAAATGCATAGAATAAGTTGACACATTGACTAGCTTTTGGACAATCTACTCAACCAGTATCTTAAGAACTGAATAATAGCAAAATATAAATAAAGTATTGCATGCTACCAAAACATCTGTGTCCTGTGTGCTTAAAGGATATTGTTCTAAAAGTGACTCAATTTTCTACTGATTTGCTACACGATCTGTTTGAAAAAATATTTGAATAAACATACGCAAATACAGGGAGAAGGTTTGGGTACGTAAATGTTGCTCCTTTTTTTACTTAAGGCACCCTATATTTTCTACTTGCTTGCACTACAGATCACTAGATGGCATAGCAGGTGTTAAGCGACACCATTTATAGCAGTGTGCGTCTGACCTGAATGTAGTTTGAGACTTCAAGTCGTGGGAGATGAACTAGGCTTATTTACTACTATAAAAAAAAGGTAACTTTTGTCACGTTACCATTCTATGTAGTGAACTGTTTTTGAGACGGTACAGCGTCTTATAGTGTGTAATTTTTGTCTAAGATTACTAAAAATTAGAGGAAATACTACTACACGATATGTTTATTAATATTGTCCTGCCTAAATAGAAGTAATATGCGCACTGGGCGTATTATCGTTACGTACTATGATTCATGTTAACATTTTTTAGTTATTACTTTTTGCAGATGTCGCCTTACAATAGCAAGGGCTTGCGATCATAGTGGACCGAGAAAAATCTTCAACAAGCTTTCCTAGGCATTCAAAATGGAGAGTCAAAAAACTCCATCTCTAAAAGATTCACATACCTAGAAGAACTTTAAGTCTTTACATGAGTAATAATACAAATAAAAAGCAGCCCCCTGGAAGAGAAACGGTCCCGAAAATGAAGCCGAATTGGTGCCCTGAATCATACGACTAGTTGAAAGAGGTTATTCTCTAACAAAACGGATTCTACGAAAATGTGTTTTTAACTACTATGAGAAAAACCGTATAACTCATATCTTCTCGCAAGAAAAACGATTAGCTGGTCCGTATTGCTTGAAGACGTTCTTAAATCGTCATCCGGAAATCAATAGCAAAGCATTGGTTAAAAGAGACGTTTTCAACAAGGAAAAAAAGAGCAACACAATAGAAAAGCTAAAAAGAACCCTAATTGAAATTCTGTACGGACCAAACAAACGCGGAAGAACAAGGGTTCCCGGTACTGCAAACTTTGTCATGAAGATGAAGAACAGTATATGAGGCTGTGCATATTTTGCTTCGTCTACGTTCACGAAGAATGCGCAGATCTTGCCAAAAATGATAAAATCAAGTTTATTTGTCCGTTTGTTCGTAATTAGGTTAGGTTCTACTTAGTTTAAAAATGTGTACACCATTCTCCTGAAGGAGCAAAAAAATTTTTGAATATTGAAAACTTTTAAGGTATATAAGTGTTGTTTTATTTGCGGTTCAGTTTTTCAAAAGCCTGTAGAATCGTTTATCTTATTAATAAATATCAAAAATAAAGAATACTCACTCTTGTTTGCTTAGAGTTATCGATGAGCATAATAACAACACACTATGGGCATATTACCAGCTTAGGTTGATAACACTGATCAACAGCCAAAAAATATCCTGAATAAAATCAACAAAATATTACTATTTTTAATGTGCTAAAACCGGAATGAAACTTATTTTTTCAATATTAGTTCAAGTTTTAGAGATACGGTAATTATATGTGTTCCTGCTGTGACAGTGTTAATATACTGTAATTCACAAGAATGCACGTGCTACATTTTTATATTCGGCAAGGAAAAATGATGTAATCGGCATGATTGTGTTACGTTATACATACGTGTACATTATATTGTTTTATATTAGCCATTTTTTCCTCAGTTGGCTGACAGCGTTCATGCAAGATGTCTCGAAAGTGTGTAAACAATCCAGATCAGTTTTGTTACGTGTGTGGTGATGTGACTTTTGCGTCTCAGAGACGGTCTATTACTCCACTAATAACAAAGGCATATCAGCTTTATTTCGGTTGTAAACTAGGTGATCAAGACAAACAGTGGGCACCCCACATCTGCTGTAATACATGTGCATCAAGTCTGAGGAGCTGGTTAAATGGCAAAAAACGGTCTATGCGCTTTGCTGTCCCAATGGTTTGGAGAGAGCCTACAAATCATATTAATGATTGTTACTTTTGCATGGTACCTTGTGTTGGAAAGCCACAGGTATGTCCAAGAAAAAGAATCGGTTATTAACTACCCAAACATACCATCTGCGATGAGACCTGTGCCTCACAGTGACGAAAATCCTATTCCAAAACCCCCAGAATCCTACACTTGCGAATCAGAAAACGAATCAGATCATGGCGATCAAGTGATTCGTCAGGAACAAGATATGCCATCAACGTCAAGAGATCCTGATTTTATACCGAGCACGTCATGCCACCAACCGCACAAAATAACAGTCAGAATTAAATGATCTTGTAAAGGATTTAGAACTTCCAAAATGTAAGGCAGAGTTACTTGGATCAACACTGCAGCAGTGGAACTTGTTAGAAGACGATGTTTCGGTATGTGTTTTTCGTAAACGCCACAAAGACAGAACCATTTTTCAATATGGAGAATAACTTGGTTTTCTGCAGTAACATTAACGGCTTACTGGCGGCTTTAAATATAAACTATAACCCAGAAGAATGGAGATTGTTTATAGACAGTTCAACATTGAGTTTAAAGGCAGTGTTATTGCATATTGGAAATATTTTACCATCTCTTCCTGTAGGGTATGCAGTTCACATGAAAGAATCATATGGCAATATGAAGTACCTATTGACATGCATAAAGTACGATGAGCACCAATGGCATATTTGTGGCGATTTGAAAGTTGTTGCACTTTCACTTGGGCTGCAGCTAGGCTACACAAAGTTTTGCTGTTTTTTGTGTGAATGGGACAGTCGGGCAAAGCCACTTCATTACACCAGAAAAAACTGGCCTGTTCGTCAATTCCTAGAGCCAGGTCAAAAAAATGTACAGCATATGCCATTAGCAGATTCGAAAAAAATTTTATTACCATCACTGCATATCAAGTTGGGCCTAATGAAAAACTTTGTCAAGGCATTAGATAGAGATGGGTCAGCTTTTCAATACCTGCGTCAGAAGTTTCCAAGACTCAGTGAGGCAAAGGTTAAAGAAGGTATCTTTGTTGGTCCACAGATTCGAAATATTTTGAAAGATACACAGTTTAAAAACACTTTAACAGGTATTGAAAAAACTGCTTGGAATGATTTCCGTCTGGTGGTCATTAATTTCTTGGGAAATAGAAAAGCTGACAACTATAAAACTCTTGTCAAAAATATGCTGTCATCGTATCAAAAGATGGGCTGTAATATGTCTCTTAAGATACATTTCCTACACTCATACCTGGACTTTTTTCCTGACAATTGCGGAGCCGTAAGTGATGAGCACGGCGAACGTTTTCATCAGGATATTTCAACAATGGAGAAAAGGTACCAGGGAAAGCGGAATCCTTCCATGCTTGCAGACTACTGTTGGACTCTTGGTAAAGATGCTCCAGAAACGATCCATAAAAGAACAGCAAAAAGACAGCGCATATAGTGATTCTTATAAGTATATGAATCTTGTTACTTTTTTAACCTATCCTTAAAAATAAAAAGTTTTTTTTCTAATCCGCAACTAATTTTTTTATTTCATTGTCATTTTTGGATTCAGCGCCCCAAACTTAACAAAGAAGTGCACTTTTCCTACAAGATACAATTAAAAAACTAAAATTTGTTGTCCAGTGTAATAGGCCCAGTTTTAGAGTTTTTAAAACAATAAACGAAAAATAATACATTTTTTTGCCCAAGAAAGTTATTCTATGAAGCAATAAGAATATTTCTTGCATTAAGCAGAAACAAAATATCATTTTTTTCTGTGTTTTATGAAGGCGTCTTCTTAAGGTGGGCATATTCCCTTCACCTACCTTAAATCTTAACTGCCCCTTAGAAATTCTGCTTCTTCCTTTTCATGTGGTGAGACCTACTTGTTACTCAAAATAGCGTCAGTGCAACTACACTTCTTTATGTTTCTTCCAGTTGATGGTTTCTAATTGGAAATAAGCTGGAATTAATTTACAATGAACGCAGTATATAGGCCATATCCTTGAGTGCTTGCAATCAATTTTAAAACGTACGTTGCTATAGCCTCACAGTATTGTGACCTAACTAACACTAGTTTCTGAGCGTCAAGCTAATTATTTCCATTACTAAAGCTCCGACTAAAGCTTATCAATGTTATTGAGGAAAAGCCTACCGTTAACCATGTTCTCACGAGTACGCAATAGTGAGTAAGGTTATAAAAGGTATTACATAATTGTAGATTACTTTTTGCAACCTGATACTCAACTGTGATGCAGAGGTCAAGTCAATATAACGGAGATTAGGATTTAGAAAAATACGATTCAAAAAAGTGTATTGCATAATTTTGTACTATGACTCAGAACTAACGAATTGTCTTCTATTTCGTAACCTGTTACATAATCAAGCAATCTCAAGATCACGATACCGATTTGTGAGAAAATATGAACAAAATGATAGAAATTGCTTCAAAATCAACACATCCAGTATTATCATAACGATATAAAGGTTATGAATACATGCAAGCTGAAATCAACTTGGATAGATCAACAGTTGACCTTAGCAATATACTGCTTTATAAGTACGAAAATGTTGCTGCCATGAGTCAGTTTCTGAAAGTTCCGAAAAGCTCTTTACAAGGGGGTTTGTTGCTACTTTGTTTGAATGTCTTTATTTAGACAGTTCCTGAGCACCAGAGATATTCTTGGCTGAAATTAATTGAATTCTAATACCAACTGATACCGCAGAGCCACAAAAAAATGGTGTGCAATCCTATAGGAGGTGTCCAAAAAGGTAGTGATAATCGGAAGCCCAGAAGTAGAGCACCCTATGGAGAGTCCGAATACGATTTTTTTTTTTAGTTTACGATTTTTCCTAATTTGCCAGAAATTTTAGAAGTACGAGCTTATTTTGGTCATTACTTCCTAATTAACTGAGATAGATGCCTGCTTCTTCATTATTGTTTAGCTGAAATTTGGATGTTTGCTGTCGTAAGCTCAATTAAGGGAAAAGCATGACATAACAAAAACGGGAAAAGTGTCAAAAAAATTGTACGATGATACCCGATGTGTGTCCAGGCAATGAAACAACATGTATACTAAGTGACATATAAATCCGAACACCCAGTTTAAATGGTTTTATTTTAATAAAATTTTGTATAAGTACTTAATGAAGCATAATAAGTAAATGATAAAAATTTCAAAATGATTGCACTGCTTTAAAGCCCTTTGACCTTTAATAATGTGTGGATGCACCCTGATGTGCTACGCATTCTCCAACGCGCCTAGGCATGCTTCTGATCAGGTGGTCAATGTCCTCCTGTGGTATCTCATTCCAGGCAACCACCAACTCCTCTCGAAGTGCTTCTAGAGTCTGAGGAGTACGTTGCAAATTGAGCAATCTCCTACCCACCATATCCCACACGTGCTCAATTGGGGATAAGTCGTTAGATCTTGGTGGCCATGGTAACAATGTGACACCGTTATGTTGAAAGAAGTCTATTGTGACTCTTGCAACATGTGGTCGGGCATCATCTTGTTGGAAAGTTGGATCTGCCAGGGTGTCAAGATAGGGTAAAAGATGGTGTTCTAGAACTTCGTGGATATAACGCTGCGCGTTCATGTTACCTCTGATGAAGATTAAAAGTGACCTGGAACTATAAGCTATAGCACCCCAAACCATAACTCCAACAGTGTGATGAACATGTCCTTCAACAAAAAACTGTGGATTCCTCCTTTCACCACGTCGCCTTCTAACCCTGGCACGACCATCGTGCATACCTAAACAAAATCGAGACTCGTCACTAAAGACAATACTGTTCCATTCCTGATCCCAGAGTGACCGTTGTCTGCACCACTCAAGGCGATTACGTCGGTGTTCTCGAGTTAAAGGGAGGACCCAGTGTGGCCGGTATGAAAACAAGCCAAAACTTCTCATTCGTCGGTAAACACTTCGCATGCCAATAGGTCTTCCGTGTTCTGCAAACCATTCATTTGCAATGGACCTGGTAGTGGAGAAACGGTCCCTTAAAGCCAATAATCTTAGGCGGCGATCTTCACGGTCTGTTGTTCTACGGCGGCGTCCAGTGCCCCTTGCTCTTTGCGTACGGCCTTCTCGAAGCCATGCCTGGTAATAATTAATCACAGTGTCTACACTTCTCTGCACTCTAATTGCAATTGCCCGAAAAGAAAGTCCAGCTTCCCGAAGTCCCACTATACGGCCCCTATCAAACTCACTAAGTTGACGAAATCGTACAGGTCTCCGTACTCTAGGCATCGTAGCCGATCGTAAAGGATGTCAAGAACCAAAATCCGCCAACGTTGATTCCTTACTGCGACTGAAATATTCATTTTTAGAGCGTTAGTGAATTAAAAAAAAGCAGTATAAAAACCGGAATGTCCAACTGATGAGGCTGAAAATTTTTTCACTTGTTATTTACAGCAAGATAAATACGTTCACCACCTTTTATTAAAATAAAACCATTTAAACTGGGTATTCGGATTTATATGTCACTTATATTTTAAATCCTTGTTTAGTATATACGTTTCAGCCACAACAGTCACCTTTATTCAGTACATGTCACGTGCTGAACTAACCCGTTCTCGTATTTGTTATCATGAGATCAAGTGGTCAAATCGATAGGTCAAATTCTAGGACTGAAAACGAACACCCACGAAACTTGACTATAATGCTTTTGTTTTGAAAAAGCTTCAAGATCTCGAAAAGGGTATTGACTACTAACCTCAAGCATAGCCTAGTCCTCAAACGGTCCTTGGAAATCAAGTTTGTGAACTCAAATTACAACTACGGTCTTTTTATTGACTGGTGACCACCTGACCTCATTTATGAAAATTGATGCCTATGTAGAATATCATACCGATCACGAATACGCCAAAATTATGTCCATTTTTGGAATTTTACGAAGTTTACCCGCAAATAACCTCTGAGGCGATAACCTAAGCGATATTAGAGGTAATCAATAAGTTCCTCGTTTGATCTTTTGAAGCTTTTTAAGATACCTTTATCCAAAAAGCGCATCGTTGAATTTTTCAGACTGATCGTGTACTTACAAATATAAATAAACACATTACCAAATTGAAATCTTCGTATACGATTTAAAAAGAACCGCTCTGCCCATGGTTCTCACACCAATGATTTAGAAGGCTAATTTGAAAACCAAAACATATCAATTAGCAGTTTATCTCATTCAATAATCAAATTCGCTCGCCTTAAAAATAGTAAATAATTCATGATAATCCATAACACGATTGTTATCTGTGGAAGAAGGCATGCCCGTATAAGAATGTGACGACGATAATAATCTGAGATACAGCGACACGACAAACTGCTATCTGATATCTGTTTGGGAAGTGAAAGCATGATATGAAGCATTTCTTGTGCACCACACCCCGCATTATGTAACCCGCATAATCTTTAACTATCGGTAAAATGAATTCTGCAAATCATATACATAACAAACGAATCTGTTCACATTTCTCAGGTTACTGTCGTGGAAAGTAGTGCGATTATAGTCGGGGAGTGCTAGTGAAAAAGTTAAAACAATAATTCAGTCTTCTCTTAATTATTCACATAAGAATCTGCTCAAACTTATAATACTGATTATTGATACCCGGTTGCTGGGACTTCCGATCTCGTTTTGAGACCTGCATGGCATTAATGGATTGACAGTCACCTTGCATTTACGATCAAGGTCACATGTAACCGTTATCTTCACTCCTAAGTTAGTTCCGCGTAGGAATTTAATTTCAAGAAGGTTACGTCATGATGAACAGTTCAATATTCCTCTTCACTACACCTCATTATATCAGAGATCTTTCACGTATAATGCTGTTGAGCTTTACAATTCAGTCAGTGCGGCTAACAAACAAGAAAGTTTACTCTCTTTTAAGAAATCAGTTGGAAAACAGCTATTGGAGATGCAATCGTCTCTCAGTGTTTGAGTTGTTGGTTTGTTTTATTTTTATGACACTTTATTATTATTATTATTATATTAATAGTTCAAGTGTGCATTTGTTTCTTTTTCTTATTATTATTATTATTGTTTGTTTGTGTATCGAGTTTAACTGTGTTACTCTTTCGTACACAGTGAGGTTAAGTGTAAGAGTAGCCATTTGGCTAAACTTCGCCTCACTGATGTATGCTGATTAATAAAGACATTTATTATTATTATTATTATTACTTTAAGATTCACAACTTTTGATTTCAAATCTGAACCACAGAACAAAATGCAAACCACAGAGGCATAAGCTCTAATCCGAAAGAAAGACATCTCAAATTACCCTCCAACCATTATCTTGTCTGTACTATGAATAATAGGATATATTTTTCAAGTTATGAATTATTTAATAAATACTAAAATACTCAAACTACGAACAAAGATAAAATGAACCGGTAGACGAACTCCTGGCACAAATTGTCTGCAATGCGTATGCGCTTTTAGTCCTGAACGTGTTCCTGCCTGTGCTGGAACACACCTAATCCATGCTTGGACGTCAAACAGTCTGTTATTTCGGTAAGTGGTGTCGAAAAGGGAGCTTTCCATTTAAACAACAAAAGCTGACCTTGAAATACTGGGAAAACATAGAGCATCACGTTACTTCTGTATATATAAAACTTGTGAACATTGAATTTCGCAATAAGGCATGAAGCAACTATGGAATTACACAAAACAAGTACATGTAGATTATAAGCTGGTCAAGTTCAAGTACTTTCACGTTTATGTTCGCAGTTACTTATTTATACCTGTAAGTATGGATCGCAAAAAAGAAATGCTGTCAATCATGTTTGGCAGACCATGAAAAGGTAGCTAAGCATATTTTATTACAAAAGGTTTATCTTTAATGAAGCTTGATCCAATAGGATTCCATGCAAGGGTTACAGCATTTTTCAAGGTGTATTTTACTTCTAACAAGTACACGTAAAATCCTGCCTACGTAACTGGAACACTAGTAATGTTTATAACTTGATCCGAAAGAAGAAAAGAAGTTTCAGGAGTTATTCCTATACAAACATTGTGTGATACCAACTCGTTTGCAATAAGCAAGGTAAGGAAAAAGTTGACAGGAAAGCGGTAGTGTTCCATTCCTACAATCATTGTCACGACCGCTCTGCGGATAAAGTAGGCTGTGGAGCTAAAAACAGGCATTCACTAAATATACGAGCCCCTTCCCACTTCAGTTCAGTTTGAAATCTTAGTTTTTTTCTTATCAAACACAAATAATTAAAATGCACCAGGCTGTTATATGTTTAAATTATTAACAATGAATATTTTGATAATATATAGTAGAAAACACCAACTTTATCACTCCCCAATCAAATTTGCAGCATAAAAATAACACATGTTGCAATTACAGCATATCAACCTATTTTCATTTCAATGCAAAATAAGTCTATAACGCATAGGTGGCTGTGAAAAATAAAAGCCATGACAATTGTTTTTATTAATCACAGCTGTCAGAATACGTTTAAAATAGTTTTGGGTAGTTAAGGTTTTCAAAATGGGTAGAGGAATGGTTATTAGTGAGAAAATTCGGGTACTGATAATTAATTTTTTTAATTCTGGGAAATCAAACTCAGAAATTGCAACTTTGTTAGACTTATCGCGGTACAGTGTGAGAAATATTGTTAGAAGATATAACGTAATTGGTTCAGTTAATATTAAGCCACGATATGTGAAAAAAAGTAATATCACAAATGCCGACCGAAGAGCATTAAGAAGAATAACCGTGAATAACAGGCGTGCCAATTATTTACAATTAAGTGCTCTGTGGAGTGACGCTGTTGGAAGGAGAATTTCGAGGTCCACAACTCATAGAGAGGCTCACAAACTTTGATTTAGCACTTGCTAGGTAAGTTTTCTTATAAAGAAAAGTGAAGTAAAAACCCTAAAGTTGCACAACTTGTTTATAGGCCAAAGAAAAGCCACTATTAACTCCAATGCAAAAGAAAAATCGGCTTAGATGGGCTAAAGAACATAGACAATGGACTCCTCAACAATGGTGTGCAATACAATGGAGTGATGAGGCCAGATTCGAAGTTTGTGTTGGTGACAGTCCCAGTAGAGTTATTCGCAAAAAAATGAAGCATTCCATGTTGACTGTCTGAAGAGAAAAGTGAAATTTCCAGTATCCATTATGGTCTGGGGCAGTATGTCATCAAAAGGAGTAGGAAAACATCATTTTATTGATGGAAATGTGGATACAAACAAATATTTGGCAATTCTAGAAGAATCGCTTCTACCAGTGATGGAAGAATGTTTGACATCCGGCCAAGATTTTGTGTTTCAGCAAGATGGTGCAGCGGCCATACCTCCAAAAAGGCTATAAAATGGAAATGGAAGAAAATAATGTACCACTTTAAAATGGTTTTCTAGCAGTCCAGTTCTGTCACCTATTGAAACTTTGTGGCACGAGATGAAAAAAGTCCTACGACAACATCCTGCTCGTACAATCACCGAACTGAGACAAATGCTTCAAGAAATATGGGATTGTTTTGCAACAAATTTTTCCCAAAACTTGGTTAACACTATGCCCCAACGAATAAGAAATAAAGGTGATTTTACCCAATGGTAATCTTTCAATTGTTGCTTTGTTAACTTCGCGCATTTATTCGCACATTGTTTATTTGTTCAGATGTTCTATTAGTTATAGGTCTAAGTGATTTCAAATATGTATTTTTTACGACTAGAGTGTATATAAAATGTTTTTGAGAAAATACATTGTTTTAGAAGTAAAAAGTTTCGTCATGTTTAGTTTATAAAGGCGTATTTTGGTACAAATCTTGAAGTGGGCCAACTGAAGTGAGCTCGTATTACATGTTTACGAATTCTAACTCCAGATTGTTCAAATTTGCTTGAACTATTAGTTTGCATTGATTACACTATTTCCGCTAATTATTTATTGATGTCATTATGCGCGGCAGTGTGATATAGAGAGTATAACCGTGCTTTGATTGACATTTGTCTTCTGACTACTTCCTATGTTAATTCCGTGTAATAACTAAATATAATCATTTATTTGGCGCATAGAAAAATCGATGATAAGGTATGCATTGATGTGAAGATTGCTTAAATCTGATTACTTATTGCGCAGTAATATAATCATATTTTTAAATTACGTAAACGTATTATAGATGGTTTCAACCAACCTTTAAAGTACCATTACTGATATCTGCAACCCTGTAAACTTCACAAGTTTTGAAGAATATTGAAACGTAATAGAATTTTCTGGAATCAAAAGGGCACTACTGGATTAATTTCCAAGACCGTCAAGGCTTGGTCGTTCTGACGTACTTAGGTAAAAGGCAGTAAAGTGTAAAACTCCAAGACTGAGAGAATTGAGTATAAAATCCACGATTTTTTCGTAATATTATTACGAAAGAACAAAAGTGAATAATTATTGCAAAGTTACATGACTTTATAGAGAGTCATTTAAATGTACACGTGAATTTTGGATCATAATTGTTGATGAGGCCCAAAATAAATAACATTTCGTCTTTGATTGATGTAAGTCAAAAAGCAGTAACGTAGTAATGTGACTTACTGCTTTTATACTCTGCAAAAAGCTTTACTGCTTTTTTCGTAGTTTTCTGAGTTGTGATTATGTACAGAGGAGGGCGCTTCTAAGTAAAATATACTAAGTGACATATAAATCCGAACACCCAGTTTAAATGGTTTTATTTTAATAAAAGTTGGTGAATGTATTTATCTTACTGTACATAACAAGTGAAAAAATTTTCAGCCTTATCAGTTGGACATTCCGGTTTTTATACTGCTTTTTTTTTAATTCACTAACGCTCTAAAAATGAATATTTCAGCCGCAGTAAAGAATCAACGTTGGCGGATTTTGGTTCTTGACATCCTTTACGATCGGTTACGATGCCTAGAGTACGGAGACCTGTACGATTTCGTCAACTTAGTGAGTTTGATAGGGGCCGTATAGTGGGACTTCGGGAAGCTGGACTTTCTTTTCGGGCAATTGCAGTTAGAGTGCAAAGAAGTGTAGACACTGTGGTTAGGTGTTGTCAGGCATGGCTTCGAGAAGGCCGTACGCAAAGAGCGAGGGGCACTGGACGCCGTAGAACAGCAGACCGTGAAGATCGCCGCCTAAGATTATTGGCCTTAAGGGACCGTTTCTCCACTACCAGGGCCATTGCAAATGAATGGTTTGCAGAACACGGAAGACCTATTGGCATGCGGAGTGTTTACCGACGAATGAGAAGTTTTGGCTTGTTTTCATACCGGCCACACTGGGTCCTCCCTTTAATTCGAGAACACCGACGTAATCGCCTTGAGTGGTGCAGACAACGGTCAGACTCTAGAAGCACTTCGAGAGGAGTTGGTGGTTGCCTGGAATGAGATACCACAGGAGGACATTGACCACCTGATCAGAAGCATGCCTAGGCGCGTTGGAGAATGCGTAGCACATCAGGGTGCATCCACACATTATTAAAGGTCAAAGGGCTTTAAAGCAGTGCAATCATTTTGAAATTTTTATCATTTACTTATTATGCTTCATTAAGTACTTATACAAAATTTTATTAAAATAAAACCATTTAAGCTGGGTGTTCGGATTTATATGTCACTTAGTATATACTTTCAAAGGAAAAACGCAGTAATGCAGTTTCTTATTTTGGTATCATATAATTTTTTTAAATTGAAATTCATATAAATATCACAAAAGTAAACATTTGAACATCCAATAGCTCAATTTAATAGCTATATGATGACAAATAATGATTAAATTCAACAAAAATAATTATATAATTAAACTAAAAACAGCATGTTTTCTCATATGTTGAGTTAAACAAAGAATATTTCTCAAAAGTATTCCTTCCGAGCAAAAGTAACTAATTATAACGAAAGTATTTATTCTCATATAAAATATTTATTACATAAAAAAAATGAAATAAGTAAATATCAGAATTGGTAATAAAAGGGTACAAAGGCAGTGCTTGTGTCATACAGAGAAAAGAGGTATGTTGTTTTTTTGCTTTGATAAATTTGTTTACCGCTTTTATTCTTAGGTACTGTAGGTAGTATGAAATATTTGGCAAAGTAATTGTAGTCTCAAAAGGAATCTATTAGCATCAAAACTTATAAAGGCAGTAAATTAACTTTTTAGACAATTCATTTGGTCAAACGAACCTTATAGCTGCAAACCGCTCAAAAGTCGTTCCTAGAACATGACTTTTATCCTGTTTGTGTAAGGCCCAAATATTTTTGTGCTACTATAGCTGGAGTTGACATCGTGCACCCGCTGAATACGTCGATGAAATTTTTTGATAACGGCGTCACCGATTTATCTAACATAAACAGAATGTTTACACGTTATGATGGATTGTACCATACGCTTTGTAGTGCTTTTCAAATTGTAATAACAAAACACAAGTGTGGGATGTGTGTCAGTAACTGTACAGATGTTACGAGCTACAACAGGTACAGTTACCATAGACGAGATGTTGTAGTTTTTCATGAACATGTTCTGAAATATGTTCGAGAGTCATCATTGATTGACAATCTCATCTATAAGACGTACGCATGAGATTGAAAAATGATTATATACCGTTGGTTTTGAAACAAGGTGACTTGACCTAATCTACTGTGCTATTTGTGAGAAACAATAATACACGCATGAAAATTATCGATACGCATATTATAAATGGATATTAACGGCTACATGTATTTTCTCAACACATCCGAAACTTACTTTTACCGAAAAAAAAAACCTCGATAAACAAATTGCTTTCGCGATACTTTCGACACTAACGCCCACAAAAAAGCCTCGTACGAGGATAGTTTTGAAACGGACGTGTGCAAAGACCGTTCAATGTAATATTCAAAGTTTTCCCAATAATTCAAATGAAATAACCTTCCAAATCAATGGAATAACAAAAAACTGTGAAAAAACGTCAGCAGTGAGGCGACAATGCTATTCCCAAATTCGATGACCGTCGAAATGACTGATTATTGGAAAACATGAATAAAGCAAGGATCCTTGGAACCGTAGATTACTGAACATCAGCCCCAATTTCGGAGACCTAGATGCGTGAAAAGGCTACATATTTTAGACTTAAATTAATAATTAGCAAATAAGTGTGCTACTTGCATCTAACAAGTAATTATGAAATCCTGATATCTAGAATAAGAAAAAGATTCTGAGGAACTTTACCAGAAAAAGGTCCTCATTCAGAGAGAGTTACACAAAACTTTGCTCAGTAATTTTTAAACTGAAGGTAAAATTCTGAAAAAACCTTTTTTTCACCTGTATATGTTTAACAAATTATAGAGATCTAAAATTAGTGGTTTGTAGAATAATCGTAGACATTGATAAAACCCTCAAAATGAGACCATGTTAAATTTGCTATAAAGGATCTTTAGTTTCACCAAGGAAGCGCGTGTACATGTCATATCACATGCAAGAAACATAATATCCGATTTTCCAAATTTTCCGAGACTATAGTACTTGCTGTCATTAGGCGTGGGATTTAAAGAACGTAGGTTAGTCTCTTTGTAGTAATCAACATCCGAAAAACAACAGACGAAAGTTTTTTTAAAGACAATGGTCGGTAGGACAATTTCAAAACTGGAGATTGGATTATGAGCAATGCAAAAACAGCTGTCATTTCGGCCCAAAAGCAAGAGAAAAAGTGACTAGCAATCCCTACAGAGGGAATCTTGCTATATCAGTTATAATGGGTGATTTTTTTCCTAGTATCTTTTTGGCAACACTGTTTTTGACAGATGACGCGTGAATCGTGTCTTGTGTCATTGTCAAACTTGTTCAGTTTGGTCTATAATTTAACCATGAATCGACTTACGAATGAACAACGTTTGCAAATTATTGAATTTTACTATCAAAATTCATGCTCGGTTAAGAGAGTGCATCGAGCACTGCTTCCAATTTATGCGCAATTTGTTCGGCCTACTGAGGGAGCTATTCGGAAGCTTGTGACTAAATTTCGAACCCAGTTTACATTATTGGACATTAAACCACCAACAAGCAGACGTAGAGTGAGGACTGAAGAAAATATTGCGGCTGTATCCGCCAGTGTTAGTGATGACCGTGAAATGTCGATTCGCCGCCGTTCGCAGCAATTGGGCCTCTGTTACTCCACTACGTGGAAAATTTTGCGACAGGAGTTGGGTGTAAAACCTTATAAGTTACAGCTGGTGCAAGAATTGAAGCCACACGACCTTCCACAACGTTTCCAATTTGGTGAATGGGCGCTGATCAAGTTGGAGGAAGATCCACATTTTTATCGAAAAATTGTGTTCAGCGATGAAGCTCATTTCTGGTTGAATGGGTACGTTAACAAGCAAAATTGCTGCATCTGGAGTGAAGACCAGCCAGAAGCATTGCAAGAGCTACCAATGCATCCCGAAAAAATCACTGTTTGGTGTGGATTATGGGCCGGTGGAATCATCGGGCCGTACTTCTTCAAAGACGACAATGGCCGGAACGTAACTGTGAATGGCGAGCGCTACCGTGCGATGATAACAAACTTTTTTTGTCCCAAATGGAAGAGCT
Source organism: Acanthoscelides obtectus (assembly GCA_963669975.1). Classification (NCBI taxonomy): domain Eukaryota; kingdom Metazoa; phylum Arthropoda; class Insecta; order Coleoptera; family Chrysomelidae; genus Acanthoscelides; species Acanthoscelides obtectus. The sequence goes on along the minus strand of CAVLJG010000010.1, from coordinate 22,276,666 downwards.
GGACTTGGCTGACATGTGGTTTCAAAAAGACGGTGCCACTTGCCACACCTCACACGAAATAATGGCCCTATTGAGAGGCGAGTACGGTGAACAGTTTATCTCACGTTTGGCGCCCGTCAATTGGCCGCCTAGATCGTGTGATTTAACGCCGTTGAACTATTTCTTGTGGGGCCATGTTAGGGCTAATGTCTGCAGGGATAAACTAGCAACGATTGACGCACTGGAAGCCAATAGTGAAGTATTTATTCGTGAGATACCGGCCGATATGTTGGAGAGAGTGTGCCAAAATTGGACCTTGCGCATGGGCCATCTAAAGCGGAGCCGCGGCCAACATTTACATGAAATAATCTTTAAAGATTAAATTATATCGACCGTTCTATCGACTCAAATAAAGATTTAATCGTTTTTTCAAGTTTTTTGTGTTTTTTTTGAAAATCAAATCCTATACCTCTTAAAAAATCACACGTTACTAGATATCTGTCCTATATCAGCATGCTCACAGCCGGTATAAGATCTTTGAAGTTCTTTTCACACCTAGAGAGCTCTTATTGTTAGTGCTTACACCAATACTTCATGGTATGCAAAAAAGTAATTCTGAACTGTAACGTTTAGTAATAGGATCTATGTTCCTCTAGTTAATCTCGCATAATACGTTATGATTTTAACTTTATGCACAGAAGCAATAGCGCAATTTGAGGAGGTTTCAATGTTTTGCCCTTTATTAATTATTCTGCTGAAGGTGCACCGGTTTGCAAAGATATAACAGCTAACGATGACCACCTCACAACAGTGCAATTCCCAAAGATGAGAACTGGACCATTGATGACTTGTACAGAAACAAGATAGGCTTCTTTAAGTATATGAAATAATACTATTTGGGGTATGTTGTAATATATTCCATATGTACATTTCTGATTTTTTTTTCGTAGGTTATGGGCTTCGTGCTACAGGAATGCATAGCAGTTGCGCACAAAGAAACTAGATATTCATGAGAATGCAAAATTAGTGGAATTGTCGCAGAGCGTCGTATAAGAAATACGGCATAAATACTAAATGTATTCCGATAATAAGTAAATTGTCATGTACTCTAGCTCGATTAATAACAGCTCTCCATACAAGCTTCAGTATTAAGAAAGGTAGCAAATTATTACAAGAATTCAAGGTGAACTAAGCATCGCATTATCTTGAAACTTACTGTACAATTTCACGTTCGTATGCTATATAACGCGTATAGGCTTTCAAGTTCCAACCCTCGTTATTAAAGTTGTTTTTTGCCGCCCGGACAGACCATTTGTTCTGGGTTGTTACAAAAAGTTTATTATCGAGTTTGCCATGTACCGCATGCATGTCTATAAAATGCGAGTACGTTGTAATCTCATACAGGGTATGCATTACATACGACTTATTAATGATCCCGGGACTCTTTTCCCAAGCTAAATGGTACATACAAGTCAATGGAAAAACAATGGAGGAATGGATAATTAATTGATTCTTTGGAACAGTTGTTAATATTGAAGAACATTCAAGGATATTTCGCTTCAGCTGCTGAAATCTGCTATGTTTATTTGCATTTAGGCATTCTTGTGTTTTGTGAATTACATTTATGCATTTTTTATTCCGTATCCCTTGAGAAGTCAATCATTACGATAGACAAATTAATTGACATCACATGTCAACACAGTTGGTGACATGACATTTTATTTACAGTCGGGAACAGTTCTTCTCTTCAGAAAAAGTGCAATTTTGGGCTCAGATTTGTTCAGATGCTTGCCTAAACTAAAGTCATATGTGGTGCAAGGTGCGGCAGCATAATTTTTTTCAAAACATAATAAAACCCCCTGTATCAATCAGTACATTTTTACTAGCTATTTATAATCTAGGTGCATGCCCAAAGTCTTGTTTTAGATAGTTTTGGAGATCAAATCAGAGAAGTGAAGTCTCTTATTCTACATACACCGTGTAAACAGATTTCTGGCGTTTTTCATGACTCTTGCTGGCATGGCAGACGTTTTATTAGCAACTTATTTCCTCGCATAAACACGGGATTTCAAAAAACCCCAAAGAAAAGAATCACAAGTGCCAAATCGGAAGAGCACTCCGGCCATTCGACATCGCCCCTAATAGATATTCGTATATTAATTTCACCATAGAAAAAAAAAAGATGATTATCAATCACTTCCATTCCTGGACTCAAAAATCATCCGAAACAAGAATATCTTGTTGGTAGACTGGTACGTGGATCCCATGGCATCAGGCAGGTTCCTGAACCTCATGTCTTACCATAAACTTAGGATAAAGATGAATTTAGTTGAAGAAATGAAGACCAGGGTTATTAGCATTTCTGACAATACTTTCCGTCTTTCAAATTTACGAAAACTTTCAGCACCATTCATCAGTAATAGTTATACCAGATACCTGATTAACAAAATTTTGTCCACCTCTCCTCCTGCTACACCGCTTTCAAACAATAGTGATAACAATAATCCCAACCCTTCCGACAACAATAATGACAATCATTCCAATAATAACAACAATACAGATGCTCCCTCAAATCAACAATGTCTTTTCCAAAACATACTAAGTGACATATAAATCCGAACACCCAGTTTAAATGGTTTTATTTTAATAAAAGTTGGTGAATGTATTTATCTTACTGTAAATAACAAGTGAAAAAATGTTCAGCCTTATCAGTTGGACATTCCGGTTATACTGCTTTTTTTTTAATTCACTAACGCTCTAAAAATGAATATTTCAGCCGCAGTAAAGAATCAACGTTGGCGGATTTTGGTTCTTGACATCCTTTACGATCGGTTACGATGCCTAGAGTACGGAGACCTGTACGATTTCGTCAACTTAGTGAGTTTGATAGGGGCCGTATAGTGGGACTTCGGGAAGCTGGACTTTCTTTTCGGGCAATTGCAGTTAGAGTGCAACGAAGTGTAGACACTGTGGTTAGGTGTTGTCAGGCATGGCTTCAAGAAGGCCGTACGCAAAGAGCAAGGGGCGCTGGACGCCGCCGTAGAACAACAGACCGTGAATATCGCCGCCTAAGGTTATTGGCCTTAAGGGACCGTTTCTCCACTACCAGGTCCATTGCAAATGAATGGTTTGCAGAACACGGAAGACCTATTGGCATGCGAAGTGTTTACCGACGAATGAGAAGTTTTGGCTTGTTTTCATACCGGCCACACTGGGTCCTCCCTTTAACTCGAGAACACCGACGTAATCGCCTTGAGTGGTGCAGACAACGGTCACTCTGGGATCAGGAATGGAACAGTATTGTCTTTAGTGACGAGTCTCGATTTTGTTTAGGCATGCACGATGGTCGTGCCAGGGTTACAAGGCGACGTGGTGAAAGGGGGAATCCACAGTCTTTTGTTGAAAGACATGTTCATCACACTGTTGTAGTTATGGTTTGGGGTGCTATAGCTTATGGTTCCAGGTCACCTTTAATCTTCATCAGAGGTAACATGAACGCGCAACGTTATATCCACGAAGATCTAGAACCCCATCTTTTACCCTATCTTGACACCCTGGCAGATCCAAGTTTCCAACAAGATAATGCCCGACCACATGTTGCAAGAGTCACAATAGACTTCTTTCAACATAATGATGTCACATTGTTACCATGGCCACCAAGATCTCCCGACTTATCCCCAATTGAGCACGTGTGGGATATGATGGGTAGGAGATTGCTCAATTTGCAACGTCCTCCTCAGACTCTAGAAGCACTTCGAGAGGAGTTGGTGGTTGACTGGAATGAGATGCCACAGGAGGACATTGACCCCCTGATCAGAAACATGCCTAGGCGCGTTGGAGAATGCGTAGCACATCAGGGTGCATACACACATTATTAAAGGTCAAAGGGCTTTAAAGCAGTGCAATCATTTTGGAATTTTTATCATTTACTTATTATGCTTCATTAAGTAATTATACAAAATTTTATTAAAATAAAACCATTTCAACTGGGAGTTCGGATTCATATGTCACTTAGTATATAATAACTGCAATCTCACATAAATAGGTCAAGCTTCTAGATCGTTAAAAGGTAGAATAACCTCACACGAAAGTGATACCACTGCATCCAGAAAGATGTTCTTTGGCTCCACAGGTTAACACTACAATGCATTCAATGGGATATGGTGTCATTAAGGTCCTTGATAGACAAAACCACCTATCAAAACGTTTGTTCCTGGAAATGTCTCGTACCTTTATGACCGACAATAGCATGATCAAGAATCGCTTTAATTGCATAATTTTCACTATTAATAAATAATTTTCCTCCTAAGTATATTTCCTCAAGTTTTGAATTTCTTTCCTATTACCTAGCACAGTCGAAGGACAATATCTAAATCTCATTCCTTCCACAATAACATTTATTAGTTTTGAAGATTTTTGAACTTCATCCTGTAGCATAAAGCACCTTCCCCGTAATATTTCACGTAATCCCGACAATGTAGGCATCACATGTCACAAGATTCCTCCCGCCATCGATAGTATGTCATCAATGTCAACCTTACACGCCACTGCCCATTGTCAGCCGACTAGCATGTGGTAGAAGAATAAATTTCAAGAGAATTTTAAATAAATAATAAATCTTCAATTTTTCTAAATCCGTTAGTGGTTTTTCGAAATAAAAAAAATAGCTATAATTTTAACAATAATTGAAGTGTGTGTTGTTGTGTCGTCTTGTCAGAACCAAAATGTCCTCAAGTGCAACTGATCTAGCTATGGAAAAAATTCCTGTTTACATACTGGTCACTGTCACTTCATTTTCCTCAAAGAACCAGACTAATTGTGCACCACACTGTGACTTCAGGTAAATGCAAAGGCCTTTAGAGCAATTGTGCAGGATTGGTGTCAGCAGGTGGACTTCGTCACTAAAAAATCAATAACGTCCTCAGAAACGTCTTCGAGAAGACGCGTATACACGTTCATCTGAGAATTGGAGTCCTGTTCAGAAAGTTCATACCCAATTGCCGTCTTGTAAGGATGGAAATGCAGAATTCTCTCATCAGAATGATTGAGAAGTTAAAGGACAGACGCTTGTTTTTGTTCAGAATACCGTGGTGATCGCAACGTTGCTTACTCAATGTTTTCAGGTGATCTAATTAGCCGTGGGACTCCAGTCCTTCGTCTTGACGCACTTGTAGTCTGTGTGAACGTGGTCACCCACATAACAATTGGTTTCCGTCCCACGTCAAGGACCAAGGGTACTAGATTAAAGCGATTCCGAAAAGCACGCTTTCGAATGATGCTACAAGAGCTCCGCTTGCGATATCAAACGATCTACCCTGTATTTTCAATGGGTTAGGCTGAATTACTAGTCACGCTGGTAAAACTCATCTGACAAGCTTTAAATGCGCATTTAATGAATGCAGTTGCTCAAAACGTATTTGACCGAGAAAATCACAGAGATCCGAAGCTTAGATTCAGTATTTGGTGCCTAGTTCCAATCCCGTAAGAATACTGCACCGGTGCAAAGCGTTGGAAGTTGAGCAATATTTATGTTTAATTACTACAAATAAGTGGAAGTCTTTCAACAGCGAGATAGCTAGCTAGTAACTAACATGTACTTTCCGCTCCTATTACAAAGCTCTAAATGTTGGCGCTACTACTGAACCCAGTGGGACACTTGCCTTGAAATTTCTGACGATAGTTCATTTAGACAGTTCACGCCACGCTGCAAAACAAAGGACGTAAACCATTCCTCTCAAATGATGCTATTTGTCGAAAATAATAAATGATAATTATTCATGAATCCGTTATTAGCACGTTGTGGGCATTTCGCCCTGTAAGGAATCTACTCCGCTGGTTGGCTATAGAAGTGGTCGTAAGTTGATCTCACAAATTGCATTGTTGAGATTATTTCACGAGAATTAATGATTGTGGTACGCAAATTATTCATTCAAGCCGCGCTGTCTTCGCCTTTGAACTGACAAGAATAGCATGCTGAATACAGAAACATATACTAAAAGCTTTTAAGGAAAAATGGCTGGACTGCAAATAAATCACAGAACCGAGATTTGAATTATATTGTTTGAGGTTGCATTCTTCATTGTCTTCGGATTATGCAGGGTGCTGCTAAATCATGTACTATTTCTCTAACCTCAAATTGTGTGTTTGACCAACCATCCGTATATTTGACGCGATTACCAGGTATCTAAACAATACTGTTCCTACGGATTTACTCTGCAAGAATTCAGATTCAATCTGAGAATCAATCAGGTGATCTGAAAATTTATATTCTGTGGCTTTCAGATCGCTAATTACGAATACTGGACAACAAATTTTAGTCTTTTAATTGTATCTTGTGGGAAAAGTGCACTTCTTTGTTAATTTTGGGGCGCTGGATCCAAAAATGACAATGAAATAAAAAAATTAGTTGCGGTTTAGAAAAAAAACTTTTTATTTTTAAGGATATATTAAAAAAGTAACAAGATTCATATACTTATAAGAATCACTATATGCGCTGTCTTTTTGCTGTTCTTTTATGGATCGTTTCTGGAGCATCTCTACCAAGAGTCCAACAGTAGTCTGCAAGCATGGAAGGATTCCACTTTCCCTGGTACCTTTTTTCCATTGTTGAAATATCCTGATGAAAACGTTCGCCGTGCTCATCACTTACGGCTCCGCAATTGTCAGGAAAAAAGTCAAGGTGTGAGTGTAGGAAATGTATCTTAAGAGACATATTACAGCCCATCTTTTGATACGATGACAGCATATTTTTGACAAGGGTTTTCTATTTCCCAAGAAATTAGTGACCACCAGACGGAAATCATTCCAAGCAGTTTTTTCAATACCTGTTAAAGTGTTTTCAAACTGTGTATCTTTCAAAATATTTCGAATCTGTGGCCCAACAAAAATACCTTCTTTAATCTTTGCCTCACTTAGTCTTGGAAATTTCTGACGCAGGTATTGAAAAGCTGACCCATCTCTATCTAATGCCTTGACAAAGTTTTTCATTAGGCCCAACTTGATATGCAGTGGTGGTAATAAAAATCTTTTCGAATCTACTAATGGCATATGCTGTACATTTTTTTGACCTGGCTCTAGGAATTGACGAACAGGAAAGTTTTGTCTGGTGTAATGAAGTGCCTTTGCCCGACTGTCCCATTCACACAAAAAACAACAAAACTTTGTGTAGCCTAGCTGCAGCCCAAGTAAAAGTGCAACAACTTTCAAATCTCCACAAATATGCCATTGGTGCTCATCGTATTTTATGCATGTCAATAGGTACTTCATATTGTCATATGATTCTTTCATGTGAACTGCATACCCTACAGGAAGAGATGGTAAAATATTTCCAATATGCAATAACACTGCCTTTAAACTCAATGTTGAACTGTCTATAAACAATCTCCATTCTTCTGGGTTATAGTTTACATTTAAAGCCGCCAGTAAGCCGTTAATGTTACTGCAGAAAACCAAGTTATTCTCCATATTGGAAAATGGTTCTAAGTCTCTGTGGCGTTTACGAAAAACACATACCGAAACATCGTCTTCTAACAAGTTCCACTGCTGCAGTCTTGATCCAAGTAACTCTGCCTTACATTTTGGAAGTTCTAAATCTCTTACAAGATCATTTAATTCAGACTGTGTTATTTTGTGCGGTTGGTGGCATGACGTGCTCGGTATAAGATCAGGATCTCTTGACGTTGATGGCATATCTTCTTCCTAACGAATCTCTCGATCGCCATGATCTGATTCGTTTTCTGATTCGCAAATGTAGGATTCTGTGGGTTTTGGAATAGGATTTTCGTCACTGTGAGGCACAGGTCTCATCGCAGATGGTATGGTTGGGTAGTTAATAACCGATTTTTTTTTCTTGGACATACTTGTGGCTTGTCCAACACAAGGTACCATGCAAAAGTAACAATCATTAATATGATTTGTAGGCTCTCTCCAAACCGTTGGGACAGCAAAGCGCACAGACCGTTTTTTGCCATTTAACCAGCTCCTCAGACTTGAAGCACATATATTACAGCCCACTGTTTGTCTTGATCACCTAGTTTACAACCGAAATAAAGCTAATATGCCTTTGTTATTAGTGGAGTAATAGACCGTCTCTGAGACGCAAAAGTCACATCACCACACACGTAACAAAACTGATCTGGATTGTTTACACACTTTCGAGACATTTTGCATGAACGCTGTCACCCAACTGAGGAAAAAATGGCTAATATAAAACAATATAATGTACACGTATGTATAACGTAACACAATCATGCCGATTACATCATCTTTCCTTGCCGAATATAAAAATGTAGCACGTGCATTCTTGTGAATTACAGTATATTAACACTGTCACAGCAGGAACACATAATTACCGTATCTCTAAAACTTGAACTAATATTGAAAAAATAAGTTTCATTCCGGTTTTAGCACATTAAAAATAGTAATATTTTGTTGATTTTATTTAGGATATTTTTTGGCTGTTGATCAGTGTAATCTATGATAATCACTATATTTCCAAAATGGTTTAACCAGTATACTATTTCCAGTGCCACAATAGGAGAGAGTGTCTATCAAAAATCATCTGGGTAGAATAAAATACTTTTTTTAATAGATAATAAACAAGTTATTTTCCGCAGGTATAATATGGAAGGTTTGGAATTCAAATCATCTGGTTGTCTTCACTCGAGGAATGTATATGGACTCAATTTCAAAACAAATTAACCACATTGTTGAAACTAAGCGACGGCCATGGTCACTTAAAGCATGCATTCTTGTTTTAGCAATCAGTTAACATATGAAGCAGTTATGAAACCAAACAATACATCAGTTTTTTCAAGCTTGGTTATTACTAAATTGGAGCAAAGATACATTGTTGTCTAATAAATTAAGCGCTTGTTAGAGTTGTGTTGTAATTTCATTTATGTCGTGTTCTATCCAAACATTAGAAGAATGCTGTCCAAAAATAAGTTTCCGGCAATTCGTCTATCTGAATAGTTTTTCTATAAAATAGCTGTATGGAAGTCCAGTACAACCTGTTGAACATTTTTTGTGTACAGTTTCGTAACTTCTGGATAAGCTTAAAACAGTGGGTATGTCTGATGCAATGCTGTCGCTCATGAATTCATATTTGAGGGATAGAAGGTTATTTGTCGAATATGGTGGTCATAGGTCGAGTTACTATCGGGCCACGTCCGGGGTACCTCAAGGGTCAAATCTAGGTCCATTATTGTTTTTGATATTTATTAATGACTTGTCTTTTGAACTTAAGTGTTTCCATTTGTTTTTCGCTGATGACCTTAAAATCTGCGCGTCAGTCAAGACAGTCGAAGATTGCGTCATGTTGCAAGATGACGTAGCTCTAATTTCGTCATGGTGTTCACGAAACTGTCTCAGTCTGAATGTTTCGAAATGTAAAGTTATGACTTATACAAGAAAGGTTAACTGTTTAATTTATGATAACTATAATCTATGGTCAGGTTATAGACAGATGCACCTCTTGTAGAGCCCTTGGAGTCATTTTTGATACCAAGCTAACGTTTACTGAGCATATACTCAATATCTCGTCGGCTGCCACTCGACTACTTGGTTTCTGTATCAGAAACTGGAAGGGTTTCTCCAATGTTGGTACATTAATGACTTTATTTTTTACTTTTGTCAGGAGCAAGTTGGAGTATGCGACTATGATCTGGTCTCCTATATACCAAAATTCTGTCGTGATCCTTGAGGCCATTCAACGTAAAGCTTTAAAGTACTTATTAAGTAAATTCTTTTCGTCAAATTTCTTCTGAAAGTAGTACAAACTAATCTGATGTACCTATTAAAGTCTACTTTAAGCTTCAAATCAATAAATCTTCCAAACTACTGAACTGAAGCTCATGTATTTTACATCATTATAAAGGGAATTGGAAGACCTTTAAAATAAGGTATCTCTCGACCCCCCTTTCCATTTAGGATTTTAGGGTTGGTGTCACCCCCGCCCAGGGGGTTGCACGTGTTAACGTGATTTTTTGCCAAACTTGTGTCCTCGAAAACAAAATCTACGGGTCTGAGCGTTTTTCTAAAAAAAAAACTGAGCTGCCAGTAAATGCGTCTGTTTCGTTTGCGATTCGCCACCCTGTATGTCGTATTAACTTAAAGGTATCATACTTCGGGAGAATAAAGCTGTTCGTTTTCTCAAGTAGGTATCATAAGTAACACGCTTTTATAATCACAAAAGCAGCGCATATGAAACTAAGCATCAAGAAAAAACCATGTTGTATGAGTGAAATGTTTGTCATTCCATTATTTTTCAAAACAAGTTGCACCACTCATCATTATTTGAAACTTTCAAAAATCGAACCACTAGACTGATTCTAGCGGGATTTCTTTGGAAGCGAACGTAGTCGGGTCAGGGCCTTAAGGTGTTTACTGCAAATACTGTGTTACCCTCTTTTATGTAGACATAATTACTACGCTTACGCGTAGCACCCAGTATCAGGAGTCCTAATCTACGTACATATAAAAAAATTATCAAACAACTTTTCCCATAAATAGGCTTGATGAGAAATGAACAGGCAGTCCGCGAATTAACAAACCGTGATAAATCCATCTGCCTAAATTCATGCCATATCACTTACGCACGGACAATACGGATAAAATGAGAGTCTGAATATCAAGTAGTCTAAAACATGAAAACCACCGAAAGTATGTTTGTGTGCAAGGTGAGCTTGATACACTCCATATTTGGCTCACGTTGAAAGTAACATTGTTAACTGTGATGATATTGAAAAAAAAGTCACATACAACAGCGTGTGACCTTGTATCTATTTACTGCCCACTATAAAGATTATTATTTCGATTGATGTTTACAACGCATATTAATTTATGATATACTGAGGTGTCGCATTTCATTTGTTCCAATGTCAATGTCATCATCAACATTACGCTATGACGTGAGCATGCATCATGTTTTCGATTCGTTGGTTTTACAGACGCAAGTACTGCATCGCTTTTGGTATCTTTACTTCCATTATAAAGTTGTGGGAAAGGTTATATCCATCTAGTGCAAATGCAGGTCACATTTCTTGGGATATTTTCCTTAAAAACGCCCTCCTCGCCACATAGTCACAACGTTGCTTTGGAAGGTGTTCTGGCGGGCAGATGACTGGCAGCGACTTCATGTTTGTTGAACGACCTGTGGGTTAAAAGTGTGACAGCGGGTTCATTGATTTCTTTGTAGGAGGCTACACATTTTTCTGTGCATTCGATAGTGTTAGGGGTGACATAGTGATACCACACTTCTTAGAATTTAAAACGTTGAATAACCCTTAGCACCTAATAATTTTTGTGGAACAATAAATGCACTTAGTAACCATGCTATCGACACCCTAAGTTAGGAAAAGTCGAAATGGCTGTTCGGTTGCCATTTTCAAACTAGGCAGCTCTCCTTTGGCTTTAGTTTCCTTACCCTGACGGCGCTTCTAAGTGGACAATATTGTTACAGCCTCATCTAGACATACACGTACATAACGCTGCTAGCGCTGGAATTTCTACAGCTGTACGCGGTCTTTACTGTACTTAGATATACACCATGTTATCAGTGCTGTAAGATGAATTTTGATTTTCTTTTCCATTTTAGTACCACACGATAGCTGCAATAGATTAGCCAGCAACTTACGGCAATACTTCTAATATGGCCGACTAGATAAGCTAGACATGTCTGACATTTGCGATATACAGGGTGTTCCGTACTTAAATGGACATAGTGGAGTGGTAGGTAGTATGGACCGACATCTTTTCATATCTAAATATAAAAAAGATCCAAATTCGTTATTTACGGATATATATACTAAGTGACATATAAATCCGAACACCCAGTTCAAATAGTTTTATTTTAATTAAAGTTGGTGAATGTATTTATCTTACTGTAAATAACAAGTGAAAAAATGTTCAGCCTTATCAGTTGGACATTCCGGTTTTTATACTGCTTTTTTTTAATTCACTAATGCTCTAAAAATGAATATTTCAGCCGCAGTAAAGAATCAACGTTGGCGGATTTTGGTTCTTGACATCCTTTACGATCGGTTACGATGCCTAGAGTACGGAGACCTGTATGATTTCGTCAACTTAGTGAGTTTGATAGGGGCCGTATAGTGGGACTTCGGGAAGCTGGACTTTCTTTTCGGGCAATTGCAGTTAGAGTGCAAAGAAGTGTAGACACTGTGGTTAGGTGTTGTCAGGCATGGCTTCGAGAAGGCCGTACGCAAAGAGCAAGGGGCACTGGACGCCACCGTAGAACAACAGACCGTGAAGATCGCCGCCTAAGATTATTGGCCTTAAGGGACCGTTTCTCCACTACCAGGTCCATTGCAAATGAATGGTTTGCAGAACACGGAAGACCTATTGGCATGCGAAGTGTTTACCGACGAATGAGAAGTTTTGGCTTGTTTTCATATCGGCCACACTGGGTCCTCCCTTTAACTCGAGAACACCGACGTAATCGCCTTGAGTGGTGCAGACAACGGTCACTCTGGGATCAGGAATGGAACAGTATTGTCTTTAGTGACGAGTCTCGATTTTGTTTAGGCATGCACGATGGTTGTGCCAGGGTTAGAAGGCGACGTGGTGAAAGGAGGAATCCACAGTTTTTTGTTGAAAGACATGTTCATCAAACTGTTGGAGTTATGGTTTGGGGTGCTATAGCTTATGGTTCCAGGTCACCTTTAATCTTCATCAGAGGTAACATGAACGCGCAGCGCTATATCCACGAAGTTCTAGAACCCCATATTTTACCCTATCTTGACACCCTGGCAGATCCAACTTTCCAACAAGATAATGCCCGACCACATGTTGCAAGAGTCACAATAGACTTCTTTCAACATAATGATGTCACATCGTTACCATGGCCACCAAGATCTCCCGACTTATCCCCAATTGAGCATGTGTGGGATATGATGGGTAGGAGATTGCTCAATGTGCAACGTCCTCCTCAGACTCTAGAAGCACTTCGAGAGGCGTTGGTGGTTGCCTGTAATGAGATACCACATGAGGACATTGACCACCTGATCAGAAGCAGGCCTAGGCGCGTTGGAGAATGCGTAGCACATCAGGGTGCATCCACACATTATTAAAGGTCAAAGGGCTTTAAATTTTTATCATTTACTTATTATGCTTCATTAACTACTTATACAAAATTTTATTAAAATAAAACCGTTTAAACTGGGTGTTCGGATTTATATGTCACTTAGTATAGTATAAATCAATCATCATTTTCTTATGAAACTCCATACCTGCTGAATGTTGGAATATTTGACCATGTACATTGAAAGCTAATAAATGTTGCTAGTGTACTAGTTAATAAGCCAAATATATTTATAACGCATCTTTTAGTTGTTCAGCTAAACATTCTATTTATATCAATCGTTTCATTAATATTTTACAAAATAATGCTTAAGATTGAACTTTTATTAAGTACAACGCCGTGTAATTTATACTACTACTCATAATTGTTATTTCGCAGAAATAAGAGCTATGTGTGCTACCAATAAAGGGCAAAAGTAAAGTTACGCATCCTATCTAATTTTTTCGGCAATGCTTTAGTGATCTAGCAGATACTGTAAGCAACATGAGCTTTGCCCAAAAGGAATTCGTCGTTGAATGTGCGATTCCACTAGATTTGACCTTCCAGACCAACTTGGAATAGAGGTAAAAATTCACAAAAGCACAGTATGCAGATTCGATCTTGAATTTTACATCATGCGTGCGACATGTAACTAAGTCTAACGGTGAGAGCACGAAAACGCAACTATGGTGGAAATGCTGAGTCTGAACTTGTATATTAGGTTTTCCAATATGGGCAATATGTAGCCGGAATATAAAGCCTGGACAAATGTTGCAATATATTCGTTATCGCTAGGCGATAGTTGTTACAGTTATAGCGAAATGTTACAACAAAAATATTGCCTGCTTAGAGGCTTCGTAAGAATAGCAAAGCACGTGTAGGGAGTAATCAGTTTGACCAATATCAAAACAGTATAATGTTTATATTTGATTCATCAAACTATCAAAACGTATGTCTCTGTAAGACTTATTGAAGTGCTAAATAACGTCTTTTCAATTGCAGGTACGTATGCCAGAGGATTTAGAAACAGAAGTGTTCCAGTATGTGAGTACGTTCTTTGGGCTCCAAGGCAAGAGTCTCTGAAAAACAGAACAGTTACGTTCAGCGACTGTAGCATTTCTCAAATATGCGGCACTATACTTATATTCTGCCTAAGCAAATGATCTTGAGGTCGCATGTTTCATTTTTTTCAGTTCCTCTTTGGAGCACTATTTAAATCTTTTTATCTTGTGATTTCCTTGTGTGTATGGAGATGACAGAAAAACAATGTTATCATATTTTTTTTTTCAAAAAAAGAACGCATTATTTTTGCATTTTATTGTGTATTTTTTCTTCAATCGTTATTTTTTAACAAATATTAGTACAACTCTGATATTTTATGTCTAAATTCCGCACTTATATCAAAATTGGGGGTGATTCTCATGACTTTTTCTCTTCAAAAACTCTTTTCTTGAAACCTCATTTTGCAGCAAATTCAGTTTTCAAGAAAAGCAAAGAAATGGGGTGATAAGGAAGACATAATTACCCGCACAATTCTTTCATAAAATTGGAATATTCACATACAATTTTAATGTTAATGTTAATGTTAACAAGTTACGATTGAAGAAATAAGATGCATAAAAATGCACAGAAAATGCGGTTGATAACAAAGATACTGATAATATTGTTTTTCAGTCATCTTTATACACAACATGTTACAATTAGACGAAAAGAATCAAGAACACACCTCCAGAGAGGCTGTTGAAAATAGAGACATGCGTCATAAAGACAAAAATAAAAAATTTGTACAAAAGTATGATTACTTAAATCGAAGGTTTTTTAACGGATAATGTATTGACCGGTAGCGCTTAACTATAAAAAATTATAGATCACTCTAATTACCTGTAAAGCAAACTACGTATAACTGACATTGATACAGGATACCTCTATCCTGTGTAGGCACCGATTGCAAATTATTGCGACAAGAATTTGCTCGTGTCCAACCTACTACCTTTAGTTGAATGCTTTATTGAAATCCGAACTAACCAAAGCACTTAGCTAACAGATTTACCTCTGAGAAAATTGGATACGTGGGTGAGAAATATGAGGTGGCGCCACTAAGATGGTATTTGAACTGGCTGTCGCCAATTCGCAATTCATCTATTCAAAGCCAGTAAAGGTCGATATTAATGGACGCGAAGAAATTCGCGGTACAGTTCATTTGTCAATTTATTTTTTCTAGCTCCACAACCAACATCCTACTCACTTAATCACGATGCAAGGTCGACTTTGGGTTTCTCTTAATGTTTCCGGCAGGCATTTTATTATCATTAATAACGTTTTATGTAACAAATTGGAAAGCTGCGCCGCTGGAGTTCTTCGACTAACATGACAATACCTAAGAATCTGCAAAGTTCTATCAATATTCACTGATTTTGTACGTATCTACTCATCGGAAGTTTTGGTGGATATAAATGCTGTTCAAATGCTAGGTACTTTTTCAGATTGCATCTTTTTATATATCAGGAACTTGTTAATCATATTGGTTTATCATATCCGCTGTAGCCGCTTGCCAAAAATCCAAACTTCCCGTAACTTGGAGGGAGGATCCATGTATGAAATGATGTGGCAATGGAATCCTCCATGTTTACCTGGTTAATCAAACCACATACGTTTAAAATTCTTCTTTACTGTTTGACGTTTTGATCCCAATGGTGACCTTCTTCAAGTACAATTGACACTATTTATCAATATATATTTTAATTTTATGTATGACGTATGCCTTCCAGGTTACACTGTAACATGCCGAGATTGCGTGAAGTCAGCATTCGAATTTCAAGACGGCACCATGTCACTCTCCTCCATCGTCTCAAAAACGCCAAAAGTGCATTTTCGGACCATCCAGAACGGTTGTTATGCTATTTCCGACTAAAATGCTGCGTGTCTGGCATACGGAACATCCAGACTGTCATAGTAGCACACTGCTCAGAAATGTAAAAATGAAACTAAAAAACAAACGTGGTGTCACCTGGAAGAATATCGTTTGGAGGTTCTGTGTAATTCAAGTAAATTTTTCCAGGGTAACAACCAATTAGTGTCTTACATGGCAATGCTCATTATAAGCAGCAAACTTCGTTAGATCGTCAGGGACCGACTAAACCTAACGCAATATTTCTAAATTATTTCACACTCTGTATAATAATAGCTCAATTTATTATAATGATTCAGTTTTATATCCTTTGATTGTCCGACTCTTTGGCTGTAGAAACTGTACGTGTACTTGTCCTATTTGACATCGATAAAATGATCCAATATGTATACTGATTCAGCCATTAATATCTTCCTTAACAGCCATGAGACAAACAACACCGCTACAAAGCTACTGAAATTACGCAGTGACACAACTGGCAATAGACACAATAATGGGAGCGAGCGAAGTCATCTTCGTAATGAAAACATCAGAAGTCTTGAAAAATAAATGAAAATAGTTTCGCTGTATATTGGTACTATTTATTGATCGTAGGTCATGATTATGAAGGAATCGTCACGTGATATATTGTATATGGATAACGTGAATAACGTACGTAGACTGCGGAGTATGTCGCGCGACTGTTCCGTTACGAACTCTTAACCTTCCTTCGAGGGCCATCAGCTTGGCGAAAAAATCTAAAAATCACTTTTTGAAGCAAATTTTGTTTCATATAAGAAAGATAGTAGTTTATTATGCTTTTAGATCCTAAGGCCCACTGAAGTAGAGGTAAGGAGGACAGAAAGGGAAAATGACTGTAGAAACAGAACTTTTCTCTTTCCAGCAAACTGAGCCACTGGTTTGCTCTCTATTATTCTTTTGTTTTTACTGACCAATGATAATAAACGTCATTGCCTTATCATTCGAGAAACTTTAAGCTTTTATTATGTTTCTTCCTTCATGCTTAGAAACAGTTTTTGATAAATTCTAACAAGAGGAATAACCGTTTCTTATTTCTCCGCTGGAAAAGACCTTTATTTTTTGATCTTGGCGATGTGATGCTAAAGAAGGTGACAATACGACATTTAACAGATATTTACAAGGCTAAATTGTACAAATATTTTAGAAAATCCTTTGACTCATGTTAGGTTGATTCGACAATGCATTTGTCACCCTCTTTATCATCATTTCTATAATCCTGTCCGTAGGGCCTAGGTACTACTAAACATATTTCATGAAATTTCATTAAAAAAAATACGACCTGTCATGTATAACTCGTATGACGGCTCGACATAAGACACAGAGCCAAAACACATACAACACGATATCTAAGAACCACAGATGCAGGATTGCAACATAAATATACATATACGAAGAACTTCTGCATTTGCAAGCAACTACAAGTAAACTTCCTTCTTGTAATTAACTAACCAGAAAGACACGATTGAAAAACCGTTTAACCATTATAAGCGAAAATATCGTTATATGTACCTTTACTCTTAAATTTCACATAAGCTGTTGACTAAGGTACTCATTTTCATTGCAGCAAAGAGACAAAATTGCCTCTATTACCTTTACAGAGGATGGATGGCTTTCGAGATTTTCGATCAGACGCGTTCATCAAAACGGCGGCAAATGCTCAAGCCCAACCACGACGCCAATTTGAACTTATCACGAGGAGGAAATAATCTAACGATACCACCAAATAAATTTATCGGATGGTACCTTAGGAGTTCCTTTGAAGATCTTGCCTCAATACTTTTTAGTATCCTATACGACCTCACGGATTGACAACTTATTGCTACAAAATGGAAACCCGTACGTCCGCAGCTTGAATTGGTAGAATACTGAATCTGGTGACAAAGAATCATAGAACTATGGTGCAGCTTAGTTCCTTATTTCCAATCATTGTTACATGGCATTTAGGAGCTCAAGATGCACCTTTTAATGAGATATCAAAATAAAACACACTGTATTTTTTACCTTCACGGATCCAAAATTGATTAATTGCAAACTGACGACTATATCAGGATTACATAATAGCGTAAAAAGTGCCAACTACCTCAGACCCAGTGACACTTTTGTTTTAGCAACCCACTAGATTTAGAAATCAAACGATATAAATAGTCGTCTATCTTCATTTGTCTATCAGACTATGTGAAAACAAATACAGCTACAACCTCACCTTTAATTTTTGTTGCTTGCCCTTATATCTCGTTGTGCTTCGACCTTAGGTTTATATTATTTTGTTTTATGAAGAGTCGCTTCTCCAAGGTTTGAGTTTGAGGTTACTTAATGTAATTAAGCTCGCCAAAAGCATTCCTAAGATCAAGCTGGAGGAGTATACCAAAGATCGATTCATACAATGCTGAATTGTAAATGCAGCTACTCTGTTTAACTAATGATGTAGTCAATGAAACATTATTCGGTTGTTACCGCGCATTCTTTTTCCTACTACCGTAACTGCCATTCATTAATCCATCAAATCTCGATTTCTTAGCTTTCAGCGGTTATTCTGAAATAGTTGAATAGCTGTATCACGATCTGAGACGATGATAGTCACTAATCCAGTTCTGCCAGGATAAGAATTATGAAAGAGTTCGCGATTAAGCAACATTCTTCTAGGTAGGTTTAACAGTACCACGTCGTTTTGTTTACGAAACAAGCCACTTACGGGCAAACAAGTGGTCTTTTTCATCAATTTGCTCCGAAGTCAACGGTAATTGTTCTTGTGTGGACAATGTTATTCAGATGATGTGTATCTGTAGCATTCTACAGTTTCAGATAAGTTTGCACTTTTGTATTCCTAATATCAGATCAAGTTATAAATTCTTAAGATTAAGTCACCTTGAAACATTTATCAAAAATACGACTTTCCGGCGACTTCAAACGGCATCTTCAGGTAGCTTTGAGTTTCTAGAACCAAACTAAGGCGTCAGAAATTACAGAACAAATTACGTTAAAAAATAAAGAACATTAAATTAATATACAGAAAGACTTACTAGAAAAATAATAACAAATCTGCCAGACAGGTGTTGGTAGTCTGTGTGTGGGTCAACGATTAGCCCTAAAAACAAAGGTAAAAACGTTATTTCTTTTAAATTTGTGTGAATACCAGATAGCTTATTTATACCAGTTCTATAATTTCTACTGGTAGCGTCTTTTTTATATGTACAGGGTGCGGCGTAAAGAGTGGATAACCTTTAACCTGCAGTTAAAGGCCATCATAACGATTCAAAAAATTGAAAATTGTGTATAGTCAAACTTGCACGGCTTTCAATTCTTGTGGCGTTTTTCAAATTTGGAAGAAATCGGTTCCTTCACTCACTGTTTCAGTCTCGTGATAACACAAGAAGGTTTCTCTCATTCTTTTTTCAACATAAGTATTTTTGGTTACATGTGTAATTAAATATAAACTGTCATTTCCATGCTACAGCTCTTATTGCTTTCTTCCTCTCCAGTTTGACCACGTGTAGTGTCAATAGTATCGCGGTAATCTAGTGAAACAAGACGTGAATAATTTGGCTAATTCATTGATGTAAAATTATATAGTACACCGTATTTCCTGCTGTCAATTCAAAGGATACTCCTATTGATGTAGCTGAGACGCCTACTTTTCCAAAGAAAAGTTTAACTTCAGTCCATTGTTGTTGTTGATTTAGCACAGAATGTTGAGGCATAACAAGATTAGATATCACAGAATATTCAAATTTATTACAACATTTACAAAACGTATTAGAAATGTTGCAGTTCAAATCTATCAGATGGATAAAAGTTTAATACAAGATACTTACCAACTTTATGGTGTAAGAATTCATTAAAATGGGGAAATAGAACAGAAAACTCGCTAGGTATAAACATATCATTAGAAGTGACACTAAGTGCTCAAAATGACCACCACGAGCTCCGATACAGGCCCTGCATCTTCTTATAAATGACTGTTTGATTTTGCTCGTGTATCACTGAAGTAGTGGAATTCTTATAGACCTCCTCCTTAAGACATCCCAGTAAAAAAAAGTCGAGAGAGTTAAGGTCTGGTACCCTGGTAGCCACAGAATTGCTCCCAAGTGCCCGTTGCACCTCCGGGGATACATTTCGTTGAGATACTTTCGCATATTTTGGGCATAATTATTATTATTATTATTATGATAATTAAGATGAGCAGAGTACACAGTACTACAAGCTCATGCAGTAAATATAGTGTACGGACACGTAACACAAATACATCAAATAGAAAAAAATAAAAAAAGACAGTTCATAGCTATAAAGTTTGTACACTCCTCCAGCTATCACACTGCACTTTGAAGCTATTAACTGAAGTAGCACCAACCACACTTTCAGGTAAACTATTCCAGGTGTTGAATATGCGGTTGGGAAGAAACCACTGTCGGACTGTTGTTTTAAGTGGCTCCTTATGCAGTTTGAAGCTGTGTCCGCGTAGATTGCTGCGCGACAGACGGTATAGATGCATGAGGTTGGTGCCCATCAAACCATGAAGTATCCTGAACGTAACTATAAGATCGCCACGAAGTCTTCGCTCAGAGAATGAGGTCAGGTTGAATAATTCAAGGCGATCTTCATAGCTTGGTCTTCGTGCTCCAAAAGGGATACGAGTAGCCCGACGCTGTACTGATTCGACGAGATTTCTATCGCGCAGAAGCACAGTGTCCCATACCGGGCCAGCGAATTCAAGAATTGGCCTCACGAATGCCTTGTAAATGTAGGCGCAAGTGTTGACATCGGATCTTTTGAAAGACCTCTCCAGCATGTATAGAAGTTTCTTGGCTTTTGATGTAACGTGGTGAATATGCTCTGACCAGGAAAGACGATCGTTGACTACAACGCCCAGATCAGTGTGGCTGGAAACTGCTTTGATGTTGTGGTCAGAGATCTTGTATGTGAATCGCGGATTTGTCTTCCCGAGGTGAAGGACACAACACTTAGTTAGATTTAAGGGTAAAAGCCAACTGACTGACCATTGACAAACAATATCAAGATCTCGTTGAAGCATAGCAGAATTTACGACAGTATTGTAAATCTTGGTGTCGTCGGCATAAGCTGAACATGTGGAGGAAATCAATGCGGGCAGGTCACTTGTATACAGAAGGAACAGCACTGGCCCCAAGACAGAGCCTTGAGGAACTCCACTTGCTACATGATGAAGGTGAGACTGGCTATCACTGACGCGCACAGAGAAAGTCCTCCCGGTGAGAAAAGCCTTAATCCACAGTAACAACTCGCCTCTTATTCCCATACATTCCAACTTAAATAGAAGCCTTCTATGTGGTACGCGATCGAAAGCCCTAGAAAAATCTAAGTAGATTATATCAACAGGAGTCTTTGTGTCCAGATACTGAGTCCCATCGTTGAGAGAGTGGAGAAGGTTGGTCATTATTGATCGACCAGGGAGAAATCCATGCTGATTCTTAGGGATAAGGTCATTTTCGAAGGCAAATGACAGGAGCTTATCTAATATGATTCTTTCAGCTATTTTGGTGGCGATAGGAACGAGACTTATTGGTCGATAATTTTTAACGGAGGATTTGTCGCCCTTTTTGAATACAGGGGTAACAGAAACACTAAGCCAGCATGAGGGTAGGGTATGAGATCTAAAAGACGATGTGAATATCAAGCTCAATGGTAGGGCCAGTGTTGAAGCGCAGTTTTTAAGTACAGCAGCCGTCATCCCATCTTTACCAGGGGAGGAAGAGGTCTTCAGATTTCGCAGGTGCATTAATACATCTTCAGGCAGGAACTCAACTTCGCAAAGGCTGTTGGGACACCTATGGCAGATAGTGGTCGGTAGAAGGTCTCCATTAGGCTCATCGTCGAAGTCATCACTAAAGGACTCTGCCAGTAAGTTGGCAGATTCGGTGGCATCCATGTGGAGATGACCGTCAGCGTCGCGGATGTGAGGTGATGAAACTTTGGAATTCAGGTTTGTTCTTAGATACCGAAACAGCTTCTTCTTATTTTTGGAGGTAACGAGTTTTCGTTCATAAGCATGTTTGGCATTATGTAACGTAATAGATAGGAGGTTAGAAAAGGATCTATGAGACACGTAATCTTGTGAATGGCCACTCCTCCTAAACCGTTGCCACAAAGACCTCTTGTGACGAAGCATCCTCGATATGTTAGAGTTGATCCAGGGCTTTGAGGGGTCACAGTATACCTTCTTTTCAACAGTATTGTCAGCCGTTTCGCTTAGGACTCGTTGAGCGAAAGTGTCCCACATATCTTGGGTGCTACGGTTGTTAAGCAAAGCAGGCCAGTTGACTTCAGACAGGGCTTGGTTAAGAGCATCGTGGTTTACAATTTCGATGGTTTTAAACTTATCGGTTGTAGAAGGACTATTTATATTGAACTGGAGAGAAGATAAAAGTGAACAGTGGTCAGACTTGCCAAAAGGTGGCAAATAATCTAAATTAGAAATAAAGTCGGCGTCGTTAACGAATATCAAATCCAGAGCCCTAGGCGTCTGTCCTTCCCTGAATCTCGTTGGATGATCAACAAGTTGTCATGTATACATCACATATATAAATTACTCTCAAATACCGAATATGCACAATTCTTACATTAACTCTGTAATAATGTTGTATAGAAAGATTTTATAATGCGGCCCTGCAAACTGCATTTTTTTTTTGAAGTGGCCCTTGGGCCACATTAAGTTGGACAGCCATGCTCTAGTCGAACGTTTTCCTGATTAAATGGGGATTGATGAGCTGTCAACTGTGTTGACTCGTCACTCCACAAGATCTGGTCGAAGAAGGGTTGGCTCTTATTCTCCGTAACACGTCCACACAAAACGCAAGTCGTAGTGGATAGTCTCGTGGAAGATTTTGATCTCGCTGGTAGTGATAAGGGTGTAACCATTTCAGAGCTAGTACCACCGACACCAGTTCCGGGAATTCGGTCTTCCGTGTATGCATTATACACACGACTGAAAACTCTATGACCAGGATCGCGTGCGTTAGGGTACCTTTCCCGACAAAGTGCTGCGGCTTGATTGGCATTACCACCACACTCACCAAATAAAATGCATTTGAGCATACTGTACTGGGACATTTCCGATCACAAGATTGGGCTATCCACCAGATGGAAGATCTAGATCACTATACAAAACCAGTGCGTGCGGTGAAGCTATTAAGGAACTTGAAACTTGATCTGTCACTATGACATCAAACAAAAACAAACGAGTAGCTATATTTATTGTTTAGGTAGAAATATATTTGAAGAAGCAGGAGTATTAGCTAACCTTAAAAGGAGTATCCTTTGAATTGACAGCAGGAAATACGGTGTATTGTATCGTTTTGCAATCTCAATGAATTAGGCAAATTATTCACGTCCTGTTTCACTAGTTTACCGCAATATTATTGATACCACACGTGGTCAAACTCAAGAAAGAAAAAAATATATTTTTTTTCGAATCCTTACCACGAAAATGGCAATTTATATTTTATGATAAATATATCCAAGAATGCTATGTTGGAACAAGAATGAGAAAATCCTTCGTGTGTTATCATGAGACTCAAAGCAGTGAGTGAAGGTGCCCATTTCTTACTAATTTGAAAAACGTCACAAAATTTGAAAACCATGCAACTTTTACTAGACAATTTTCAGTTTCTTGAATCATCACCCACTCTTTACGCCACACCCTGTATATATCATTTCGAGGATGTCTCTTCCGATTCTGTGTCTAGAATTATTATATTTATGAAAGACAGACTAAACAATATACACTGGTCAGATGAAAATCCAAAAGTTGTTCGCCGTACAAATTTCCAACATAGATTTTCATTGAACTTATGGGCAGGAGTAATTTCGGATCAAGTAATTAGGCCTATTGTACTTCCCAATCGTCCTAATTCAGAGGTGTATCTGAAATTTCTTCAGAATGAGCTCATGGATATAATACCATTGGATGTGCGCCAGCAGTTTCAAGAAAATATGTTTTTTCAACATGATACTAAAATTGAAGCACATTTT
Source organism: Acanthoscelides obtectus (assembly GCA_963669975.1). NCBI lineage: Eukaryota > Metazoa > Arthropoda > Insecta > Coleoptera > Chrysomelidae > Acanthoscelides > Acanthoscelides obtectus. The sequence continues at coordinate 22,252,676 of CAVLJG010000010.1, read as the reverse complement.
GGACGCAATGTTCGAAATTGATTGCATGTCAATTCTCCAGACAGGTCGTTAGGCCGAGGAGGTCCTATATCATGACCGCCACGTTCACCTGACCTAAATCCATTGGATTTCTATTTTTGGGGGTCATTAAAAGGCCTAGTTTACTTGACTGAAGTGACTACTCAAGAAGAGTTACTTCAAAGAATCCGTCAGGCTGCAAATGAAATAAGAAGAAAAAGGTTTTCCACTTTTCGGGCTACGCAATCATTAGTTGGTCGAACGAGACTCTGTATCCAACAAAATGGGAATTTATCTGAATACTTATTGTAAAGCTAGTTTTAAGTACATCCAACTGTATGTCTTCTTTTTTAAAAACAAATCAATTTCGTTCGTAGAAATAATTTATTTCTTTTGTTTTTGCCTAAATATTAGCTATGTTGCAATAGAAATATGTATTTATGTAATATTATTAAATTAGTTTTTTCGTTGCTATGGCTAATTATTCAACAATTCATTTAAATTCGCAGTACATTTCCTATCATGTGACAAATTTTTTAGTTTGATTTTATTCAAAAATGGCACAATTTATCGATATTCAATAAGAGTACATTATTTATGTAGAAAACCCTATATTTTCAAATTGTAAAATTGAATTTCAAAAATATAACCACACAAAAATTTTGGGGCTTAAATAACCTGAGTCCGCCCCTGTTACATACGCTTCCAAACAAAACTGTCAAAAATCTAATAATATTTGTAAATCCAGTATAAAAACTAGGCTAGAATACCAAATTTTATGTCTTTATCTCAACACGTTTCGGAAATTTTAAGGAAAATCCATCTTCAGGGGATCTCCTTTAAAAGACCGTAGCGCCCTTAGGGGACGTTTATCGACCTATGTTTATATAAACTTTTCTTCCTATTTTAAGCTCTAGAAACCGCTGGTAGAATATTGCACACTTTTTTCGGGACACCCTGTATAAAGAAAAGGATGTATAAGCAAATAAGCATGAGTGACATTGGAAATGAAAATGACATGTCCACCATGTTAGCCAAACATGCAATTGACAACCGACATGAATTTGGTTTCAAAAATCTCCCACTTTCTAACAACCGACATCTACCTGGCGGAAATGTAATTATTTTTACCAACTGGTAATACTGTACTAGTATACTAATTTTACATTTTTTAATTTCATAAAAAATCTATTGAACATGGATCAATGGATCATTCTCAAATTCCCATATCTAATCAAAAAACAAACAGATTACGATGAAACAAGGTAACGCTATAGTCACTGGAGATCAGAAAATAAGGGTTTTCCCGAATTATCATAATATTTTTCACAGTATTTTGGGGAAAATAATAAGCGTAGATTCTGTTTGAATCATACTGCAGATATCGTTCACATGTTAAGAGTTGTATCCATTCTATTAATACGCACACACAAGACATTTGTAGGTGCGAGGAAAACATGAATATAACAAAAAAATGTATCAAATAGCTGTTATTTTTTTATTTTTCTTGTTTTTTTTCTTGCTGTCTAGCGTTGTTATAAAGGACAGGATGTGGCTCAGAAAAAAATTACATCGTGTTCAAGACGAGGACAGGACACCTCTGGATCTCGGGAACGGTTAAAATAACAGTTTTGAGTCTTGGGGGCGGTGAGGGGGATTAGAACTTCTTCGTTCACTCAAATTTAAAATTGAACAACGCTACTAGTGTAAACGAACTTGGTTGGATATCTGTTCCCGAACAGAATATGAGAATGACAAGTGAACGCCAGAATCCAACCCCGTCTCAGGCAGTCGAAGGTGACATTTAGAAACCCGACTGAATTGAAAATATGGACGTGACCTACAACTGCGACACTCTGCCTTTACATAAAAATTAGTAACATCAACAAATGTGTCGTCCGGTATAAAAGTGACTCCTAATGTTATCGTGAGTTGTAGCTGAGACCACCTCTAAGAAAAATCGGATGTTTCCAGCTGTAAAGCTTGTTGCTGAAGTAAAGGCAGAGACTTCCAGTCTAACCGTCAATCATCAAAGCATCTTGTAGCTTCCTTCGTGCATAACAACAACCACTTAAGATATTTGATCCAAGTGCACGGAGCACGTCCACAGCGAGCGTAAAGTTCTACTTTTACCGGAGCGGCAAGTCCGAGTACGTCTGGCCCAGAAATCTGCCTTTAAGGAGAACGCCTTGCTATTAGGTAATACCGACAACCGACTTTACGGACGAATGGTTTACTTTTATCTTTTACCTTTGTTCTGTTTGTATGCTAATAACCACTACTTCAACAAACCAGTACCTACTTGCTTTATTTGTTATATCACTCTCTTCGGCTAGACTGCTTTGTGATTTATGAATCCATTTTTCATTAGAGGTTGGTCATTTATGGACATATTACGTACTATTGTTTCACTTTCGTTGAAAAAACTTTCATCTTCAAAGCAGCCTCGCATAAAGGCAATGGAAAAACAATTACGATGCAACTCTATTCAGCTAAGCAATTGTCTATAACAAGTGAAAAAATTCATGATTACCAAGTCGAGACAGTCGTCTCCACAACAATACTACTAACTTAAGTTTCATATATATACTAAGTGACATATAAATCCGAACACCCAGTTTGAATGGTTTTATTTTAGTAAAATTTGTTGAATGTATTTATCTTACTGTAAATAACAAGTGAAAAAATTTTCTGCCTTATCAGTTGGACATTCCGGTTTTTATACTGCTTTTTTTTAATACACTAACGCTCTAAAAATGAATATTTCAGCCGCAGTAAAGAATCAACGTTGGCGGATTTTTGTTCTTGTCATCCTTTACGATCGGTTACGATGCCTAGAGTACGGAGACCTGTACGATTTCGTCAACTTAGTGAGTTTGATAGGGGCCGTATAGTGGGACTTCGGGAAAATGGACTTTCTTTTCGGGCAATTGCAGTTAGAGTGCAAAGAAGTGTAGACACTGTGGTTAGGTGTTGTCAGGCATGGCTTCGAGAAGGCCGTACGCAAAGAGCAAGGGGCACTGGACGCCGCCGTAGAACAACAGACCGTGAAGATCACCGCCTAAGATTATTGGCCTTAAGGGACCGTTTCTCCACTACCAGGTCCATTGCAAACGAATGGTTTGCAGAACACGGAAGACCTATTGGCCAGCGAAGTGTTTACCGACGAATGAGAAGTTTTGGCTTGTTTTCATACCGGCCACACTGGGTCCTCCCTTTAACTCGAGAACACCGACGTAATCGCCTTGAGTGGTGCAGACAACGGTCACTCTGGGATCAGGAATGGCACAGTATTGTATTTAGTGACGAGTCTCGATTTTGTTTAGGCATGCACGATGGTCGTGCCAGGGTTAGAAGGCGACGTGGTGAAAGAAGAAATCGACAGTTTTTTGTTGAAAGACATGTTCATCACACTGTTGGAGTTATGGTTTGGGGTGCTATAGCTTATGGTTCCAGGTCACCTTTAATCTTCATTAGAGGTGACATGAACGCGCAGCGTTATATCCACGAAGTTCTAGAACTCCATCTTTTACCCTATCTTGATACCCTGGCAGATCCAACTTTCCAACAGGATAATGCCCGACCACATGTTGCAAGAGTCACAATAGACTTCTTTCCACATAATGATGTCACATTGTTACCATGGCCACCAAGATCTCCCGACTTATCCGCAATTGAGCACGTGTGGAATATGATGGGTAGGAGATTGCTCAATTTGCAACGTCCTCCTCAGACTCTAGAAGCACTTCGAGAGGAGTTGGCGGTTGCCTGGAATGAGATACCACAGGAGGACATTGACCACCTGATCAGAGGCATGCCTAGGCGCGTTGGAGAATGCGTAGCACATCAGGGTGCATCCACACATTATTAAAGGTCAAAGGGCTTCAAAGCCCTGCAATCATTTTGAAATTTTTATCATTTACTTATTATGCTTCATTAAGTACTTATACAAAATTTTATTAAAATAAAACCATTTAAACTGGGTGTTCGGATTTATATGTCACTTAGTATACATTATCCATAAACGAAACACAATACCAAATTCATGTGTAACTCAAAAATAGACTACATGGGATCTTGGAAATGCACTAGAAATGTATTATTTTTGAATGACATCTGAACCACGATGTTTCTATTAGCTTTTAACACCGTAACCTTTATTTGGAACCTTACATGATGATGTATTTCACTCCTTTAGTTACACAGAGACGGACTATGCCTGATACGTGAATATTAGGATTCTTGGCATATACCATAATAGGGCAGTATAGCAAAGAAAGAGCTGGAAGGTTTCTCAAAATGTTAACCCTACCCAAAAAATGTTTGAGCTACCTCCAAAAATTGTCACAAGGCTAGAAGGCAGCAATATGAACTTTGAGAAAAAAATTCAAAGGTGTTTAATCTTTTGCCATAACTGCATCGACAAAAGCAGTATACACTATGTCCTTATTTCCAAAAACCAGAAGGACGCTGCAAATGTCGACTCCCACGAAGATTAAAAAAACTGTCAATCTGCTCATTATTATTGACTCTGAATACGACTCATTCCATATAAAGCTTTCCAAATGGCTCGCTTCCCCATTTAATTTTAATACGGATAAAGCTATCTATAATGTAGGGCTGGAATTGTTGCATATTGTGCTCTTGGAGGGAGCTATCAGGACATGCAATTAAATGTGGAACATTTTATTAAGAAAATTTGTTAAAACTATATTTTTTTGGCGGAACGTCCCAAAATTTATGGCACATGCAGATAGATACTTCCCAAGAAAAAGGCCTGACATATCATACTGTAGCGTTTTGATGATTAGTTGTTGAGTTATATCTCTGACTAACGTATTCTACCTGAACATACGCAACCTAGTAATATAATCACTCCTCCAGAAGATTGTCTGATATGAAATAAGATACCGTAGCGTCATCTCTGAAGAGTGTTCACTTATTTTTCATGTCCGCAATAAATTAAATCTACTTTGAAAAGGGTAGTGTCTCAAGGTAACTATATAATAATAATAATAATAAACCGTCTTTTATTAGAAAAAACAAATTACAGATAATGCATATATTATTGTCTATAATTAGATTAGTGAGCAGCTAATGGCGAAGTTTAGCTACCGCAGCTATTCTTACACTTAACCATTAACTGCATAAGAATAATAGATGGTAAAACAGTACAGCTGTTAAGAAAATAAATGGAGGAAAATGCCCATGTAACTGATTACAAGCTAAATAAAAATTAGCTTAAAAATACAGGGTGTCCGCAAAGTTGGGGTTTTCATTTTCAGAAACAACTACCCTTGAAATAACAAAGGTAATGTGTAGTGAGACGAGGGCGACCAAGTAAAAAAAATAAAGGAAAAAGTACTCACTCTCCAGTTGACGAGAAGGGCTAAGTACGTCTCTGCCCGAAATCATACCGCTCCAACAGAAAATCAAATCAGCTGATGCGCTACCGAGCAGACGCAGGCAAACAAGGAAGGCAAAATGTTGCGTAAAAAGTCTAGATGTTGCATCCCGTCCAATCGATTTAGGAGAATAAATGGTCCAATGAGCATACCGTTCACCATGCCAGCTCAAACATTCACCGAAAATGTTTGTTGAAAATCTGCCCGACGGACAGCGTGCGGATTTCTACTGACCAAACATGAGTGTTGCGAAAGTTATTCACCCCATTACGCGTGAACGTAGATTCGTCTGTCACCAATATGCACTTCAAAAAGTCCGGATTATTGTCATGTTGATGTAACAACCACTCACAAAACCGCACTCTTGCTGGAAAATCGTCAGGTTGAAGGGCTTGTACACATTGGACGTGAAACGGATACAGCCCCTCTTCACGCAGCGTTTGCCACACTTTAGTTTTTGATACTTGCACTTCTCTAGCCACGTCTCTAGTGCTTGTTGAGGGATTCTCGTCTACGCGATTACCTCTACACGCGTGACCGTAACCGTCGGTTGAAGGTTGCATACTGACCTGACACACTGACCCGACCCAGTTCTGTCGTCGGGTTGAGCTAGTGTCCTAGTACCACTCGGGGATATCGCGGCTACAGGACGGTATTCAGATATTTTTGATGTTGCAGAGCCCTTTATCTCGGTTCCCTTAAGACATTGGTGTATATGGTACTAAGAAAAATTGCTTATATACTCAATATCTACACGTCGTGTAAAAGAAAACCCCAACTTTGCGGACACCCTGTATAATGCTGGAGACATACTTCTTATATGGAAAGGAATAAATTTTGCTGGTGACACATACGGCAGAGACTAAACATAACCAAGTTATCAGGTTCCTAAAAAATCTTTAATACCAAATGGGGCCTTACTACAAGCGAAAGCTGACAAGCAACAACGCTCCTCAGTATTTAACCCAATCGTAATGTAACAGAGCTGATTATTTACAAATTGGATAGCAATAATACATTTTCCAATATGATGCTGGCTTAAGAAGAGTGTCTTCAACAACAATAATTCTGTAAGGAATCACGATGCCTGGCGAATTTAGAATACGGATGTTGGGAATACACACGGATTCTCTATATCTTTTAATTGTATTCAAACAATGAATTTAAGTTGTTAAACAAAACATTGCTTAATTGGTACCGCGATTGGTGAAACTATCAGAAACGCAAGTCTATATTGTAATCTGACCATGATTTCTGTCCCTGAAATTGAACTTGCACTAAAGCAAAAGGTGACAATGGTGTCAATGCTACTGGAACTGCAATCAAATGCGTGCCTTGTCATTATACAATCCGTTCAGATTATACACATTTACGTTGAATGTTTTGGTTGTTATTTTAGATTTTGCTTCAAGAGCCGCGCCCACTCTGTAATATGTTATAATGGAAGTTAATTGAGAAATTGTTGCATCTAAGGCACCAGTATATATTTTTTTTAAGCTCAGGTATTTATCTTAGATCTTCTTAGTTCTCATTCACAACGTAGATTATGATACTTGTTTCTTGACGTGAGCATTACAGGCCCTTGTCACAAAATTTGCATAGATTTTCGATAGGTTGAGGCATATTTTAGATGGAATTGGCCATACGAATTAGATTCATTACTTAAAAAAAAGGTTTTTGATTGGCTAATTTTGACCAGGGGATAAGTTTAGATCCGAAAACTGAATGGTAGAATTCTGATTGTATGGATTTCATCAACCGGTTTATGATAAAATCGGGCCTTAGTATCCAACAAACCATGATAATTAAGAAAAGCACTTAAAAAGCAACCAAAGGTGGTACCCAAAGTCAAAAGATAAACGGTGAGTAGACATAACCGAAAATATTTAGAAAATTTCCTAGTAAAAAAGCTTTTATAGCGCATAAAGCTTTATGATTTTACATATAGACTATACAGCCAAGTTTGAGTTATGACCTTATTAATAAACAATTCATGTATGAAAAAATCTGTATTTTATTCTCTTCAGTTTGCTACAGTTCTTTTGGAAAAAAGTAAAAACCCAAAATATTATGCTAAGAATATCGTGCCTAGTATCAACCTTTCTGAGAATTCGAACTTTTAAGAGAAAAATGTTTCTAGAATATTAATTTAAATTTTGACATTTTCCATTTAAGCAGAGAAAAATATAGTTGTATACTTGGATCAAGGGGTCAGGTTCCAGGAACATGGTAGTTACCTGTGTAAGTCTCGTTATCTCGGACTCAGGGTTCTATATGCAAATAAGATATGTATGTTAATAGGAAAGTTAGGAAAATGTTACTAGAGTCATTGATACTTGCTTCAAGCAATATTGTTTATAACCACTGTGTCAGCAACATCATAAAATACGCACTGGCAAAAAGGTTAAAATACATGTTGCCGTTATACTTACAAATAACACTGATCAACAGCCAAAAAATATCCTAAATAAAATCAACAAAATATCACTATTTTTAATGTGCTAAAACCGGAATGAAACTTATTTTTTCAATATTAGGTCAAGTTTTAGAGATACGGTAATTATATGTGTTCCTGCTGTGACAGTGTTAATATACTGTAATTCACAAGAATGCACGTGCTACATTTTTATATTCGGCAAGGAAAGATGATGTAATCGGCATGATTGTGTTACGTTATACATACGTGTACGTTATATTGTTTTATATTAGCCATTTTTTCCTCAGTTGGCTGACAGCGTTCATGCAAGATGTCTCGAAAGTGTGTAAACAATCCAGGTCAGTTTTGTTACGTGTGTGGTTATGTGACTTTTGCGTCTCAGAGACGATCTATTACTCCACAAATAACAAAGGCATATCAGCTTTATTTCGGTTGTAAACTAGGTGTTCAAGACAAACAGTGGGCACCCCACAGCTGCTGTAACACATGTGCTTCAAGTCTGAGGAGCTGGTTAAATGGCAAAAAACGGTCTATGCGCTTTGCTGTCCCAATGGTTTGGAGAGAGCCTACAAATCATATTAATGATTGTTACTTTTGCATGGTACCTTGTGTTGGACAAGCCACAGGTATGTCCAAGAAAAAAAAATCGGTTATTAACTACCCAAACATACCATCTGCGATGAGACCTGTGCCTCACAGTGACGAAAATCCTATTCCAAAACCCCCAGAATCCTACACTCGAATCAGAAAACGAATCAGATCATGGCGATCGTGTGATTCGTCAGGAAGAAGATATGCCATCAACGTCAAAAGATCCTGATTTTATACCGAGCACGTCATGCCACCAACCGCACAAGATAACAGTCAGAATTAAATGATCTTGTAAGAGATTTAGAACTTCCAAAATGAAAGGCAGAGTTACTTGGATCAAGACTGCAGCAGTGGAACTTGTTAGAAGACGATGTTTCGGTATGTGTTTTTCGTAAACGCCACAAAGACTTAGAACCATTTTTCAATATGGAGAATAACTTGGTTTTCTGCAGTAACATTAACGGCTTACTGGCGTCTTTAAATATAAACTATAACCCAGAAGAATGAAGATTGTTTATAGACAGTTCAACATTGAGTTTAAAGGCAGTGTTATTGCATATTGGAAATATTTTACCATCTCTTCCTGTAGGGTATGCAGTTCACATCAAAGAATCATATGACAATATGAAGTACCTATTGACATGCATAAAATACGATTAGCACCAATGGCATATTTGTGGCGATTTGAAAGTTGTTACACTTTTACTTGGGCTGCAGCTAGGCTACACAAAGTTTTGCTGTTTTTTGTGTGAATGGGACAGTCAGGCAAAGGCACTTCATTACACCAGACAAAACTGGCCTGTTCGTCAATTCCTAGAGCCAGGTCAAAAAAATGTACAGCATATGCCATTAGTAGATTCGAAATAAATTTTATTACCACCACTGCATATCAAGTTGGGCCTAATGAAAAACTTTGTCAAGGCATTAGATAGAGATGGGTCAGCTTTTCAATACCTGCGTCAGAAATTTTCAAGACTAAGTGAGGCAAAGGTTAAATAAGGTATTTTTGTTTGGCCACAGATTCGAAATATTTTGAAAGATACACAGTTTGAAAACACTTTAACAGGTATTGAAAAAACTGCTTGGAATGATTTCCGTCTGGTGGTCACTAATTTCTTGGGAAATAGAAAAGCTGACAACTATAAAACCCTTGTCAAAAATATGCTGTCATCGTATCAAAGGATGGGCTGTAATATGTCTCTTAAGATACATTTCCTACACCCACACCTGGACTTTTTTCCTGACAATTGCGGAGCCGTAAGTGATGAGCACGGCAAACGTTTTCATCAGGATATTTCAACAATGGAAAAAAGGTACCAGGGAAAGTGGAATCCTTCCATGCTTGCAGACTACTGTTGGACTCTTGGTAGAGATGCTCCAGAAACGATCCATAAAAGAACAGCAAAAAGACAGCGCATATAGTGATTCTTATAAGTATGTGAATCTTGTTACTTTTTTTAATATATCCTTAAAAATAAAAAGTTTTTTTCTAAACCGCAACTAATTTTTTTATTTCATTGTCATTTTTGGATTCAGCGCCCCAAAATTAACAAGGAAGTGCACTTTTCCCACAAGATACAAATAAAAAACTAAAATTTGTTGTCCAGTGTAATTGAAGAAGGTACGGACACGTTTGTCACTCAACAGATTCCGTGAAATGATTAAAAATATCCGAGATGTTTGAGCGCAACTTTGTCACATTTGTCATCAAAACATTGTAAATATCTGTTCCCATGCAACATCTTTATCAGAGGAATTTAAATATACGAATGAGAATAATTTTTAAACGTCAATTTTTTTCTCCAGTTATAGTAAGTGTACGTTTATTTTCTGTCTTCTCCTGATCTGTCAGAGTGGTACGTCTACGCCCTCTGCTTCTGGATAGCATTTGGTCTGTCACCCAAGTATTTTCTTTAGGTTACGTTTTAGATTAAGGTAGTAATAAATTGAATAACATAATTGAGTGTGAATGACCATTGACCAGTTGGATTCATTATATAAAGCACACCCTGCTCTTTAAATCTGACGTTACTTCAGTCATGGAGCTTAGGCGTCTGTTATACGTCAGGAAAGTGACCTTCATTCTCTAAAGTTCTTTGACATGAAATGTAGGATCACGTTATCACAATATCCTAAATAAACATAACCTGTATGAAATGAGGATGAAGTGTACCGTTCTTGAAAAAACTAAGGATACAAAAGCCGGCCTTACAAGGTACTACTTCAGATCCAGTCTGATTCCGCACAATTAAAAATGCAAAGGCTCAGCATCTACAAACGAGGTTTTCGGCTCCAAAAAATTTATTATATCTAGGAAAATTTCCTAAAATGCAGAAATTCTGCATCTTACCAAATATTATTATTATTAGCATGGGGAGCTGCATGTTCCTCACATATCTATAATTTAGATGTTTTTCAAAAAAGTATTCTAAAAATGATATTTAAAAAACCGAAACTTTATCCCACTGAAAAATTATACGCAGATGTTCGAATATATGATATAAGACAGCTTTATTTCTTACACAGTATCACTCACTACCATAAATTTGTAAACACCGACCAAAAAATTAAACATAATCATTATACCAGGTACAAAATTCGTGGCACAGTAGTTCCTCAACCGCATAAATCTATACTAAGTGACATATAAATCCGAACACCCAGTTTAAATGGTTTTATTTTAATTAAAGGCGGTGAATGTATTTATCTTACTGTAAATAACAAGTGAAAAAATTTTCAGCCTTATCAGTTGGACATTCCGGTTTTTATACTGCTTTTTTTTAATTCACTAACGCTCTAAAAATGAATATTTCAGCCGCAGTAAAGAATCAACGTTGGCGGATTTTGGTTCTTGACATCCCTTACGATCGGTTACGATGCCTAGAGTACGGAGATCTGTACGATTTCGTCAACTTAGTGAGTTTGATAGGGGCCGTATAGTGGGACTTCGGGAAGCTGGAATTTCTTTTCGGGCAATTGCAGTTAGAGTGCAAAGAAGTGTAGATAGACACTGTGGTTAGGTGTTGTCAGGCATGGCTTCGAGCAGGACGTACGCAAAGAGCAAGGGACACTGGACGCCGCCGTAGAACAACATACCGTGAAGATCGCCGCCTAAGATTATTGGCCTTAAGGGACCGTTTCTCCACTACCAGGTCCATTGCAAATGAATGAGAAGTTTTGGCTTGTTTTCATACCGGCCACACTGGGTCCTCCCTTTAACTCGAGAACACCGACGTAATCGCCTTGAGTGGTGCAGACAACGGTCACTCTGGGATCAGGAATGGAACAGTATTGTCTGTAGGGACGAGTCTCGATTTTGTTTAGGCATGCACGATGGTCGTGCCAGGGTTAGAAGGCGGCGTGGTGAAAGGAGGAATCCACAGTTTTTTGTTGAAAGACATGTTCATCACACTGTTGGAGTTATGGTTTGGGGTGCTATAGCTTATGGTTCCAGGTCACCTTTAATCTTCATCAGAGTTAACATGAACGCGCAGCGTTATATCCACGAAGTTCTAGAACCCCATCTTTTACCCTATCTTGACACCCTGGCAGATCCAACTTTCCAACAAGATAATCCCCGACCACATGTTGCAAGAGTCACAATAGACTTCTTTCAACATAATGATGTCACATTGGTACCATGGCCACCAAGATCTACCGACTTATCCCCAATTGAGCACGTGTGGGATATGATGGGTAGGAGATTGCTCAATTTGCAACGTCCTCCTCAGGCTCTAGAAGCACTTCGAGAGGAGTTGGTGGTTGCCTGGAGTGAGATACCACAGGAGCACATTGACCACCTGATCAGAAGCATGCCTAGGCGCGTTGGAGAATGCGTAGCACATCAGGGTGCATCCACACATTATTAAAGGTCAAAGGGCTTTAAAGCAGTGAAATCATTTTGAAATTTTTATCATTCACTTATTATGCTTCATTTAGTACTTATACAAAATTTTATTAAAATAAAACCATTCAAACTGGGTGTTCGGATTTATATGTCACTTGGTATATAATGCAGCGATCATATCTATAATGCAGCGATCATATCTCTATATAGCGCCTAAATTTTATGAAATTATACCTAAAGACTTAAAAGATTTACGTTTCGGAAATTGTTTCAAAAGAAATTTAAAAAAGTGGCTACATTCTATATCTAGGACTGAAATTCATAAACTCATAAATACGAACATCAACTAAATACATAATCTACTGTTGCTAATTTTTGTCCTTTTTTGTCATTTGCATTCTACAGTTTCAACTTAAATTTATTGGTCCATGTACAGGCGATGCCTTCTATTGGGCCTGTTTTGTTTTTATATTTATTTACTCATATTGTTTGTTATCTTTGTACATTGAGTGAATAAATATTATTATTATTATTTTTATTATTATTATTATTTTAAAACATATGTATTTTAAACATTCTTCTACCTATTTTGCTTTCTATTTCAGCACTTGATAGTTTTCTTACAACCCGGATGCCCGAAATTTTGGCATTTTTCTACGAATTTCACAGATTTTCCAATATTATTAGTATTTTCAAAAAGCGCATGGTCGCATCACTTTCTAATTTAAATTTTATAATAAATCACACTGGAAAACAAAACTTATATAAAAATAAATGTGTTACTCTACTGCGCTCATAGATAGTGAGTCGATATCTCATTACAGTTGCATATTGGTTTTTCTTTTCAATATGAGTGCATTTGAGTAACACTTTTATTTATTTTGTATCTCATTGTGTCTTATTAAACAATTACGATAGAAACCATGAGCTTATATAAAAATACTAATTTATATATTTAAAATTTTGGCCAGAAAATGACAAACTTTGAGCTTTTAAAACCATCAACTCTAAACTGGCGGTGTTCCCAGGGCCGAAAACCGCCCATCGTTAATCTAGGTAGAGAATATCCCATTATGGTACTTTTATCTAGTGTTTGAAAAATAATATATTTATTAGATTTCTGGCAAGCCCCCAATTTGGACAGGCGACGAATAGTCCATAAAATAAACGCATGCCGTGACCATCTAGTAAATGAACTCTTGTCAATCGCAACTATTGCCAACACTTCTTTTTCAAGTTCAATTTCATGGTCTAAAATCGCATTCTAAATCGATTGTCTTCATTTATAGAGGATGACGTGATGTAATGATTTGCTTAAGTATTTAGATCAGTGATTTGAATCTGTAGGCTGCATTCTAACCTTGGTTGCTCAGGTGGGAGTTATTCATAACCTTATGGATATATTATCTCGCTCTGAAAGCGCATTATCAAATATGATATGTATATTTGGATTACGAAACTCTAACAAGGTGAAAACTATATTGTAAATAATAATACACCCATTAATAAGTTAAGTTGCCCACGAATCCGCAAGTATAGTAGCAGTTACAAGATCTTAGAAAATGTTATTAATTACGCACTAAAAACAATGTTAGTTGACAAAGAGTAGATAAACATATTTTTGGAACTCAGATCTTCCTTATCTATGAATTCAGAACCTGATATTTGTATTTGCATTTGAATTCAATTTTCCAGATGGTTACAAGTCAAGAACATGGAAATATGCGTGCAAGGGTACAGAATCTCTAAATGAAAAATCTTTGATTGGACATTTTTTGATGTTGAATCATGGTCACAATTTAAAAAAGAAATGTTTTCTTGAGTCAAGAGGTCTTTTTTGTGTGGATATAACAAAATACACTTTTAAGACTCTGTCCTATGCTAACAGCTAATGAACACGAATGTCACATGATCGGTATTTACTGTGGCTCGTACCATCAGGGGTGCGTTTTTAAATCACTTGGTAATGCAATACCGTACACAGTGATGGAATGTAGATTGACAGACGAGATTTTACGCTGGAGTACTAGCTATATCTTTAGAGCGCCTAAATTATTACAGTGCCATGTAATCACACTTAATGACAGTCCACTGATTTCTAACCACGTTTTCTGCGACTATTTTTCATCATAAGAATCTCTATAGATACAAGGTAGCCTATTTATCTTCAAAAATAGATATTCTTCCCCTTTGATAATCAAATGAAGTAAACAAATGATGAACCATGACAATAACAAGTGACAATACTCTTATTCCAAAGGTTTTGGGCACGGTAAGAAAAGCGCGCATTTAACAGGTATGTCAAACAATTACGAACGCTGAAATTGTTAAAGAGTAGTACAAAGTAAACTCTCTAATAATTTACAAACGCAGCCCAGTATAATTCTATTAGTGACAGTGAATTTCTACATAATAATAACACACGAAAATCCTTTGAACTTGCCTGAGAGGAGAGAAACTATTTCGTCTAAGTGAAATCCTAGCCAAAGCATTAATTACTTAGGCAAGAGCATATATCCCAGAAGGAGAATATGTGAGAGGAATCAAGATAGAAAACATGGTATTATGTGCTCTGGGATTCTATGCAACATTCTTGTACCATACGAGTATAGGGGAAGAATTTAACCTTGGTGTGAGATTGTATATGCATCTCACAACATACATAATAGATGCTAGATAATAAGTGAACCGAAACTAATTTCGAATCTGACCTATTATCTTCTTCCCTTACATTGACAAAATATCAAGGTCTGTCGCATGCCCATCGAAAACTGTCAAAATTCAGTGGTATGTTTCGATTATCTATTCGATCGATTATCGTGAACAAATCAGTCGACTCTATTGTCGATTCTTCGACTTGACCAGTCGAGTAACGTGTTCTCTGTGCAGAGATCACACAGCGCAACATCATGAACATAAATGTCCCTGTTGTTTTTCAGAAACCACACCCTGTGTTTTGGAAATCGTGCTTTTTACATTTCTATGAAATTTTCCCCATAAACCTTTTTGCTGACTCACGGTAAAAAATCAGAACAAGATATGAACTTGCGAGATCCAGATTATTGATCATTGGCTTATATAGACAAGTGTCCATTGGGAAGCTATTTTTGTGCTAAGTTCAGCCTACTGTAGTGTTTCAGAAGCTATATCAACGAAAGGCCAACAACTGCAACTGCAAGCATCCTAGATATTTCAGCACTTTATTGCATAAATACAAATCAAGAAATACAAACGAAACACTCAAGCCCGATCTACAAACCTAAACTTCAGCGGCTTAGTTGGTTGAGCTAACATTTCACTTGAGCTGGTTATATCGCCATAATTATACTCGATTTTGAAATTCTTGCACACCTTGTACGTCAGCATTGCTATTTGAACTTCCGCTAACTCCTTGGCTACACAAGACTTTGCACCATATCCAAAGGGCATGGTTGCGAACGCTTGATATTCGTTACCAAATCCTCCGAGTTCATTATCCAGCCATCGTTCAGGTTTGAATCTCGTGGCATCCTCAAAATACTCTTCATTGTAGCTGTTGAGGTGTGACGCGAAGAGAACATGGGTGCCTTTAGGTACTTGGTAGTTGTGAACAACTATATCGTTTGTCAGAACTCTGCTCAGTATCGGAATGGCTGGGTTAAGTCGTAGACACTCTTTCATACAAGCTTGGAGATACGGCATCCTCTTCAAGGTATCCCTATTAGCAGTTGGATTCTTCTTGACTTCACCATATAGCTTTATCTGGCATCGAGGATTCTTAGCTAGATGGTAGAGCAAGAATCCAACGGTATGAGCAGTCGCATTTGTGCCGATAAGGAACATATCGAGCATAACAGTCATGACATCTTGGTACTTGGTGTTATGCTTCAAGACGAGACTCTCTAGCATCGATGCACTATCCAGACCAGTCAGTTTATCTTTCTTGTATTTCAAAGATTCAATAGCGTCGGCCACGTGTTTATCCAGCACATTCTCAACCATGTCACAATGTTTCACCAAGGACTTCCATGCAGGAGTTTCTATGAATTTCCACACATGAAGGCCATATTCGCACTTTCTGATTGCCTGTGTCGCCCCAGTTAGTCCTTGTAGTATAACACCTGCATCGGAGGTAGGACTTAACCCATAAGTATCCAAAAAACCGAATCTTTTATTCAGAGTGACAGAGCATAGTGACTCTAAAGACCATTTATGGATCTCCTTCAAGAAGTCATTGGGCATTTCTTCTTGTGGATTTCTTAGAACCTTGATCCTCTCCACAAAATCATCACAGATTCTATCGATGGTTTCATATTGCTTGACTATTGAATCTTTCAGCTGTTCCTCCATTGCTTTGCGGAGTCTCTCCCAGTCAGCACCATACATAAAAAATGGTCCAATTTTCTGATATTTGCGACAATCCAGCCTATACTTCTGCATCGATTCCAAACATGATCTGATCGGGTACTGACCTTCACTCTGAAATACAGCGCAGGCATGCTCAGGTCTGCTTAAAAGTACCACGTCACTTCCAAAAGCTCCATGAAGCCTAACCACAGGACCATATACTCTGAAGAACTTCTTGAAGAAATACGGGTTGCCACCCCAACTCAGCAAGTCACCAAAGAACCTTCCTCCACTCAGAAGATACTGGATGATACGTACGGTGACTTCTGAACCCATGACTGGTATCATACTCCAAAACTTGTTGATCATTCTCAAAGTAAGAGGTCCGGGAATTTCGTCGTAGGAGAACATGTTGTGACTGATGATTGGAGCCGTCTTCTTAGCATCTAAATAGGTATTCACATGAATAGTCGTTGCCTTAGGAGGTTCTCTGGTAACTTCAGCTTGCGGCTTTTTGATCACTGGGGCATTGGCTGTTACCGTCTTCGCTGAACACATCGATTTCTGGAGCACCGGTAAATATGATCTATAGAGACTATTTAAAATTGCACGCCTCTCAAAAATCACCTTCAGCTGCCACATATTTGGACTGATTTTTGCAAAAAGGTCGTTGAAACGGGTAAAGGGCCGACTAATGACAAAGTAACTGACATCAAATGTCAAACTGACAATGTAATGATCCAGTTGTTTTCACCAAATTATCATAAAATATACTGAGTACGAGTTTGACTTGACAGCTTAGAAAAGTAGAAAATAAAATACATTTAGTAGATTTAAGGTTAGGAACAGCTGACAAATGAGGCCACAGTTGATCCCACATAAAACAGATTCCACCACATATACAGTGGTCCAAGCAGTGGCGGCTCGTGGCAAAACAAAACAGGTGTTCTGCAAATCCGAACTTGACTATTTTTTATACGTCAGTTCGATCCTGCGCTCCTTCTTGGCAGCAAATTTGTCGATCACCTTCCCGTTGAAATTTTCCATGGTCGAAATAAATTCCTTTTCAATGGACAGCATCGACAACGCTGTAAGGCGATCCTGGGTCATAGTATTACGAATAAAAGTCTTGATTCTTTTCAATGTTGAGAAATTTCGCTCAGCCTCTGATGTTGACATAGGAGTTGTAACAATAATTTCTAATAGCTTTTTTGTTTCTTTTAATGTTTCCTCCAACCTTTTTTGTATAAAAAATTTCAAAAGAGACAGAGTTCCATGTAAATCTCGGCAATCATTCCTTGCATAAATAACAGACAACTCTGTCTTTAATCGCCTTTTTTCGAATTCGGGATAAGCCAAGCAGGGGGTTCCTTTAAATATTGAAGCATTTTTTATGTGTTCGCTTAAGGTTGTATCAAGCTCAGCACAAAAGTTAATCAGTCTACGAAATATTCCAGGCTTTTGGGAGCTCTCGGTGTCGTCGTGGCCCCGTAGCGCCAATTCAAATGCTCCGCAAAATTTTATACCGAGCACCGACCGACCAATCAGATATCGTACTTCGCATTAGACATGTACGGATCTGTATAACTTGCAGCACATGCTTATGCTTATATCGCGCATTTGTTTTTGTAGAGAGAGACGAAAGCAAGCGCGTGCGGCTTGTGTCGAAGTAGTGCACAGACCCTTTACAAGTGGCCCATGAATAATGTTACGCTGCGGTCGCGACGAAAATGACAAGTACACAATTGGTCGATTATACTGCTTTCTCAATACAAAACAGACTCGACGCTGTGTCTTGCGGGGGCAGCGTTGCCGGTATTGTTTCTATTTGGGTGATAACATGGAAAATAAATAATGATCAAATTACTACTGCTTTTTTCTGTTAAGACAAAAGTTTTGAAAAGTGTTGGCAGTTCTGCAGCTCTGCAGAACTTAGAAAGTATTGGAGAACTTCATTTTTTTTCGTGTATCTCAATAACGAAAAGATGAATTTTTTGTTTCCGTATTTATTTGAAAACACAAAAGATTAATTTTTTATGGCGATACTTTGATCATATCACAAATAATACAAGAATAGTAATAGGAAATATGAGTTCTCGATGTAAAAAAAATATTGGCACACTAGAAAAAAACAAACAAGTGCATAGGCTTTAGCAAAATTTGTTTACACGAAAAACCATGTCCCCCATTTCCGTCGATCTATCTGTGTCTGCCTGTAGTCTATTCTTATAACCACTTATAACTTGGGAAGTATCTCTTGGATTTCGATGGAACTTCCACACAGCGTTACTAATATGTCAACGAGGCAAAAGCTGTCTCAAATTCGGTCCCGTGGTAACAGGTCTAGGGGCAAACACACGAAAAATATAAAAATCGCTCAAACAGAGGCCCCTGATCATTTTCAGAAAAAAATGTGTAGGTGTTGTCAATTGCGGGCTGAGGGTGGTTAACAATTGTTGAAATTTTTGATGAAATATTAGTAACCGAGATAATGTTAACGTATGTAGTATGTCATAACATGATTTGAAGAGTATCCCACCAGTATAAGTGGCCTGAAAATTCGAAATGCTTTGTTTCTCAGCAAGGATACATTTTAGGTTCTAGGTATATTTTGTCGGAAGGATAGGTAATCTAGAAATATTGTCACTCTCTTTAATCACGTTGTATATCGATCTATTTGAAAACAAGGAGACAAAATCAAAAATATTAAACTGACACTTTTTTGTTAACGTTGACTAATAATTCTATTATATACTAAGTGACATATAAATCCGAACACCCAGTTTAAATGGTTTTATTTTAATAAAAGTTGGTGAATGTATTTATCGTACTGTAAATAACAAGTGAAAAAATGTTCAGCCTGATCAGTTGGACATTCCGGTTTTTATACTGCTTTTTTTTTAATTCGCTCTAAAAATGAATATTTCAGTCGCGGTAAAGAATCAACATTGGCGGATTTTGGTTCTTGACATCCTTTACGATCGGTTACGATGCCTAGAGTACGGAGACCTGTACGATTTCGTCAACTTAGTGAGTTTGATAGGGGCCGTATGGCGGGACTTCGGGAAGCTGCACCTTCTTTTCGGGCAATTGCAGTTAGAGTGCAAGGAAGTGTAGACACTGTGGTTAGGTGTTGTCAGGCATGGCTTCGAGAAGGCCGTATGCAAAGAGCAAGAGGCACTGGACGCCGCCGTAGAACAACAGACCGTGAAGATCGCCGCCTAAGATTATTGGCGTTAAGGGACCGTTTCTCCACTACCAGGTCCATTGCAAACGAATGGTTTGCAGAACACAGAAGTCCTATTGGCATGCGAAGTGTTTACCGACGAATGAGAAGTTTTGGCTTGTTTTCATACCGGCCACACTGGGTCCTCCCTTTAACTCGAGAACACCGACGTAATCGCCTTGAGTGGTGCAGACAACGGTCACTCTGGGATCAGGAATGGAACAGTATTGTCTTTAGTGACGTGTCTCGATTTTGGTTAGGCATGCACGATGGTCGTGCCAGGGTTAGAAGGCGACGTGGTGAAAGGAGGAATCCACAGTTTTTTGTTGAAAGACATGTTCATCACACTGTTGGAGTTATGGTTTGGGGTGCTATAGCTTATGGTTCCAGGTCACCTTTAATCTTCATCAGAGGTAACATGAACGCGCAGCGTTATATCCACGAAGTTCTAGAACCCCATCTTTTACCCTATCTTGAAACCCTGGCAGATCCAACTTTCCAACAAGATAATGCCCGGCCACATGTTACAAGGGTCACAATAGACTTCTTTCAACATAATGATGTCACATTGTTACAATGGCAACCAAGATCTCCCGACTTATCCCCAATTGAGCATGTGTGGGATATGATGGGTAGGAGATTGCTCAATTTGTAACGTCCTCCTCAGACTCTAGAAGCACTTCGAGAGGAGTTGGTGGTTGCCTGGAATGAGATACCACAGGAGGACATTGACCACCTGATCAGAAGCATGCCTAGGCGCGTTGGAGAATGCGTAGCACATCAGGGTGAATCCACACATTATTAAAGGTCAAAGGGCTTAAAAGCAGTGCAATCATCTTGAAATTTTTATCATTTACTTATTATGCTTCATTAAGTACTTATACAAAATTTTATTAAAATAAAACCATTTAAACTGGGTGTTCGGATTTATATGTCACTTAGTATAGATGAAAGTGCACGTGTCAACCTTTCCCACGTAAACCACAAGTATTCCATGAAATGACGTTTAAAACGTTAAAAGGACCGGTAATGTCACATTGAAATTAATTGACGTGACTCGAGACACAATCTGGAAAAATGTGGAAAAACAGGGTACTTGCGCTAGTGCAACAGTCCAAGAACTTTAGTTTCAGCACACGAAGAAACTTACAGCAGGCCACAGCAGTCGAAATCAAGGATTCAAAGAAAACCAATCTGCTAGATACAAATGTATATCTCTCTGTGACGAAGCCAAGTACGGTACAACCACTTCAAGGTACGCAAGCTGTTGCTTATGACGATATTCCAGGACCTTTAACATTGAAAGTAGTAGCTAAGTTCTGGGAAATCATTCCAAATGTGGGCACCGAAATGACAATTAGCTTACTTTATAGCCTGATGTCCGGTAGCTTTGGCGTTAACAGCAAAAGTGTGCTTAAGAAGTTCTTCGATCGCTACGGACCTATTGTCAAGCTGCACGGAGCAATGGGCAGAGATGTTGTTCTGCTTAGCAGACCAGAACATGCTAGGATTATTCTGGACCAGGAAAATAATACGCTCTTTCGCAGCTGTATGGACTCTTTAGACAAGTACTGCAGAGAATTCAGGGTTTGTAAGTACATCGAACCCTTTTCTATCACTGGAGTTGATTGGGATACTATCATAAGGACTATTGAAGAACCTACGGAAGCCACTGTTTTCAAGCACCAACGTAGAGTCGAAGAAATATGCGACGATTTTATACAAAGAATGCTGATGGTCCGGAATACACAAGAGGAGGTGCCGAACGATTTCAAAACGGAAATTCTCAAATGGTCTCTGGAATGCCTCTCCCACGTGACTCTAAACAAAAATTTGGGCTTTCTGAATCCGGAAGGTGTGAATATAACGTCTGATGGTGGAAGACTCCTTACTAGCATAAGCACGACCAGGGATGCATTGAGGAGATGCGAGCATGGAGTTCATTTGTGGAGATTCCTTGAAACTCCCTCGTGGAAGTCGCTGGTGAACAACTGCCACGATATTGATGATATTCTCTTCAAATACCTTGAGAATGCCATCAACTGTATTCGCGACAAGAAAATGAAAAATGCTAACTTCAAAGAAGCACCAACCATAGAATACATGCTACTCAAAGAAAAACTTCTGCCTGATGACGTCATGACTATACTTTTAGATATGTTTCTAGTAGGTGCTAGTGCTACAACGCACACCGTCCAACAGCTGTTGTATCACCTGTCAAAAAATACTCGTTGTCAGATTAAAGTACACGAAGAAATCTCTAAGCATTCCATTGATACCGATATGAGAAAACTGCCGTATCTGCAAGCGTGCATCAAGGAATGCCAGAGAATAGATCCTCCAATCTCGATAATGAATAGAGTATTGAGCAATGACGTTATCATTCACCACTACCGTATACCAAAAGGCACCCCAGTCCTCTTTGCTACGCATCTCAACAACTTCAGAGAAGAATACTTTGAAGATGCCCACAAGTTCAAGCCTGAACGATGGATATCCAGCGATCTAAGTAGCGAGTACCAGGGCTATGCAACAATTCCATTTGGGTACGGACCGAAGTCTTGCATGGCAAAAGAGTTAGCTGAAATGGAGATAGGGATGCTGTTGTACCAGATCTACAAGAGGTTCAGGGTCGAATATAACTATGGCGAGCTGAAAGGATCGAAGGACTTGTTCAGTTCACCGTCTAGGCCACTGAAGTTCAGGTTCGTCGAGAGAAAATATTAAAACGCCTTTATTAATTTCTGTAGAGGTTGTTAATCGGATGTATTCTTTTGAAATAAAGCAAAAAAGTATAATTTTCAATATTTGTACATTTATAATTCACTACACAGGCTAGACAAAATTTTATTTGAAAAATGTTATACGAGGTGTTCAAGATATGGGGCAAAACATCAAGCAGTAATCTTAGGCAATGTATCTAGGCTCTACTTTGAAATGGCGTTCCATTTCAAAGATATAAGAAAATTTTAAGTAGAGCCTCAGTCTCAAAAACTGTCAAGCGTGAATATTTCATTTTCTCAGTCTCTGAATCGCAAGACTACATTCTCCAACACACGCTGCCAAAATACTTGGAATACACCAGGAAAATTAGCTTGGAGTTGGATTCAGCAATTGCTTTTTATACGGTACTGTTAAACAGGTCGAGGAGAAGTTCTCGTATGGTCTTTAAACGTTAATTGCCTCTTGTATGTAAAGCTATCACAACACTAGTGGAAAATCTGAGGAACTGGATAACTACTAAATAAAACTGACCCTAGTATAACTGAAAGTTCGTCATCCTATGAGCAAATGAATGGAGCCTTTCAAACCAGCTGGACGGCACTTATATAGTTTTTCTAAATCAAAAAATGTTCAGAATGTCATGGGAGAAGAAAACGGCAAGATTACGAACATTTTACTTATACAAGCCCCTCCCCACTTCAGTTGGCCCAACTATTGAAATCTTAATTTTTTCTTATCAAACACAAATAATAAAAATGTAGCAGGGTGTTATAGTTTTAAAATATTAACAATGACTATTTTGATAATATATAGTAGAAAACACCAACTTTATCACTCCCTAATCAAATTTGCAGCATAAAAATAACACATGTTTTAATAATCGTGAAAAACAGGCGTGCCAATTATTTACAATTAAGTGCTCTGTGGAGTGACGCTGTTAGAAGGAGAGTTTCGAGGTCCACAACTAATAGAGAGGCCCACAACCTGGAATTTAGCACATGCAAGGTAAGTTTTGTTATAAAAAAAAAGTGAAGTAAAAACCCTAATGTTGCACAACTTGTTTACAGGCCAAAGAAAAGCCACTATTAACTCCACTGCAAAAGAAAAATCGGCTTAGATGGGCTAAAGAACATAGACAATGGACACCTCAACAATGGTGTGCAATACAATGGAGTGATGAGGCTCGATTCGAAGTTTGTGTAGGTGACAGTCGCAGTAGAGTTATTCGCAAAAAAATTAAGCATTCCATGTTGACTGTCTGGAGAGAAAAGTGAAATTTCCAGCATTCATTATAGTCTGGGGCAGTATGTCATCAAAAGGAGTGGGTAAACTTCATTTTATTGATGGAAATGTGGATACAAACAAATATTTGACAATTTTAGAAGAATCGCTTTTACCAGTGATGGAAGAATGTTTGACATCCGGCCAAGATTTTGTGTTTCAGCAAGATGGTGCAGCGTGTCATACCTCAAAAAAGGCTATAAAATGGATGGAAGAAAATAATGAACCACCTTTGAAATGGATTTCTAGCAGCCCAGATCAGTCACCTATTGAAACTTTGTGGCACGAGATGAAAAAGGTTCTACGACAACATCCTGCTCGTACAATCACCGAACTGAGACAATAGCTTCAAGAAATAAGGGATTGTCTTACACCAAATTTTAGCCAAAACTTGGTTAACACTATGTCCCAAAGAATTTCAACCGTAATAAAAAATAAAGGTGATGTTACCCAATGGTAATCTTTCAATTGTTGCTTTGTTAACTTCGCGCATTTATTCGCACATTGTTTATTTGTTCAGATGTTCTATTAGTTATAGGTCTAAGTGATTTCAAATATGTATTCTTTACGACTAGAGTGTATCTAAAATGTTTTTGAGAAAATAAATTGTTTCGTCATGTTTAGTTTATGAAGGCATATTTTGGTACAAATCTTGAAGTGGACCAACTGAAGTGGGAAGGGGCTCGTACAGTGGACGCAGCCGGAAATGTCCATTAATGGAGTAGTTTTATACCTAGTTCCATATTTGCAATTATTTGGGATAGGAACGATTTCTGCAATTCAATGATCCAAACGAGCGTTTTTAGCTGTAAACTTTACCACCAACTTTTTAAAGTTGTTCCGCTACTTTGACTTAAATAGTTAAATATTGTATTACAAATCTGGAGAACAAACAATTTTTAATAAAAATGTTTTACTCATATTCCATGTGGGCCTTACCTTGCTAACCATATTACATCCCTCCATATACTATTTCACAACCCAGTGCATATCATTGATCCTGGTATGAAGACATGCATGGAAAGATGTCAAAATATGCGTTAACAAGTTATTCCAATGTTTTTTGCTTGCGCTGAAAGAACATAAGGTATTGGCTACCAAAGATAGCATCGAGCCGTTTTTGATGAAGTGAAAGATCGTATCGTGTATTTAAAATGGAAAATTGCAAATATAATTGCGTGGGAAGTGAATAATTCGTGAATAATTCCAGTCGCCAAAAGTGAATGTGATTAGAATAAATGCCGAAGAAAAAATGTCTCCAAGCGACTTCCTGATTCCTCACCTACAACCACAGTAACACAATTCGGCATGACGAATCACCTTCGCACGTACTGTCTCGCATAAACTAATGGGCCCGTATAACAAAAGAACAAATTAATCGCTGGTAAAATTGTTGACGTACATTGTATGATTAATTAGGTGGCTATTCTAAAAAAGAGCACAATTGCAGTACACAATAGGAATTGATACGATCTTTTCTGCCATAGTATGCGTAAGTATGTTCTGCGATGATTAGTGTAATAATTATATTGTACATATGTACAATCTGCGAATATTACACGGACAATTTTTGGCCTACTCAAAGGTTGAAATTTCTTCAAAATAAAGTGATCTTGAAATATTCGTCAGGATCCTGTAGGGGAAAGTTTTGACGTAAGCTTAGATGCTTAACAACTTCAAAAATTGTAATTTTCCACGTAGTTTTCAAGCCTTTAAGAAACCCATTGTAATGGTTCTTCAGACAAAATAGCTCATAACCTGAAAACGCTTAGCTTTAGAGAAAAACTCAACATCGCCTTTTAGTTCAGATTACCCCTAAAAATTTAAAAACTGATCTTAGCAAAAAAAATGTTTTTATAGTTTATTCACTGATAATGTTCGAACAAGTTTTGACGCAGTTTTGAGCCTAGCAACGTTAGAAAATAATTTTTATGGTCATGCAAAAGACCGAATCAAAATATTGTTATATTGATTTCGGGGCATCTCGGCCTTCGCGAGGGGTACGCCCAGGGTTGCCATCCGTCCGGGTTTTTTAGATTACGGCCAATTTCTTCCGTGTCCAGCCTGCCCGACTTTTGTTAGGCTGTTTAGTTTAGTATTCGAATAATCTTTTCAACGGGATGTTGAGAGAATACAACAAATAAAGTCCGGCTTTGAGGGCCGTTTCCAAAATATACATAAATTCTCAGAAATACTACACGCGGAATAAATTCACAAAAATATTCATATCTTACACCACATGTATCAACCTCAGTGCATGCCAAGGTTGGTGCATAGTGAAATTTGCAAAAATAGTTTAACATCCTCTTCTTCTTCCTACTTTATTAATAGGCTGTTTTACTTCGGTTTTTAGCCTCAATTGATGTTGTCTGACCACCTTTTCCTCGGTCGTCCCGTTGTTCTTCTTCCATTTGGCGATTTGTCTCTTGCTATTCGTATTGTTCTATTTTCTGTCATTCTTTCTATGCGTTGATTCCATTCTATTTTTCTTCTTTTTGTCCACAGGTTTATTTCCTCTATACCACATCCCGCTCGAATTTCCTCACTTCTTACTCTGTCTCTTAGAGTTTGGTTGTTATTTTTCATAAGACTTTCATTTCTGCTGTTTCCAATAATCTTTGTGTTTTCGCCGTATCTGCTCTTGTTTCCGCTGGGTACGTCATTATCGGTCGTATTGTTGATTTTATACAGTGGACCTCCGGTAATCCGACAAACATTATGCAGGGCAGCATCGGACTATCGAACTTGTCGGATTATAGAGCCCTGCCTAAGACCCCCTAGAGTCCGGAATTTTTTACAAAAGAGTACCTTGTAATCCGACAAATTACATATCCAAAGGTAAGATTATATATGTTATGTATATGTATGTATGTACTTTGAAGTACAAATCATACATAGTTTATGTATGTCGAATTTAGTAAATTAAATAACAATATTAATCAAAATCACTAACGAATTTATCAAATTATGAGGCTTGGAAATATTCATCAATCTTTTTTTGTTTAAGGTTGTTATAACGCGAGATGAGAGCTTTGTACCTCAGTCTTCTCAAAAGTAAAAGTTCGTTGTATGTTGTACCATTCTCTTAGGCGTTAATTGCGTCTTGTGCTGTGACTTGTGGAGCAGTTGCAATTACGTCGTCGTTATTTTCCTGATTGTTCATTGTATAATTAGAAACCTCTTTTATAATCTCTTCTTCAGACCTTTCATGAAAAACATTTTCCACTTTATCCATTCCACGGCACCAGATTTCCAAATCTTCCGGACTTATCTGTGTTTCAGTAGCGACTTGTTCTATAACTTCCGTAACACTGATTTGTGGAACGTTGCTAGGAGTGATGACAATATCTGGCCACAACTTTTTCCCAGACGATTTAATAGTTGATGACAGAAACGCATTCCACGACTGACAAAGAGCAAAAACCAAGTCATTCATACTAAATTCTTTTAAAGTTTTTTCTATTGGTTGGTCTTTTGATACGGCTCTCAGAAATAGGTTTTTCTTATAGTCTTGCTTGACAAACTGAATGATATCCTGGTCCATTGGTTGAATCAGTGCAGTGCAATTTGGCGGAAGAAACTTCGTAGTGATGCATTTATCCTCAGTTGTTAGTTCTTCTTCGGTCGGATGACCGGGAGCGTTATCAAGAAGCAACAACGCTTTTTGAGGAAAATTATGATCTTTTAACCATTTTCCAACTTCAGGTACGAAGCATTCGTCAAACCACTTTTTGAAAAGGTCTTTTGTCATCCATGCACTTTTTTGTCCATAATAGTGTACAGGTAAATCAATGTTTTTGAATGCCCGTGGTTTATTACATTTCCCAATGACCAGCATCTTAAGCGTTAGCACATGGTAGTATGGTTACACGCTCTTTACTTACTTTTAGTCCAGGTACGGATTTTTCGTTACAAGAAACAGTTTTGTTAGGCATCACACGCCAAAAAAGCCCTGATTCCTCTGCATTGTACACCTGTGACGGGTCAAGATTTAAATCGTTCACCTTTTGCAAAAATCCTAATTTAAAGGGCTCTATGCAGGTGGGATCGTTAGAAAGTTTCTCTCCTGTAATAGTCATAAACGTATTCCTTGACGTCTTTTAAAACGTTCTAGCTATCCTTTGCTGGCCACAAAATCATCTTTTTTTGTTATTTCCTTATAAAAAACTTAGCCTCCATGGCCAAACCACATGTACAAAGCTTCGTCCACTTCTGGATATTCAGCTTTCTTGAGTGTCTGTCTCTTGTCTGGCCCGCAGTCAGTAGTTGACACGAACTTCTTGATCTTCTCGTGGTTTCTTTTAATGTCATAAATTGTAGATCGGCCTACGCTGTATTCACTTGCTAAACTACTGAAAGTTTCATTGCGATTTAAGCGGTCTACAATATCACATTTTTCTTTAATTGTCAATGTTTTGTGCTTTCGCTTCTGAGTTTGTGATGACATTACTAGGTACTATACTTAATACACAATGAATAAATAGTAAACAATGAACGCACGCTAGGCCGTACCGCTATCACCAGTAGTCAAATTCAAACTAAGTAAAACAATGCTTACACGTCAAGCACGATAGCGGTGGCGCGTACTAGTTGTAACCTGTTCAAACCTGCGTGATCTACTTTAGCGAAGATTGTCAAATACGTATGTATGTGATACATATTCAAAGACATGTCGGATTACAGGGGGCGCCGGATTACACAGGGGCCGTATTATCGGGTGTCCACTGTACTAGTTTTCGTTTCCGTTGTGAGGTATTTGTTTCTTAACATTGTATTGTTGAGACATCCTGCTGGTCTGTTCGCCATGTTCACTTGTTTTTGTACTTCTTCTTCCACTTTTCCATAGTTTGACAGTTTTGATTTCCAGGTATTCCGTTTCCATCACTGGTTCTATCATTTTGATATTTACGACAAGTTTACATCGTCTCTGTTCCGCTGATATAACTATCGATTTAGTTTTCTCTGTTGAAATCACCAGTTTAACATCCTCGATACTATATAATGTAGTCTGAAGCTTTAAGGGAAAATGCAAGGGAAACGTGGAGTGATTGTTTTGCATTCCAAACCGTCCTTTAAAATAAATAAATAGGTAGCCGGTGGGTAACTTGGATCAAATTTGCTTAAGCATTTTTTTAAGCAAATTACACAAGACTATTTTTTGCTTTCGACATTTTTTTCGCGTTTCTTGGATACCTCTGAACAAGAAGATCCTTAATAGCTGTTCTCTAAGTTGACCGTTTACGGGTGATAAGCGACTTAATGTCTAAAAAATCCTAAATTTTCAATGCTCGAGTTCTTGGTTGAGGTTATTCAGAATCCCGGTTAAAGTTAAAACCTTACGAAAGCTCAAAGAGTATTTTTGAATTGGTTTATTTCGAAGCAATTTTTAACCTTGTTTGGGAGCTTAACATTGGCGAACTGTTTTTTGCATCAACACGAAATCTCGTTTTCTTTAGGATGAAATGGTAACTCCGACGGATAAGGGCAAGCGAGCTCTAAGGGTCTTTCTGTTATCTTAAACCTATAGCTTTGCGCACATTTTGAGTCCTGTAAAAGTCCATAGCCACTTCTTTGTTTTACATTTGTTTGTCTCCAAGGCTGAAGTCGTACTGCACTGATGTGTGCTAAAAACACGGAGCAAAGCTGCCTGCGATAGGCCACTGTTACGGAAGCAACATATGTTACGTTCAGCCTGTATCTATACTAAGTGACATATAAATCCGAACACCCAGTTTAAATGGTTTTATTTTAATAAAAGTTGGTGAATGTCTTTACCTCACTGTAAATAACAAGTGAAAAAATTTTTAGCATTATCAGTTGCACACTCAGATTTTTATACTGCTTTTTTTATTCACTAACGCTCTAACAATGAATACTTCAGCCGCAGTAAAGAATCAACTTTGGCGGATTTTGGTTCTTGATATCCTTTACGATCGGTTACGATGCCTAGAGTACGGAGACCTGTACGATTTCGTCAACTTAGTGAGTTTGATAGGGGCCGTATAGTGGGACTTCGGGAAGCTGGACTTTCTTTTCGGGCAATTGCAGTTAGAGTGCAAAGAAGTGTAGACACTGTGGTTAGGTGTTATCAGGCATGGCTTCGAGAAGGCCGTACGCAAAGAGCAAGGGGCACTGGACGCCGCTGTAGAACAACAGACCGTGAAGATCGCCGCCCAAGATTATTGGCCTTAAGGGACCGTTTCTCCACTACCAGGTCCATTACAAATGAATGGTTTGCAGAACACGGAAGGCCTATCGGCATGCGAAGTGTTTACCGACGAATGAGAAGTTTTGGCTTGTTTTCATACCGGTCATACTTGGTCCTCCCTTTAACGCGAGAACACCGACGTAATCGCCTTGAGTGGTGCAGACAACGGTCACTCTGGGATCAGGAATGGAACAGTATTGTCTTTAGTGACGAGTCTCGATTTTGTTTAGACATGCACGATGGTCGTGCCAGGGTTAGAAGGCGACGTGGTGAAAGGAGGAATCCACAGTTTTTTGTTGAAAGACATGTTCATCACACTGTTGGAGTTATGTTTTGGGGTGCTATAGCTTATGGTTCCAGGTCAACTTTAATCTTCGCCAGAGGTAACATGAACGCGCAGCGTTATATCCACGAAGTTCTAGAACCCCATCTTTTACCCTATCTTGACACCCTGGCAGATCCAACTTTCCAACAAGATAATGCCCGACCACATGTTTCAAGAGTCACAATAGACTTCTTTCAACATAATGATGTCACATTGTTACCATGGCCACCAAGATCTCCCGACTTATCCCCAATTGAGCACGTGTGGGATATGATGGGTAGGAGATTGCTCAATTTGCAACGTCCTCCTCAGACTCTAGAAGCACTTCGAAACGAGTTGGTGGTTGCCTGGAATGAGATACCACAGGAGGACATTGACCACCTGATCAGAAGGATGCCTATGCGCGTTGGAGAATGCGTAGCACATCAGGGTGCATCCACACATTATTAAAGGTCAAAGGGCTTTAAAGCAGTGCAATCATTTTGAAATTTTTATCATTTACTTATTATGCTTCATACAAAATTTTATTAAAATAAAACCATTTAAACTGGGTGTTCGGATTTATATGTCACTTAGTATATTTACGCAAGAATGCCTTTATTGGTTGTTTTGTGAATACTTTGTATTTCGGCTACTTGACAGGACGACTGCCTCAATTGTTTTAGTGCGACATCTCCCTGTAGGTAGCACAGACGTTGAAAAGTAGTGGAGGTTTCTATCATTTTTAATGTATGGGTTGAAGATGGAATCAACTTTGGCAAGCCAGTTATAGGTGACTGTCGTCAGATTTCTTACCTATTTACGCACAGCATGCTTCTATTAGATTTACCTTTATTTTTTTACCAACCAATTAAAAAGGTAGTAGGTTCTAATTCTCAGCAAAGAGTTGTTTAGTATGTTGTCTCTATACTTGATTGTTCTTGAATTAAACAATCATGATTCCAAACGGAATTCAACAGACAAAGTCTTCAGGACACTAGCTTTAGGAAACGTTTTTCAATGATATATAAATTATACAGGGTGGCGCATCGAAAACGAAACAGACAAGTTTGGCAAAAAATTAGGTTAACACCTGCAGCCCCCTAAGCGGGGGTGACAGCACCCCCAAAATCTTAAATGGAAATAGGTGTCGTGTGATACTTTATTTTAAAGGTCTTTCAATTCCCTTTATAACGATGTAAAAAACATGAGATTCAGTCCAGTAGTTTTGAAGATTTATTGATTTAAAGCTTAAAGTAGGCCTTAATAGGTACATGAGATTAGTTTGTACTACTTTCAGAAGACATTTGACTAATAGAATTTACTTAATAAGTAAATGCTTTTCTTCACTACGCCCATGGTTTGTTTATCATTTTGTGGCAAAAAAGTTATTTCTTGGATAAAGATAAGGAAATGTGTCGTACTTATTTTAAATAGGAATTTAGTACATAGTTTGCGATTGATTTGACCAAACTTTGTTGGTCAAAATATCTTGTAACGCTTTATTACGTAAATTAACCATGGTATATTCCACAGCAGAAAGAGTTGAAATCATCGAAATATTTTTCGAAAATAATCAGTGCGCTAATAGAACAGCAGAAATATTTAATGAGCGACATGAAAACAGTAACGTGCATCGAAAATATGTTCTAAATTTCTGGAAACTGGGTCAGTCGCCAATAAAATACGCAACATTTAAAATCCCATAAGGAACGAAGCAATAAAAGTGTGGGTTTTAGGGCAAGTTTATGTAGATCCTAAGTTTAATACCCGCAAATTGGAGACTGTTTGTGGTGTTAGTCGACGTACTGTCCAACGGATTCTAAAGGCCCATAGTTGTCATCCGTATAAAGTTCACCTGGTACAAGAACTTAGTGAAGACGATTTTGATCGGCGATTAAAATTTTGTGAAGATATGAGTGAACGAATTATAAACGCTGAACATTTTCTATTCAACACTTGCTTTTCCGACGAATGTTCCTTTTTCTTAAATGGCGTAGTAAATCGTCATAACTGCCGATATTGGTCCGATTCTAATCCCAGAATTTATCATGAGGTTCATACACAGCAGCCACAAAAATTAAATGTTTGGGCTGGTATCTTTGGCGATCATTTAGTTGGTAGTTTGTTCTTACCTGGAAATTTGACCGGTGAAATGTATTTGGAATTACTGGAAGATGCCATAGATCCTGCATTAACAGCCATAATTGAAAATCAGAATGATCGGCGGTACATTGCGAATAGGTTGATGTTCCAACAGGATGGTGCCCCACCACATTACGCATTACGTGTTCGACAATATTTAGATCAGACGTTTCCAGAACGATGGATTGGTAGAAGAGGTGCCATTGAATGGCCCCCAAGATCGCCAGATTTATCATCTTTGGATTTCTTTATGTGGGGTCATTTAAAAAGCATAATCTAGGCTACTCAGCCAACATCATTAGAAGACCTGCGACAAAGAATTGTGAATGAGTGCCTTCAAATTACTTCTCAAATATTGCAAAATATGCGGCAACGTTTTGAGAAAAATCTTTATTATTGCATGGAGAGTCATGGTGGCCATTTTCAACATTTACTTGCCTAACGGGTCAGTTCGTTCTTCATTTTTAAATTACTTTGCTGCCAAATGTATTGATCTCCACTAATGATGATTTATTAGTTTTAAATAAGTGTCGTGCAAACTCCATAAAGTTATGTAGAATAAACAACCCCAAACAGGACCAAAATGACTGTATGATATATGAGTACATACACATACAAGACTTTTTGTCCTTGTTCTAGGTAGTGTTGACGTTTTATTCATTTGACTTATATGGATCTGCTCAGCCGGAAAGCTTTTGCGGTTTATACTACTTAAATCAAAATGATAAAAAAATAGTCTGGTTCGCAGACCGATTGCCGCAAATATGAAATCGCTTCATTTCCCATTTGATCATATTGAGTCTAATCCGTAGTACTTAATTAGATCGGTCACGTTTCATATATATAAAAAGAACGGTCTGTCAAAATTAAAATAGTTTGCAGTCAGAGGCGTAGTTTATACATAAATTGTGGATTGAGGGATCCCTTGGTTGCCCACTAAATGTAATAAAACCCGGCGTGCGAGTTTTCGGCGTACGACTGCTTACCGCTCAGCTGCAGTATAATAATTCTTCATAGTCACGCCAAAAAGTAGTGATACTTCAAATGGAATGCCTTGATCATATTCTGTGGTCGTCCCCATTGACTTTGGGGGTCATCTGCGTTATAGTAGTATAGTATTGATATGATACTGCAGATTCTGGTGTTTAGCATCAAAATAAGTAGGACTTGACTAGTTTTTAACATCCCATAGCAGTACGTGCTGTAACCAAAACTTTGTGGTCGGCCCTTGGACTACTGCTTGGTTACAAATGAAACAGCGATCTCTGTGGGTACCGTCCTTGTACACGCGCAGTGTTGCCAAGCCGCTACAAAATATTTATAAAACTCTACATTTACAGTAAGTAGAATAGAGTTCAGCACTGTTCACGGTTTTTGATGGTTACGTCAAAATAAGTAAACACGTCGTGTCAAGCTTAAGGACAGGCTGCCAAGATAACTCGCGATCATGACAAACAAACAGCTGACTGGTCAATTAATAAGCAACTTGAGGATAAAACTTTTAAATTTCAAGCTGACGTACTTCTTTTATTACCAGACTAAGTCGTGTGGTAATAAAGTGTGAGTCATAACTTTATTGTATGAAAAACATAATTCGTAGGCTGCAAATCAATTTTAAATATTTCTAACATGTCCAAACGAAAGTAAATTTGCACAAAAAAGCAGTTCCCTACAAGTGATGGTTAATGAATTCGTTCAAAAGGGATTATCTATCTTCTACTTTAGATGCCTTCAGCTGTTGTGTGGACACCATGTTTTTGGAGTTTTAGTTGTCTTATTTAACTGACTTCTCTTTATATAGCTACTCTTTGGTAACGCAGTGAATGAAAAAATACACGGACGACCTCAATCAGATTAATAACTTATTAATAAAGAGTGCATCAGACTTCGTGATTGCTCCTCGTAGACGCTAGCATCTCATTACGTTATTATCGTCTTGTTTTTTATTTTTGTACCTATGAGAAGTTTGTTGCAGCTCCCGCTCCCGTTTGATAAAGTTACTCTTGTCCATTTTTTATTTTCTTATTCATATTCATTCTTTTTAACACGTTTCTTTTCTTATTTAGGATCTGGTTTTAATTCCTAATTAAAATTAGTGATGTTTTATCATTCAAAGTGTTTCCATTCGTACGCGCATACATAGCCTTTTACATTTTTTGTTTTTCTGTGCATACCACAAATTGGCCAGGAGACGCGTATCAAAAATATTTCTCTACATTTCTAAGTTTTAAAGACAAATGTACCTATTGTATATTCAGATAAGAGATAGACCGGACATAAACAAGACCACGTGATCATCGAACGCTGTAACATTCGGCAGGGACGTATTAAGAGTCACGCAGTACATATTTTAGATAGTAGATGCTGCTTTGCGTAACTTTGTAGTAAATTAGCACAATTCGATGTGTATACGATTGGTGATGGATATAGGATCATGTGGGGGTGGGGTAAGAAATATATAATGATGTAAATATACATAAGGGTTTCAAAATTTTTGCTTCGATTTCCAGCTTCGGATGCCGCCTGATGTTTGGTGAAATACAGTCGAATATAATCTCAAAATGGCGTTTAAATTAGCCTAAATTAAAAATAATCGTATATCTCTTAAAATTGCTTTTAGAATATTGATTAGTATATTTTTTGATTTCTAGGTAAATATGTAACCAAATTAAAACGTTCAAAACGTAAAAAAATGTGCATGGTTGAACATTGTCAGAAAGTAGATTCTTGAATAGGTTTTGCCAAAATGGGTTCAAAAATGTCAATAATTAATTAAAAAATACAGTAGCTTTATAATTACTTATAACTTACCGAATTTGATGAACGACATCTTTTATTGGAAAGATGAGCTTGATGAGCTTTCATCATCGCTACTGCCTGAAGCACCAACGTCAATAATGAATGGCTCGACTTGTTCCTCTAAAATATTGTCCAGTTCCCACATTCTCTTTTTAACTTTGTCTTTCACGTGCTTAATACAGTTTTCCCATTTTTGCGCTGTTATTAATTCTAGTGCTTCTTTGAAAAGTCCTTTGAGGTCACAAAATTTAAAAGTTGTATTGTGCTTAGCTATATAATTTTTAACCTCTGCCCATATGAGCTCAATGGGATTGAGCTCGCAATGGTATGGAGGTAAACGGAGCACAGTTTTATTTTGAATTACTGCCATTTCGTCAATGGCGTATTTTTGATATTCCGCCTTGTGATCCTTGACAATTCTTAATAATTGTACTTTCAGCATTGCTTCTTCAAAGTTGATATTTTTCGAGCGGAGCCAATTTTGAACATCAACTTTCCTTGAAGCCGTTGTTGGGACCTTCTCCATTCTTCGAGAATGATAAGGCGCATTATCCAACACAATTACTGCGTTTTCCTCTAAGTTCGGTAAAATTTTTGAAAACCACTGTTCAAACGATTCGCCATTCATTTCCTCGTGGTAATCTCCAGTTTTCTTAGACACAAAGCACCACAGACCGTCAACAACAAATCCATCCTCACTGCCAATATGGCAGATAATGAGCCTTTTCCCTTTACCTGGAAATCGAAGTACTAACTGGTGTAGATTTATTTCAATAAGCGAACCTTTTTCAAATGTTTTCATCACATTCAGCGAAAAAACATTGAGACATGAGTATCAGATTGCTATAATTGGGATTATTTATATTGTGTGTGAAATATGATAAATAGATGCATAGAATTAACAGGGTGGAGAGCATATAAATGATACACTACCGTCAAGAAATTGAGATATACTCTCGCCCACCATCATACAACCCCCCTCCCCCCGTCCCTTAATTTTTTACCTCTAAAACTTTTTTATGACATGATCAGAATCCTATGAAACGTTATCAAAAGGACGCTTTTTTATTATTTTTTTTCGTTTTTTTCCCTTTTCACCGCTGTCACTGGACCGAATTCCAAAAACTCGGTTTTTCGCCTTGGCGTAGTAGTAACCTTGTGTAAAAATGCTATCTAAATTACAGCAGTACTTTCCAAGTTGTAGAGGGGCCAAGGATTGCTGGACAGACTGACAGACCGATAAAGCGACAGGCGTAGGAAGTAGAAGGTATCTCAAAAAAAGTTTTGAAAAAACATTGACTCAAAGCGTTAGTTGAAACGGATCAAGAGATAACTTTGCCAATGTTTTCGCTTCGCACACACGAGGAAGTAATGTGACTGTCAAAATTTGAAATGTCAAAATAGCCAAATCCGACTAACAATCACACGGACCAACTGGTGACATGAATTTACTTGTGGATAAAATGAAGATGGCAGAAGAATACAGAATTCGATCGTGGTTGGAACACGTTAATAAGAATAATGAACTCAAAATCGCTGAAAATGAATGCTGTACTTAAACCCAAAATAAATCGGAATTACGCCGCCTTTGAGTCACTCACATTTCAAGTGCTTTTGTCGAAGAAAGTCTGACTGATAGAGTAGTGTATTGGAGCCTGTAATAGTGAAAGCTTGTAATATGTATCAGACAGTGAACTTAAAGTGACACTATATTATGTCTGTTGTATATAAGTGTGCTCACTCACCAACTAATATGGGCATTAATTATTAAAAAGAAGAACTTCCGATTTTTGCATACAATAATCATGAATAGTGTGAAAGTATATTGTGGCCTGGAAAGAATCGATACCTTATGGGAAATGGATTTCGGCTAACTTTTCTGAAATATCTAATTTGCTTAATATCTCAACGCGCAGAATAGAAGTGCCCATGGGCACACAGATTTTCCACGGATAGTTCTAGAAATCAAGGACCTCCATATCGGACAGGCCCACGCACTAGTGATGCAACAAATGCATTTGGCTATACTCTCATGTTCCTTGATATTGTCATCCAGGATCACGAAATTCATGCGAATATAAATACAAGCAAAGAAGATATGTTAGAGTAGAAGACAGATATACATATTTCTTCTCCATTAGAAAACATGTTACGTTCGTTTTGTTAGTGAAGTGAGACAGTCTATGAAGCGATTATGATATCAAGTCAATGAATATCTTGCTCACCTCTTCTTATATCCTAGTTATTGTAGATCTATTTACCCCTGACTGTCTGTGAAACGGTCGAAAAATAGTTATATATAGATCAGTCACTAATTGAGTTAAAACACTAAACCTTAGCGGCCCATTCTAAATTATCTGTAGTGTTGTATTTTGAAATAGAAACGGCGATTATTTTTCTAAGCCAATTTTGGGATGTTAGTATATTTATGCACTCCCAGCCCCGGAAATTTTACACACCTATAATTCATATTTCATAGCTTTTCCCCTTGTATACTTTATCTAAAGTCACTTGAAACACTGTGAAATACCGGGTGCGTTTTTTATATCTATATTTAACACGCTCTGTTGCTGTTGTATAAGATCAAAGGCAGTTTCACCGGTCCACGTGGAGTAAAGCACGCCTATGCGTGGACATAGCCAATGAGAAAGCGTGTATTTCAGAGCTCCGAACAAGTGCAGGTGGCTACTGAAAATTGAAACAGTTTAGCCAGTGACGTGTAGCGGTGAATAAACGTGTTTTCTTTAGTCTGTCGGTGTTTTTTTATAGATTTTATTAGTTTGTGTGTTTTTGACTTTTGAATACTCAGTTTACTTGTTGATTTAATTGTTGTGTTGATTGTTCTTGTGTGTCCTAAATATGGCTCTTTGGAGACCTTGGGAAAATGCTCCAAGCCACGAGGAGATGGTTGATGAACCTGTGCAGGCAGAATTCTTTCATAAAGATTTGGAGGAACAGTCCCAAAGAGTAATCCTAAATATGTATGATTGCCTGAAAAACGAAAATCCAGATTCCTCACAAAATCAAATTTTAAACAGAATTTGTATCCTGACAAAAATCAGTCGGTCTACCATTTATCGGGTTATAAAAAGGGGAGATGTAGTCAACCATTCCTTCCACAGAAAGCGCATATGGCAAAAATTAAAAAGAATAGACGTGGGTTTTCAGGAAGATATTCGTCGTATAATATACGGATTTTATAAAGAAAATTTGGTGCCCACGTTGGAAATGATACGGGATAAATTAAAAGATTATCCTGAAGATTTTTATAATTACAAATGCTTAGACTCACTGCACTGTATTGTAAAACTGTGTGGTGTTCAATACAAAAAATTAGATAAAAGACTGGTGATTATGGAGTCGTCTCGAATCGTTGAATTGCGCCAAGAATTTTTGCACAAAGTTAAAATCTATAGAGAGCAGAAAAGAAATCTGATTTACCTGGATGAAACGTGGTATGATACCCATGGTGTTGTGCAGTACGGCTGGGTTGACGACAGCAACAAGTGCATTTTAAATGCACCATGCAACCGTGGAAAACGAATCATTATTCTCCATGCTGGCAGTGAAAATGGATTTATACCTAATGCCTTGCTGTTATCTGCCAAAAATATCAAAGAATCATGTGCCGACTATCATGAGGACATGACCTCCGACTTATTTGAAAAGTGGATAGAGCAGCAGTTAATACCAAACATTTCCCCAAATTCAGTGATTATTATGGACAATGCGCCATACCATTCCCGACAGAAAAACAAAATTCCGAATACAGGCACACAAAAACAAGACATTATTGATTTTATGAAGGATAAGGGAATGGAAATACCACAAAAATCAACCAAAGCCATATTATTGGATCTTATTAAAAGACAAAAATTTGAAAAAGATTATGTTGTTGACAATCTGCTTCAGCAAAATGACCATGAAGTATTACGTCTACCTCCCTATTACTGCATTTTTAACCCGATTGAGTTGGTCTGGGCTGCTTTAAAAAAAAAGTAAGGAAACATAATCAGACCCCTCAATTAAGTGAATCGCTATTGGCCACAATAAGAGATGCAGTATCTCATATTGCTGCCACAGACCTATGGAAGCAGTGTTCTAGGCATATTATTGAAAAAGAAAATGAATATTGTGTTTTGCCTCCTGTAAATCCCGTTGTAATTCCTCTACAAGATGACTCTAGCGACAGCTCCGAAGGCGAGGATGATATATAAATACCTATAATGTAAGTCTTTATATACCTTTTTATATACCTACCTGCTATGTAAATTTTTGCCAAACGTTGGAATTCTGTAATTTTTCCATTTCTTAACTTTCAGTCAACATAAATTAAACTCCCAATATAAGTATTTTTTATCCCAAATCAAAAAAATAAGAAGATAGTAAAATCCATTTATTGTGATATAAAAACATTATTATTATCGTTCTAAATAAATGACCGCACGCCTATGATACGTCATGAAATTACAAAGGACGCGCCGACCAAAGGTTTTTATGCTATTTCAAGTAACTTCAGATAAAGTATACATTTGTCTTTAAAACTTAGAATGTTAGATAGAAATGCTTTCGATACGCGTTTTCTTCTACTATCTAGACTCAGCGATGAGCATAACAGTCTGCTTGGTCTTTCTGCTCATGCAACGGCGATGGATTGGTGGGCGCTGCCGCGTCGGACTATATCATAAGGGACAAACGTTACCAGACGGGCAGTAACTACCGGTAGGCAGGGAAAGACCCTATGGCCTAATTGTATGAGCCTGTTTAACAGACTTGATCCGTTTGATCGCCCTATTGTAGATGTTTGTAACCATTTTTATTCTCAGAGGGTATATGTTGTGCTGAACTAAGGGCAATTTTCACCAACATTAACATTTGACGGTCAGTTGGACCAATAGGAAAAGATGCAATTTTACGGAAGCTGTCAAAGCTCTCTGAATGTCAGTGATCTCTATTGAAATGTTGAATAAAGTCGTGAAAAAACCGTTGCCTTATAAATAACGGCACATTATAGATGTAATATTATGTCTTTGTGCTTTAGAATTAGGATAACTTTCATAGAATTCCAAATTTTTATCATTTCAGAAAAAACGGTCAGTTATTCAAATGAACCAATGAAAATGGGAGAAATAACAGGTCGATTTTCTAGCTATTATATTTGGTAGGATGTTTTCACTGTTCTCGACGACTGTTCATGTATGGCAATCTAGTTTTGTCTGTATATCACGTACAGGGTGTTGTACATAATACGTACCTGTAGAAGTGTACCGATTTTTGTTATTTTGCAAAAAAAAGATATAAAACGTATTCCAACTGGTTTATCATCTTTTGTTACATCAAAAACAATTTTTGCCAATTTATGATCTGGAAATCCACACCAAATGTAAACAAAAAACACATTCTGCATTTCTGGGTCCTAAAACATCCATATTTGTAGAATTATCCGCATCCACCTATCATTCATCGTCTAGATATCATCAGTCAGAATCAAAAATACCTATTTATAAAAATATAACTCCAAACATTGTTATATTTTCTTATCATTTCTATTATTATAACACGTCTGGGAAATCAATTGCTTTTAAAGTGATCTGCGCATCTGCAGTGTTGCCGAACCGGCAAAAAACGTAATATAGTAAATAGTGTCGTTCAATTCGGTATAAGTTAAATGCCGTCCCAAGATCAGTGGTAGATCAAGGACCTTTGAGTCATGAAAAACGTCTGTTTTTTGAGGGCATATAGTTCTATGTTACAACTTCTACAATGTGCATACTGGTCGCTCTTTCAAAGTACTTTGCAACCATTCTGGAAACTCCTTTTTCGATTCTTGGGATAGGATTGTGAATATTTTTCTGTTTTACCCCTGAACTCATGAACTCACCTCTCATTTTAATTAAATATTTATTTCGGTTTCTTTATTGCTTGTCCGGTGACGAGATATTGACGGTAATCTACCAGTCTGTACCTTTTGTATGCACAATTCAGGGCAAGCGAAGTAACGGATCAGGATGTACGTTCGTAATCATATTCAACCCAAATCTAGTCTCTCATGTGGCCAACTGCCAACGGCCAACTGTGTATGCATATGTATGAATGATATGGGGCATAAAACGATTAAGACTACATAAAATTAACTTTTAGCTTTTAGTTTTTCGGCAAAGATAGAAATATTTAAATTGTTTAAAAAATCATGGAGAATGATGTTACCGGTAACTATTCTCTAATCCGGTTCCATGCATAAGCAATCTGAAATTTTCAATATGAACTTATATTCTAAATTCTATGCATATCCGTTCATATTCGTCAATATTTCATTCGATTTGTCATAAGATTTTAGCAAAATGTAAGATAGTTAACACCGCACCCTGCAGCCCAGTTGACAAGAACGACAGGCTGTCAAGATTAGGGATGTTTAGATCCACGAAAAGTATCGTTAAGTATCGATACTATAATATTGGCATAAAATTATCGATATCCAGCGGAAGGAAACAAAGAAGAAAGGTAATCTGAAGTTAGTCACTCTTTCTGACACAGTCCGGATCTAAAGGTGACGATACTCGTATCAAACATTCCTACTGTCAATATGTATAACCCTTGGTACCGACCGACGGAGCTATTTTGCGGCGTCATGGGTGATATATTTAGGCTTATATAAGTGGCTTTTTTGATAGGCACCTGCGCTTTTATTACATAGGTATTTGAATAGATCCGCATACTTCTGAGTTTTATCGATTAGTTATTGGCTGTACATTCTGTAACAAGATCTCTCATAATCTTCAGTTGGAGTCTGGCTTAACTATTCCTCGAAGTGCTTGTGTCAATTAGTTATTCAGTCAAATACACATACCATAGTTCGTTGTTCTGCGAAACATTCTATTATAACACCTTGTGTATCTTAAGTTGATCTAGGTACTAATAAGTAACAATAGTTAATGTGACGGAATTAGGGAAATGAGTTTAATAACGCAACTTATATCTAGGTATTAAAGTATTCCAGATATAGGCTAACATACTTAGTTATCTCAAAAAGAAACTCAACAAAACGTAGGAGCATTTAGGTCTATCCAAGCATGTAACAAAAAACTGATATCAAGTTTTATAGAGGAACAGGCGGTATAATCCTAAATATTTATGAAGCCTTCCACAGTGACGATGCAGGTTTTTGGAAAAATTTGTATCACGACGCAATACTCCACGCAAAATTGGGCCACCATATACACGTAGCCCTTCGTTCATTGGGGGCATTATTGATACCTCGGAAATATTAAAGAACCTCAATAACGTCACAACTTTAAAGTCAGTTGAAGAGCAAATCAGAGTCTTTATTGTAACAAAACGCGTACGAAGACAGTCTGTTGTATTTTTAAAACTGGTGAGGATATCTGAAAATCTTGTGAATACATGATTATTATTCACCGCACCTTTATTTTTCCCTTAGTCAATAAATCAAACCACATATATTAATAAAAACAAACTTTATTAACATTCAGTCTTCATTAGCAGATTCCTCAACGTACAACACCAACGTTAATAAGGTACACTAAAAAAACTCGTTGTTTCTGATTGATCAAAACACTACTGAATCTTCTGCTCCAAATTGAAAACAACGCAACAGAGATTGTCCTTTTTGTAGTTGAGATGTTAAAGAGTACCAAAAAGTTCTTCACTTATTCCATGTATCAGGAGTGATAAATTCTTCTAATGTGTGATACGTCCCGGTCACATGATCACCAAGGAGTCCAATGACCAAAGGACTAATATGCACTGGAATACAAAAAGAACTTTAGATAGAGTTGGTACGTCCACATTATCGGATATGAGCAACTTTGTGATGGATCAGAGTATCTGAACGGACAAATCTGATTTTAGGATAATCTAGTTTTTGCTAGGCCAAATCAGTTTATCCTAAGAGCGATAGCATGAACTAGTTTATAATGAAATAAATTAATTATGATTAGGAAAAGCTGATTTGTCCTAGTCTAAACTACTTTGGACCGAAATTTAACTATTCTGAACTGGCTTTGGCTCGTATAGTTTGGACGTGTACGTTGCGTATTGTGGGTGTTGTTCATAACCTAGACATTTTGAAACATTTTGTGTTGTTTATTGATTTAAAGTTAGGAGAAATCACCCTTGCAACAAAGAAGGCTGAACAGATTTGATGTGGTAGAAATCGGAGGAGTAAAGAAACTTACCGCACGAAATGAATAAAATACAAATAATATAAAGTATTACGAGTTCAGAAATGAATTTTTATTAGAAGAAGAAGTGAACAAAAACATTGAACTTTCGTTAAGAACCGCAGCGATCAACAATCCAGTTGGAACAGGCCAAGGTTTCTTTAAGTGTAGTTGCACCAAGAAGTGTACGTCAAATCGATGCCTTTGCAAGGAAACAAGTTGTTAAACATGTTTGTAATAAGAGTATTATCTTCAATTAGTAGTAAAAACATTACCTTTGTAAAGGAACGGTATGTAGACTAAATCAGAATTTTTTAATCACACTTCATTGATCTTAGGACAAATCAGTTTAGACTAGGATATACTAGTTCTTCCTATCACTCTTCGGATACACTGATTTGGCC
This sequence comes from Acanthoscelides obtectus, assembly GCA_963669975.1. Taxonomy (NCBI): domain Eukaryota; kingdom Metazoa; phylum Arthropoda; class Insecta; order Coleoptera; family Chrysomelidae; genus Acanthoscelides; species Acanthoscelides obtectus. The sequence goes on along the minus strand of CAVLJG010000010.1, from coordinate 22,208,802 downwards.
TGGCAAAAACCAGTTTATCCTAAAATCGGGTTTTACCGGTAACATATACATATTTCCGATTGTATGAAAAACATGTTTGAAATAAGAGAGAAAATTTCATTCTCTATAATAAAATATCATTAAAAAAATATCGATATGTTTGTAAAACACGATTTTTGTGATATTTGACTTTTGATATCTCAATACTCGACACGGGATTCTCAGAGACTTCTAAGACAACTTGATTGGCAAAATAGAGGTCTCCACAAGCTTACAGCTTGTTATCTCTCATTCCGAGTTTGACCCTCTTTTATGACTTATTTAGTTGGACTAGCATCTAGGTTTGAAAGTCACTGTTATCGTATATGAGCTATTCATGTCAGCGGTCCGCAGAATGCCAAACGAGGAAACGGCCTTGATCTAGCGGTTTCGTTCAAAAGTGAGTGAATGATGGGTGTTCACTACAAGAACTTTTAATTTCAGATTCTCTTCAGAAACAAATTTGAACATTGACTACTATTGATTTTTCTGCTGAAGCAAACTAAATATATAAGTTATCATACTAAAGGTCATTTTATCCTTTTCAACTGTCGTAGACCACCTAGAGTACCATTTCTTTGCGATAAAACAATACTCCTAAATTCGACTGCTGATAAGAGAAGCCACGAAGAATTGTTCTACTGAGATTCTAGTTTGAGCACAAACGGCTAAAAACCTCAATACCCACCTCTGATACTTCTCCTTTCAACCTCCAGATGGCTTCGCAACCCAATTCTGGTTGACTTGCTGTAACTCAGAAGCTATAAAATTCCAGAAGTCTTCAGAGGACACTCTACGATCAGCTTTTTCTGGAACTCTCTCCGATAGCAACAACAATGCACAAGCAGCCTGGTAAGCAGGATCTTGTAAACGTTGCTCTTCCGAGGTATCTCTAGAGTTTAGCTCTTTAAGATGCCTTGCCTGATCTCCCGAACACATGTCACACCCGATAAACTTAGTAAGCACAAGCAAATAATGACATAAGCGTCACGTTGCAAAGCCAAGCAGACTAGTGGATTCTAGATGAAAGATTGCCGAATTTATATCAGATAGGGTCATTAAAACTCCATTATCTAAAAGTTAAGGAGATTACACAAGTAACAGTTATCTCCCAAGGGTTATAAAGGGACGGAATTACCCCTGTTGGCAAACCTGGATCCTCAGGTAGCTAAACGATAAACAGCGGATCTCTAGTTTCCATGAACATATATTCGAATCATTCTCTTCATTACCTGAGTATTTGCAAATTATACATTCATTAGTTAGTCCTTACCCAACTAACAAATATCACTCCTATTAGAGTTGCAAGAATGATTATACAGTATACCTTACACAGCATTGTATACTGTAAGAACAATGGCAAAACCTTCTTAGAACAGCTATACAAGCGGAATGGGCACACCTAATAGGACACATCAGTCATTTATGAGGTTGTATAAGGGTGCAGGTAACAGTTATACAACAAAAGTGTAAGCCTGTTGCAGCCGCTATAGGACATTTGCGTCAGTGCAAGATTCAGTTTTTGTCAACTATACAACTATTCTGTTACGTGATTCTAGTTTATTGCAGCCAAACTATTTCTTATGTATTGTATAGACGAAGTGAAGAATATATAACTAACACATTACAGTCATCTTGTTTACTTACATATCGGCCATTGTGAGTTTCAAAGACATGTATATGATAAACTGCGATATAGGGCTATTGAATTACTTGCGCAACAAATTTTATTGTGATTATCGTGCAAATTAGTTACGCAATTTCTACGGGCTTCGTATTTGATTCATATTTTGATAATGATCAAAAGTATGTCTAGATTTTTAAGATGGAAAACTGAACTTATCTGCGTTAAATCTTCCACAAATCCGATATTTAGACACAATTACACTAATGTTTATCACTTTATATCTGTACTTTCAAACTAAAACATAATTATTTAATATTAAATAGAGGAATAAATGTTTGCCCAATATGGCGGGTGGTTGTGTATGATCATGGCATCGTCCATGTTGTCATTAGGTTATTAGAATATTTTGGTGTTGCCTGCAGGTGTTATACAACAATTTGACAAATGTCCAAAAAACATAATATATCTCATTTTCAAAACTTTTTGCGATTATAATACTTCTTCGCCAGTTGGCGTAAAAAGTAAAATAAATAGGTGAGCGCTTTTTTTTAATCTATATGTCTACTTGAGAAGCTGAGGTTATGTCACTAGCCTATTTGCATGGAAAGTAAGGTAGCATCAGATTATCATTTGGTATGATCTTAATTATATTTAATTCTCCGACATCGTCAATCTTCGATTGCACATGACTTCTGCGTAGGACAATACGTGCGTAGGAAAGTTTCAAAATATCTATACATATAAACAAGTTTAAGGATAATAGTGTTGAGCAAAAGTTATGAAACGACTACGGAAAACTACTTTGTTTCATTCTCGTTAACGTTGATTAGGTACCGTATGCTCACGATTTACGTTTAAATGTTACAAAGGGGCATAAAGTAGATCTAGATTGTAATAGTAATATTGGGTCGACAGTTGCGTGGCTATTATGGACGTTTACTATATCTAATGGCTGTGAAACAACATTGTAAAGTTTGTGTAATAATCTGTCATACAAATTTGATGATTGGTTTTCGGAGAATCAGCTGTTCTTGATTTCAGAGAAAATATCAATTCTACAATTTTATAACAGGTAAAAAAGTATGGCGTCCGTGGATCTTACATCAAAAGACACTCCAATACAGATCAGCCAAAACACAAAATTTCTCGGACTACATATTCATAAGAACCTCAGTTTTGAAATGCATTGTCTTTAACCTGCAGCCCTATTGAACAGTTAGTCTTATTTATTTAAGAATCTGTGGACTGTTCTGATTCAATCTCATTTAGTCGCACTATATTATACCCAGGCAGAGTCACAGCTGAGGAATGGACTGTGTTTCTGTGGATACTGTTCAGATGCTCAGAGGGTATTTTTGAGACAAAAAAGAATAATTTGAACTAGCTGTAGGAGGCTTTTTATCTATCAACTTAGTGTGTATACAGAGGACACCCGATAATCCGGCTCCTGTCTAATCCGGCGCCCCCTGTAATCCGACATGTCTTTGAATATATTGTATTACATACATACGTATTTGATAATCTTCGCTAATGTAGATCACGCAGGTTTGAACAGGTTACAACTTGTACGCGCCACCGCTATCGTGCTCGACGCGTAAGCATTGTTTTACTTAGTTTGAATTTGACTACTTGTGTTAGCGGTACTATTTATTCATTGTGTATTAAGTATAGTACCTAGTAATGTCTTCACAAACCCAGAAGCGAAAGCACAAAACATTGACAATTAAAGAAAAATGTGATACTTTAGACCGCTTAAATCGCAATGAAACTTTCAGTAGTTTAGCAAGTGAATACGGCGTAGGCCGATCTACAATTTATGACATTAAAAGAAACCACGAGAAGATCAAGAAGTTCGTGTCAACTACTGACTGCGGGCCAGGCAAGAGACAGACACTTAAGAAAACTGGATTCTTCAGGAAAGAAATAGGCATGCACCAATTTCAGGACCCATGTTGGCCATGAAAGCTATGTTTTTTTATAAGGAAATAAAAAAAGACGATGCCACCTGCATAGAGCCCGTTAAATTAAGATTTTTGCAAAAGGTGAACGATTTAAATCTTGACCCGTCACAGGTGTACAATGCAGACGAATCAGGGCTTTTTTGGCGTGTGATGCCTATCAAAACTTTCGTTTCTTGTAACGAAAAATCCGTACCTGGACGAAAAGTAAGTAAAGAGCGTGTAATTTACCATGTGCTAACGCTGCGGGCACACACGCGCTTAAGATGATGGTCATTGGGAAATCTAATAAACCACGGGTATACAAAAACATTGATTTACCTGTACACTATTACGGACAAAAAAGTGCATGGATGACAAAAGACCAATTCAAAAAGTGGTTTGATGAATGCTTCGTACCTGAAGTTAGAAAGTGGTTATAAGATCATAATTTTCCTCAAAAAGCGTTGTTGCTTCTTGACAACGCCCCCGGCCATCCGTCTGAAGAAGAACTAACAACTGAGGATAAATGCACCACTGCGATGTTTCTTCCGCCAAGTTGCACTGCACTGATTCAACCAATGGACCAGAATATCATTCAGTTTATCAAGCAAGACTATAAGAAAAACCTACTTCTGAGAGCCGTATCAAAAGACCAACCATAGAAAAAACTTCAAAAGAATTTAAAATGAAAGACTTGGTTTTTGCTCTTTGTCAGTCGTGGAATGCGTTGCCGTCATCAACTATTAAATTGTCTTGGAAAAAGTTATGGCCAGATATAGTCACCACTCCTAGCAACGTTCCACAAATCAGTGTAACTTCGGAAGTTATAGAACAAGTCGCTACAGAAACACAGATAAGTCCGGAAGATTTGGAAATCTGGTGCCGTGGAATGGATAAAGAGGAAAATGTTTTTCAGGTAATGTCTGACGAAGAGATTAGAAAAGAGGTTTCTAATTATACAACAAACAATCAGGAAAATAACGACGACGTGATTGCAACTGCTCCACAAGTCACAGCACAAGACGCAATTAATGCCTTTGGACTAGGTTTACAATGGGATGAAGAGAATGGTACATCCTACAACGAACTTTTACTTTTGAGAAGACTGAGGGACAAAGCTCTGATCTCGCGATATAACAACCTTAAACAAACAAAAAATTGATGAATATTTCCAAGCTTCATAATTTGATAAATTCATTAATGATTTTGATTAATAATTCTTGATTATTTTGGTACATATGTATGTGCATTTATGCTTAATTTTATAATAAAACGTAAGCTCTCTATTGTTATTTAATTTACTAAATTCGACATACATAAGCTATGTATGATTTGTACTTCAAAGTACATACATATACATAACATATATAATCTTACTATTGGATATATAATTTGTCGGATTAGAAGGTACTCTTTTGCAAAAAATTCCGGACTATAGGGGGTCTTAGGCAGTGCTCTATAATCCGACAAATTCGATAGTCCGACACTGCCCTGCATAATGTTTGTCGGATTACCGGAGGTAAACTGTATTTTTAAATAGACAGCGTTTTGTCTTAGCAGTAATGTGCATACTGTCATTATTCGGCAAAAAAATTACATCCATGCGCCATATTCCAAATTTAATGTTGGTAGTAGGTCGACAAATGCTTTGTGGTGAACAGTTTTTAACGCGTCATGCATCTTTAAAGTACTGTGATAATTTGAAGCCTTTTAAAGTAATGTTGAAGCAGTTTTTATCGAGTGAGTGTCTTTATACAGTGTCTGGATACGTTTTAAAATAGTAGTTTGTCTAATTACCTACTCATTTAATGACTATATGTTTGTTTTATTTATTTCTTCTTTTTTATATAGTTTCTACTTGTTCTTACAACGATTGCTAAATGCTGTTTCGTCTCAGAGGGAAAATAAAGAATTTGAACTTGAATTTTGTGCTGTAAGAATTTGGTTCAAATATACAGAGTTATTCGGAAATTATTGGATATATCTATAGGATTGTGTCTCTCCAACGAAGGTAATCCGTTGTCACTTTTAGACGCATCATTGTTTGTATTCTATATGAATCCGGAATTTGTGCCTGGGTATGTTACTACAAAAGTCCAGGACGGTCGATTTTCAAGATGTTAACTTTCGATAGCTGAAGATATATAACAGAAAACTGTGGATTAATGTACGTTTACCTAACGGTGGACATTTCAAAAAGCTTGGGATCCTAGATTATATGCAGATCTAGATCTTAAGATACAAAAAGGATAGCAAAAAGCCACACCTTACAAATGATGCTTTTTTAACTACTTTCACTCTCTCATGCAAAGTGGGAATACGGCGTGCGTGTATGCATAAATTACATTTTGTATCTGAACTTTAAAAATATTGCGTTCGATATGCATTAATGAATATTTATTGCCGTAGAAGGAAACGGATATGGTAGTGAGAAAATGGAAAGTATATGGTATTGGAAATACACTACTCATCAGAATCGAATGATTTCAATATAATGCTCCTAGTCATAGGTGAAACTACGTAACAATGAGCAATGGAAAAAATGTTGTCAGGTAGGTTGACTCTGCACCTCCTACGCAACGCAGTCATCTGATTAAAAAAGAATTAGGTTAAGCAGAATTTGAGAGAAAAATAGTGACAAACATGTACAATAGAGAAAATAAACGCGTCCAGTAAGCCAAACAGCCGTACAATTAGTCCATAGATACTCTTTGCCTGTCATACCGGTCCTTACCATCCATCTAGCGACTTTGCCCCTTCCCATGTGCCGCAGTGAGCGATGGGCCCAGATAGCACAAGGAGATGCGTATCAAAAACATATCTCTGTCATTCTAAGCCTTTAAGGCAAATTTGGGGGAAACGTAGGTACGTAGGGCCTCCGGGAGCGTGTAAATATAGGTACTAACAAAAAAAATTGAGATAATGTGCTTCCCCTCCCCCTCCAGGATCCTCTGAAATGGCGAAAGATAACGTTTGTACCAATATTATTTATTTTTTGTTTTTGGCCTTTTTCTCCGCAGCCACTAGACCGATTTTCTAAGACTCAAACGTCCTTGGCGTAGTCGTAACCTTGAGTAAGAATTTCATCTATATCCAAACAGTACCTACCTCCCAAGTTATAGAGGGCCAAAGGCTGCTAGGCAGACCGACAGAGAGACAGACCGACAGAAATGACATGGTTTTTCGTGATGTACATGTCATATAACACGCAGAAACCAATATCCCATTTTGTATTTTTTTTAAGGTTACAACACCCAAATCGATTCCTCCGTTTGGGAGTTTTTGAGTCGAAATAAAATTGTAACAGGAAAATAGGTTTAATTTTTAATCGACCCCCTTCAGGCATATTGGCTTTGGGTTGTACGCCTCTACGTTTACCACCCTATAGAACAGATTGGTAATAATATTCTCGACAGATAAGGCAATGGACTAAAAAACGCACAAAAATCGGTTCACACTTCAGGGATCTACGATGCCATAGACCAGATACGAGATACGAAGATAGATATACAAATACGCATATTAATAAAACTTTACTTCGCATGCCACTGGCGACAACGTTTTCTGATTGGAAGAAATTTCAAGAGTGGGGTAGCATATTTCTTGGATGTTATAGGACGTGTACATCACGAAACTATGTTAGTCATTTTCATCTTTCTGTCTATCTGCTAATCCTTGTCTCGTTTATCACTTAAAAAAAAAGTTCGGATTTCCACAAAAGGTTTGCTTTTCGAATTTGTGCCAGTGGCGATGAAATTAGGTGCAAAAACAAAAAAAAATATTTTCGCTCAAACTTTGTTTATTGACGCTTCAGAGGGCCTCGATCATTTTCAGAAAAGGTAAAGGTTAAAAATTTGGGGTGATGGGGGTTCGAGGGGTTGGGGAATGTATATCCCGAATCTTCATAGATCTCCCGATACATTAGCATTTAAAACTTGGGAAGAGAGAGAAATAATTTCAATACAGGCAACTTTGGATTGGATATACCTACATCGCAGTCTGACCGATGGGTGGCTACCGTGGCTGGCATGTGGCGACCTTAGTCATAGCAACGTTGCCAAATGACCGACACTTTCGGTAGGACAGGGAAGACATTTCTAAATCGCAACGTTATAAAATGGGTGGGGACGATGGACACATTTTATGGTTTGACAGTCTTGCTCCACTTAATTTGTTATGTACGTTCGTAGCTATTTTTTTCCAGGGAGGCCCAATATAGTCCTTTATGCAGTGACGGCAGCATTGCCTGGGAACTGCAGAGACCAGCTACTTGACACCATATTTCTTTTTAAATAGCAGCAATCACTTGAACAAGAAACGAATATTCATATTCATTGTTGTTACTATTTTACGTTAGGAAAAAGCAAATGCTTGATTTTCATTGTGGTCTACGTAACCCTGAAACATTCTATGTTTTTTTTCGCTCATACATCACGTTTTCCTGGATGCCAACTGAAACCTCGTATGTTGACGAAATGAACTTCATTTAAAGTTTGGCAAACGGATCTGCGACATCGGGGTATCGGTGAGGGGAAAGCAAAACATGGCTGGTTTCATTCATAAAATGCCAGCGGCGTGCGGTATTTTATAAAAGTTTGGGATTATTTCATAATTGGTTTAAATTTAGTAAACTATACGTTTATGTTTCACTTTAAATTTGGGGAGTATCTCAATAAGCCCACAATGATATGGAGCATTGTCCATAATAATAAATAAAGTCTCGGGTAAACTCAAAAATAGCTGTATCTCTACAATCTACACCATGTAAAAAAACACTTGAGTTTGTTTCTACACTTCAACAAACGGAAAAATGTCTACTCACTTCCCAAAATTGCCACAATTCAAAAAATCGTGATAACTGCGCGATTTAAAACCTAAATCAAGCTAGCGTTTTTGTCAAAGCCGTAAATAAAATATATTTTTCAAATACAAATAGATACTTAACGTGGTTTTTTACCTTGAGAATATATATATATATATATATATATATATATATATTATACATTCGTGATCTTATAATATGCTCATTTACTTTAAAAAGTGCCACAAGCCGAAACATGACCAGAATTAATTTTTATTTTATAATCCGCATCTTTCTGGATTCCTATTGTTGCAATTTTGGACTGTTGATGTGGATATTTCTAGAGCATCGGTGTCGCTTAAGTAGAAACAAAGAACTTTAAACACATTTCATATCCGTTTAACTTATAACCTCTGTAATAAATAATACTTACATTATACAGCATTTTAAAATTACATTTCACCTATTGAATTAGCATTGGTGTTCGTCAACTTCATCATTATCATCATCGTCACTGTCGTCATCAGTTTCGCTGTCGTCATCTTGCCCTATAGTTATTATAACTGGTTCCATTTCCTCCATAAATTGATCATTTTCCCAAAATTTATCTTCAATGTCCCTAGCATGTTGACAAAATTTCTGCCAATCATTAATGGATATTAAGGACATCGCTTCCTGAGTAACTTCTTTCAGTGCGGTTAAACTGAAGTTTCCAGTGGTATTGCGGCTTCTTATATGAAATTTAAGCTTTGCCCAAGCTAATTATATTGGGTTTAGCTCGCATAAATAAGGAGGTGTTCTTAGAGGAGTATGTCCATGTGATCTTATGATCCGATCAACTACATAATTTTTTTGGTTGTCAGGGGGCTTACGAAGTAAGACCAGATCGAACAAGTCAAATTTTCTGGCAGTTGCCTCATGATTTATGCCTATAAAATATTTTATTGTATAGTTTGATATGTACATGCATGTTTTGAGTCATAAGTACCTTTCTTTGTCAACCAGGCCATTATATCTTTTTTCGAAGATGATTTTGTCGGGGTTTTATCTTCCTGGACGGAATGATATGGAGCATTGTCAAATACTATAACCGAATTGGCAGGTATATTCGGGAGGAGTTTTTCTGTGAGCCATCGTGTGAAATTTTCCCGATTCATCTGACCGTGGTAATCGCCTGTAGCTAATCCCGCCTTAAATATCAAACAGGCATTGTCAACAAATCCATTTTCTGAACCTGCATGCACTATAATGAGTCGACCTAAAATATACAAGACGATTATATAATATGTTACAAATCAGAGTTAAATTTAACATATATATATATATAGCATTTTTGCTTACCTGTAGAACCTATACTGCTTATTACACCAGAAACAGTTTCGCTCTGCCAGCATTTTTTGAAAGTCAAGTCATTGTCCACCCAGGTTTCGTCCAAATAAACTATATTGCGCCCTTCTTCACGATATCTACGTATTTCACGGATGTATTTGTACCTCCATTGCAATCTATTGGGCCTCTCCATCAAAACTTTTCTTTTATTTTGACATTTGCGCCAAAAAAAACCTTTTGATTTTAATAAACTCCTGAGAGTTTCCCTAGAATAGGGGAAATTTGAGACTTCTCGCAACTTTTGTAATAACTTCCTAGTTGTCGGGACAACTTTATATTCAAGATAAAATCTGTTTATCAAATGTCTAATAATCTGAAAATCAAAATCTTCATCTTTCTCAACAAGAGACTGACGCGGTCTTTTTTTTCCGGGACTGGATAACATTTTATTCGGGTTATTTTCTAGTCTTTCTTTATCTTCGTTATGAATTTTCCTAACAGACTCCGGTATAAAGGGACACCCTATCAAGCTTACGTTTAAGCGGCAACTTGAGGGAATTGTTTGCCGCTTCCTCATCGCAAACCCTATAAATAATCATCAGAATGTTAGCTTAGCATTTCCTTGTTTTTTATTTATATTCAGACTCAGTCGTCAAAAACTACAATTATTGCATATTATTATTACTAACCTATAAACATTCGCAATCACTCCTCTTGTTTGGCTATGAAGCGTCTTTCCGCGAGTAAATTGGTTCATTTTAAAAAAATAATACTAAAACGAATAACAATATCAAATAACAAAACACTAAGCTATTCAAAAACACACAGCACTAAACATACAAACTTAATAGAAGAATAAATAGTTAACAATAATAGTTGTAAAACTCATACACGACAATCAACGGAGATAAAACCTACGCCACTGGACTTTTCAATAGTATGGATATTCTAAGAAAGGAGCAAAAAATTGTCTGGGACGCTACCCAATAGGGAGTCGAATTTTCTCATGGCGACAAAACATGTGAGGATATCCGCCAATCATATTCCTTTTTTTCGGTGTCCAATATACCTTTCGGGTGGTTGTTGCCAGCTCAACCGATGTAGATAAGATCTTTGGAAAAATGTTTACTTTATAATACGATTCAGTAGTAAAAAATAGTTAGTAAATACAAATAGAGCTAACAACCCATTAAAATTCTCAGTATTTTGAATTAATATTTTTTGGAATTGTGAAAAATCGATTTTCAAATCATTGAAATTACTTTTATTATTATTATTATTGCTTTTTTGTAGTTAAATTTGGCAATATCGAATATTTTCGGTCGCATTCCTTTCGCTGTTGCAGATCCGTTTGCCAAACTATAGGTTCGACTCGTTCGTCATTTTTAATGCACTGTTCGGAAAATTGGTTGTAAGTTACTAACATGAACAATTAATTGTTTATGGTTCTATCTACTAAAATCAACAAACAACAAATCACCTCTAATACCTGGAGAAGGTATAAATAAACAGAATATGAATATATTAATTTTCAAGAAATGTTTTTGACTTGTACCTTGGACTGGACTGGAAGAGAATTGTGTGATGTTCGTTCTGGAAAATAAAATTTGTGGAAAGTAGTGAGTCAAAGTACTTACCCACTATTTTCAATAACTCTTAAATGCATAATTAAGCGGTATTTAGGACCATCGGGAGGATTATCCCTTGATAAGTATGCATAATGTTCACTAATCCGCTTACACGCTACAACCAAAGGAGTCCCCGCGGGGCCTGTAATAAAATATTTGTAACGTATTCTCCTCAAATTCTTGGAATGAAAGTATGCTAGAAAAAGGAAAAACAAGAGAAAGCTTGAAAATACATATGTGCCTCATGGATGTAGCTAAGGACCCCATATCGTCCAGGTTCTGGGGGAAGGAAAACATCATTCGACTGAAGATATGTACTGCATATCAGTAGATACTCGTAAAAAAATAGGGGATTCTCTTGTATGCTAAAGGCAAAAAGTGGCCTAATTGCGAGGCTACTTCTACTGATCACTGATATCGGGGTCCACACTGCCCGAATAAGGAAGCGATGAGAGATAAATGAACCAATACCATGCACGTCTATTGAATTATATAAGTTCATGGACCCTGATGAGCTCCTTCGATCTGGTGAAGATTTCAGTTTCGGGATTCAGGAGCAGACGCTGCCCGATAGCATTATCGACATAACCAATTCGCCAGCACATTTTAATTAACACATCAACCTGCTTTTAAATGCATGATCAACTTTGAATTTTATTTAAGTACAATTGCGGAGGCAGCATCGAACAGCGCACAGTTCTGGGCTTTCAACAACATAATGAGTTACATTTTTTTCAATTACGTTAACGACCATTCTATACTGCGCCCTCGACGTGCAGCTTAGAAAAGTGAACAACATCATGACTGATGGGTAAGCAATATTGGTTTGAGTTTTATCTCTGAAAAGTTGTATTCAAATAACATGTATATTCGATTGAGCAAATATAATTTTATTATATAAGAATTGTGTGAGTTGGCATTTTTGACTTAAAGGAACGTTAATATCGTTTCTGATTAAGAAAAGTTCTTTAGGTATTCCAAGTTGTGTTACCTCCCTATATACCAATCTGTCGACCAGTCTTTCTTGCAGTGTTACTTCAAATCTCTACTGTGGGCCTTTTGTACCTAGAGAATGTTGCTACTACATTTCAAAACTAAGTGCAATGGTAAGAAATGTATTTTCAAATCAGATCGTTATGATGTTCGAGTTCTTACTTCTTATCAATATTTGTGGGACTAGGATAGAAATCACTCAAGATTTTCATTGTTTCTGGAACCTTCATCTTTGAGTCTACCTATTGCCTATGTTTATTTATGCCTCTTATTTTTAAGTTTATAAAATACTTTTTATTTGCATTAATGACAGTTTAATTATAAAATTGTATTAAAGCTGTAAAAGCTGACCTTGCCAAAAATATCATGGTCATGGAATAATGGCGTTAAGTAGCAATGATGTCTTCAGTTCGCAATTAATTCTAATAACATATGGTCACAGGTGGCAGCCTCCTCCACCTGGTCAGAAAATCAGTCTGCCGCCAATAAATTGCATGATTCGTCCTAAAGTTGTTTATCAGCGGTTATTGAAATAGAGAAACCGCAGAACCAAAGGACATATAAAAAGTTACCGACAAAGGATATGGATTTTCCTGATGACGAAATTCGAAAGCTTTCAGAACGATAATAATATATTTCTTTCGTAAACTAAACTACAGATCTCATATTTTACCAAAAACATATATGTATAGGTACCAAAATTGAAATAATCGTCTCAACACCGATGCTGTAATTCTTCCACTTCTTATCCACTTTCCTTACAATCCTATATTTAGACTTGACGCCGCCTGCATATGAAAAAAAACATTTTTAGTAATCACAATAGATTTTATTATAAAACGCAGCTCAGCCGCTTAGTACAAGTAATTCGAACAATTTTCTTGAAAGCTACCATACACCCAATTCCTGTAGTTAAGTGCTATGCTCGATGCATAGTAATGACATGCTTTTGGTGCAGTAATATTACCTACCATTGAATTTATCCGCGTTGAATATTTCTAGGTCAATTGGAATATAAACATTGATTTGCCATTGACACAAAGAAAACTAGTTCAGAAAGGTCATGTAATAATCTGGTTAGTCGTTACTAATGAAAGCTACTCTCACTTTTTGCAAATTGCTTTGACCGTTGGTCAAATAGATGCAACGCGTTGTTATCATTGACCAGGATTCAAACCTGAAACCGATTACCTCTGCACTGGTTCATTACAGCTTTTGACTTGCTAGATTGCATACTAAGAAATACAAAAAATTCTTTATATCTTAAAGGAAGCTCTGGGATTTTAATAGAGGTAATGAAAAATGTATGTGGTTTCGGTTTTATTAAGTTTTTCTTGTAATTCTCATATTTTCCTAAGGCCCAACCAACAACGACTTTTTATCGGGAACTTTCCTTTATTGTCTTGCCGTTATTGCCTTTAACGGAAATGTTATCGATGATACTTACGTAGTTAGTTCTGAATTTAAATCGGGTAAAGCAAAGAGTTAATGAATTGTGACATTATAACGATTCCACTCATAACAAATAAATGCGGAATTTACGAGACGATTTGATAGAACTCAATAGTAAGTGGTAGAATATCCGGCAATATTTTTACATTTTTCCACCATTTTCTCATATACTTCCGCTCAGCACACAAAATTAAATGTTTGGGCTGGTACTTTTTGGCGATCATTTAGTTGGTTCTTTTTTCTTACCTGGAAATTTGACCTGCGAAATGTATTTGGAATTACTGGAAGATGACATAGATCCTGCATTAACAGTCATAATTGAAAATCAGAATGATCGGCGGTACATTGTAAATAGGTTGATGTTCCAACAGGATGGTGCTCTACCACATTACGCATTACGTGTTTGACAATATTTAGATCAGACGTTTCCAGATCGATGGATTGGTAGAAGAGGTGCCATTGAATGGCCCCCAAGACCGCCAGATTTATCACCTTTGGATTTCTTTATGTGGGGTCATTCAAAAATCAAAATCTATGCTACTCAGCCAACATCATTAGAAAACCTGCGACAAAGAATTGTGAATGAGTGCCTTCAAATTACTCCTCAAATATTGCAAAATGTGCGGCAACGTTTTGAGCAAAATCTTTATTATTGCTTGGAGAGTCATGGTGCCCATTTTCAACATTTACTTGCCTAACGGGTCAGTTTATTCTTCATCTTTAAAATACTTTGCTGCCAAATGTATTGATCTCCAGTAATGAAGATGTATTAGTTTTATTTAAGCTTTAAATCAATAAATCTTCAAAACTACTGAACTGAAGTACATTAATTTAATATCATTATAAAGGGAATTGAAAGACCTTTAAAATAAGGTATCACTCTACCCCCCTTTCCATTTAAGATTTTGGGGGTGGTGTCACCCCCGCTTAGGGGGCTCTATGTGCTAACGTGATTTTTTGCCAAACTTGTGTCCCCCTCGAAAACAAAATCGACGGGTCTGTGCGTTTTTCAAAAAAAAAAACTGAGCTGCCAGTAAATGCGTCTGTTTCGTTTTCGATGCGCCACCCTGTATACTATAAGATAGAGATTTTTTTGTAAAGCAACAATAACTGTGAAGAAACCCGAAAAGGTTGTGGATTCCAACAAGGTTCATTATTGGAGCCAGTGCCATCTCAGATATTCTGGCCACCTGATGACATTCGTGAAATCAAGAAAAATATATCTATGAGAACTGGCTTACATCTGCCTCCAAGCTATGATCTGTATAGTACCAATGCTTCATTTGCTAGCATTTACTCCAAAGCCTTACTCTTCTCAGTTGCTTCCTTTATATATGTAAAGCATTAGCAAAATCGTATCAAGCTTCAATTATTGCAATGAGCAATTAAGAGAATCGTTATTCTTTAAATCAGAAATGTGTAATTACTGTTTTATTTGCAGGTATTATACTCCATATCGGGATCGAGATGTTGGGAGGCACCATCTGCGCATCAGTATCACATCCAAACGGATGAAGGTCCAGAACGATACTTCCGCTACCAGACGGACAGCGGTCAGTATCGTAAAGAAAAGAGGCTAGAAGATGGAACCGTCGTGGGTAAGTGAAATTTTTAGTAGCGGTCGTAATTAAACAAGATACCTAAACTAACACTTGTGTATATTTAGCCTCCTGTATCCCACAGGAATGCGTACTATATACTTAGGAAACGGCAACGCTGAAGCTAGATAAAGCTTAGAAACTTGATATAGTGATAGTTGTGTTGTAATGATTAAAAAATACAACAGCAGCAATGACGATTTCGAAGTGGCTTGTGAAGGGAGCAAAAGAAACTTAAAACTTTGGTTGTTGCGACCGTCTCTGTAGATCTAGATAGTAGACACCCCTCGTCCACTGTCTAGGCTTGGAAATATTCACTATCACAAACATTTTCTCACTGTTACAATGTTTGGTAAGCACTGTAGTTCTCAAATCTTACGGCTAAACGTCTGTTAAAGCCACTAAAACCACAGATGGTACTGCAGTCAAAATGGTAAAAGTCGAGAAATGCCAAAAACTGATTCATTTTAATGGGAAATATTGATAAGTCATGTTACAAAGATTCTCAGGTATCTCAACCTCTAAGATATTTCCTATTCTAACTTTCTGCATCAAATAAAATAATATCATAATGGAAACATTTTTTTCAAAGAATGTGACTTTCCAAGTAATACTACTAATATGTCTATTAGAAACCCAGTGCTTTTATTATATTGTGGAGCAATACTCCGGGATGTTTTAATCTCCACACAATAATTTTTCACCGAGCGGGTGAAAGATCGGAGACCGAAAACTGGTCAATCGGTTCCGGAAACAACAAAAACTTTAAGTTGAACGCATCTCTGAAGTTTTTGAAATCAAGTATTCCAGGATATATGTATTTTTAATTTTCATGAACAGTGTTTTCTTCATTTTAAAACTTAATTGTTGTTTAAATGCCCAAGATCTGTAAGTTTGTCGTTTGGCCAAAAAGTTCGCACATTGGACCAACTACTTTTTATAAGCCGATTGCCACAACTCCTCCAACTTCAAATCTCCTAAAACATTGAGGCACTAAAAAATGATGTTTCACTGCGCTAGGAATAAAAACAAAAGTCGAACTATCAGCATACACGCTGCAATGACAGAAGATCTGTTTCGGAGACTAGACTTGTACTGTATTGATAAGTTTCTAAAGAGCACGAAATAGTGCTTTCTAAGGTTGGTCATTGCTACAGAGATGGAAAGCAAACATATTCAGTCCAGCCTGAGTATATTTATGCAAAAATGCTTAGATGTGATGGTAGCATCTATATATGTAGATCTGTAGTTATAAGAGAAGACGTAGGGATCTTTCTGTCATTTCAGCGTTTGAGCTGAGATGGTATATGGCTGGTGGTGGCCACTTGCAGTTAGCGATTCTCACCTATTTGCACACATCATTTTGGGTTTTTTAAAAGATAGTGCCCACTTTCCGTAGGTGGTAGACGATCTCTGACTGTCGAACGCGGAGGTACCACCCGACGGATCTCGCAAGAGTCCGGGTGGGGTCCCTCCTTTCCCCTGTATCCCCCTATAGCCTCACGGTACCCCATAGGTGTTTAGGCCTTTTTGTGTTTGCTTTCCTGTTGTCTGTCTACAAAACTCAACCTATGCCGTACTGGTGAGTTGCTAGAAAGCACTAACCAACACTGTCTACGGTTGGTCGTTGTTATATAGACGGAAAGAAAATACATTCAGTGTCCTTTCGTATATCTTTGAGATGTAAGAAGTTCCTGAAATCGAAGAGTAATACCTCTGTCTAGAGCGTCAATTGTTGCAGGTAGGGACAGGATTAGTTTCTGTTCCTAATAACTATAACCATGCTCTAGAGCCTCTTATTCATCTACCTGTTTTAAAAGTTCCGCAACATTAGACCAAAGAGAAATTATGTCAAGAGAAGACCCTTCGTGCAATGCGCTTATAATCCGTCGGTTGGCCTCATTGACCTTTAGAGTCATCTGCATTATAGTCTATCTTTTGGTGACAAAAAATACGTAAGATTTGACTAGTATTTAGCATCCCTATTCGTCATTATTCGTCAAAGCGGTCCGGTGGACCTTTGCTCTTAGTTAAAAGCCTCGTCAGTCTGTTAGTCTGTCAGGTCTGGCATTTAGCATCCCATATTAGTTCGTAATGTGACCAAATCTTTGCGGTTGGCTTTTGTGTCCTTGACCACCGAGGCGGTGTTGTCAACTGCCCGAGAATATTTATAAAATGCTACATTTGTCAGAATGGTTTTTGGTCCTTACGTCAAAAATAAACGAAATAAATAAACAAATCATCTAGATAATTCACAACCGTGTCAAATAGACCAACGATTGGTGAAATAAGCAATTTGGGGTTAGAAAACTTTTGAATTTCAGGCTGACGTACTTCTTTTATTACTAAAGTAAGTCTTGTGATATTCCGTAAAGAGCCCTAAAATGTGACAACGTACAGGTATTGAGAATAGCTTATTTCGCGGAAAATGTGACTTCTCTATTGATATATAACAAAAGTAATTTGGACCGAAAAATCGTTCGTACAGGTGATGGTCAAAAAATTGATTCAAAAAAGGTATTATTATCTATCTGGTAACACCGCATTTATTTCTGACTAAATTAGAACAGCCATGTTTAGATGGTATGTTTTTTTGGAGTCATCTCTTTTTCTCTAATTTTATACTAAGTGACATATAAATCCGAACACCCAGTTTAAATGGTTTTATTTTAATAAAATTTTGTATAAGTACTTAATGAAGCATAATAAGTAAATGATAAAAATTTCAAAATGGTTGCACTGCTTTAAAGCCCTTTGACCTTTAATAATGTGTGGATGCACCCTGATGTGCTACGCATTCTCCAACGCGCCTAGGCATGCTTCTGATCAAGTGGTCAATGTCCTACTGTGGTATCTCATTCCAGGCAACCACCAACTCCTCTCGAAGTGCTTCTAGAGTCTGAGGAGGACGTTGCAAATTGAGCAATCTCCTACCCATCATATCCCACACGTGCTCAATTGGGGATAAGTCGGGAGATCTTGGTGGCCATGGTAACAATATGACATCATTATGTTGAAAGAAGTCTATCGTGACTCTTGCAACATGTGGTCGGGCATTATCTTGTTGGAAAGTTGGATCTGCCAGGGTTTCAAGATAGGGTAAAAGATGGGGTTCTAGAACTTCGTGGATATAACACTGCGCGTTCATGTGACCTCTGATGAGGATTACAGGTGACCTGGAACCATAAGCTATAGCACCCCAAACCATATCTCCAACAGTTTGATGAACATGTTTTTCAACAAAAAACTGTGGATTCCTCCTTTCACCACGTCGCCTTCTAACCCTGGCACGACCATCGTGCATGCCTAAACAAAATCGAGACTCGTCACTAAAGACAATACTGTTCCATTCCTGATCCCAGAGTGACCGTTGTCTGCACCACTCAAGGCGATTACGTCGGTGTTCTCGAGTTAAAGGGAGGACCCAGTGTGGCCGGTATGAAAACAAGCCAAAACTTCTGATTCGTCGGTAAACACTTCACATGCCAATAGGTCTTCCGTGTTCTGCAAACCGTTCATTTGCAATGGACCTGGTAGTGGAGAGACGGTCCCTTAAGGCCAATAATCTTAGGCGGCGATCTTCACGGTCTGTTGTTCTACGGCGGCGTCCAGTGCCCCTTGCTCTTTGCGTACGGCCTTCTCGAAGCCATACCTGACAACACCTAACCACAGTGTCTACAATTCTTTGCACTCTAACTGCAATTGCCCGAAAAGAAAGTCCAGCTTCCCGAAGTCCCACTATACGGCCCCTATCAAACTCACTAAGTTGACGAAATCGTCTCCGTACTCTAGGCATCGTAACCGATCGTAAAGGATGTCAAGAATCAAAATCCGCCAACGTTGATTCTTTACTGTGGCTGAAATATTCATTTTTAGAGCGTTAGTGAATTAAAAAAAAGCAGTATAAAAACCGGAATGTCCAACTGATAAGGCTGAAAATTTTTTCACTTGTTATTTACAGTAAGATGAATACATTCACCAACTTTTATTAAAATAAAACCATTTAAACTGGGTGTTCGGATTTATATGTCACTTAGTATATTTGCCTTGCCTGCCTTCTCTTTATAGAAAAATATACCTACACTTTGATGATACTATTGAATATGGTGGAGGTGTAGGCCGCCACCATTTTGGTAACAAATATTCCAACTGCTTGATTCTGCAAAACAAAAGAGTCTATCCAAAATTTTAATTAATCGTTACCTACAACGTAGGCTTCCCCATGTCGGTACATCCATTTAATAACATTTTATCAAACATTTTGCCTATTGCATTGATGTTGTATAGATATGAGCAAACATTGTGATTTAGATATGATTATAGCTGTAGATTGGAAGAATAACGGTAATATCATGATCAAGAGCGTTACAACATTACTGGATCCCAAACCTGATAATGTAAAGTATAGTCTATCGCGTCTCGTCAATTACATAAAAGCATATTATCTGTCTTTGCAACATTCTTGTATGAAAAAGTATTGCTCCTGATACAGTTTAAGATAGCTTTCAATGGTGTTTCTCGTGAAATATTCAGTAAATGCAGTAAGACTGTTCTTGCGGGATTTCAAGACAGTGTGTTTGTTGCATCTTGTACAATTCTAGTGTGATTATTGCGAAAGGGTCCCGAGGCTGTCTGTTAAAGAGGAGCCACCAATCACTTGGACAGCCCTCCTCTGGACTGCAACAACGATAAATGTAATCGGGGCGACAGCACCTCAAACATGTGATCAATACACGAGGCTAGGTCTTATCTGGGCAGTGTACAGAAGGTCATGCGGAGAAAAGTACATATAACCTCCAGGTCTTTCCTCAGAGAGGAAACCGCTGTTAGTCTGGAGGCCGTTGATATTTGTCACCTACAACATTATTAGACACATTGCATCTTCAGGAAGTTTTCCACCTTTCTGTAGCTTTGCTAGTTGACGAACAGCTGCTAAATCCACTGATATTTCAGGCACTTACGCATGGATCGACGGCGATGGAATGCTCCGGCAACGTGACTACATCGCCGATAATGCCGGATATCGAATACTCAAATCGAAAAACGTCTACGTAGGAAGGAACATTAACGTGGGGGATGCTGTTAAAGCCGCCAAGAAACTGCCTTCTGCCGGCGGTAGTCTAGTCAAGAATTATCACCAAAGACGTCCTGTTGTTTATAGCAGCGGCCGAGGTAAGTGCTATTGAAACTGCAATGCCTTAATAGTCCAGATGATATTATCAAATCTGCTAAGTAAAATATTCTGATTCAGGTTGTTTGCATACATTTATTTGAAAAGAATCCCAAAATATAACATGAAAGAACGGAAGCTTTAGTCTTGCTAAAGTTCACAAATATTTTTCAAACATCCATTATTAAAATATCTAAGCATTTTAGAGATCATTGTTATATAACGTTTTGTTCTTCAATTTTTTTTTTTATTTAACAGATAGTACCGCATCAACCTCGTAGAGTTATTAGCGGCGTGGACGGCACAATAATCTATGTATTGAAGTACATGTCAATGTCTTTGATAAATTTCACAAGTTTATCGGTTTGATGCACTAACACTTCACTGATGTCATTAGAAAGGTGGCTGAGACTTCTGGCATTTTGATAAGTAGGGCACTCCATCAGGATGTGAACCACCGTGAGCCGCTGGTTGCACGTGGAACAAACTGGGGCATCGGTTCCTTCGAAGATGTGCTTGTGAGTCACTAGTATGTGGCCTATCCGGAGACGTGACATAATTATCTGGTTCCTTCTTCCTGTTGCCAAAGACTGGTTATGTGCACTTTTATTAGTCCTTTCAAATCTTGGTAGGGTGTACGAATCACACTTCTGCTTGAAGGGACTGCCGCTCTTGATGCTTCTTTGTCAGCCTCTTCG
Organism: Acanthoscelides obtectus; assembly: GCA_963669975.1. NCBI lineage: Eukaryota > Metazoa > Arthropoda > Insecta > Coleoptera > Chrysomelidae > Acanthoscelides > Acanthoscelides obtectus. Next base: position 22,187,548 of record CAVLJG010000010.1, on the reverse strand, counting down.
TTGCCTGGGATTCCAGTATGTGAGGGTACCCACAGAAACTTTATCCTCTTCTTGTCGTTGTATAGCAGACGCAGCATGTCCTTAATTCCCCTGAGTATGCAGTTGCGAGGGTACAACTGTTTGATACCTTCCAGTGCACTCAGCGAATCCGTCACTACTAAGAAGTTGGCATCTGTTGTTGTTCGTGCCAGATTGAGCGCTTCCTTGATGGCTGTCAGCTCTCCAGTGTAGACGCTGCAATGTTGTGGTAGCGAAGAGGATATTCGTTGATTGTCAGAGACTGCGGCATAGCCAACCCCATGTGATGACTTTAAGGCATCTGTAAAAATCAGTTTGAAGTTCGGATGAGACTCGATGATGACTTGGTATCTGTTATATATTTCTCTATGGTCGGTTTGCATTGTTTGATATATCTTGAGGGTTGAGTCTAAATCTGGTAGTGGTACTGTCCAGGGTGGAGAGTTTGATGAACAAGGGATAATACTGCGAAAGAGATCTGTATTGAAGTTAGTCTCTTTGATTCTTTCTGCCATTGTGAAATGTTTGGTGTTGTGGGAAGAATGAGTATCCTCTCGGGTAAATATGACGTTGAAAGCTGGATTACTTGGTGTGCTTGCTGTTCGCGCCGCGTAGCACAGAGTTAGATATTGTCTTCGGAGGCTTAGAGGCGGTTCGTTAGCCAAAACGTATATGCTGTCAATAGTTTTTTTAATACAAATTGGCTTGCAGTTCCATAGCAAATGCTACCGTAATCTATCTTACTCCTTATGGTGACTGGGTACAGTTTTAGCAAAGATATGGTGTCGCTTCCCCATGATTTATTAGCTAGTACTTTCATGAGGTTTAATCTTCTCTGACATACAGATATTATATGTCTGATATGGAGATTCCATTTTAAAGTAGAATCAAATATCATCCCCAAATACTTGATGTTGTCTGTCATTTTGATTTCGTTATTATTAAATGTAAGGGCTGTGTTGGTTGTTTGAAGTTTGGATTTGCTGAAGATTATAAACTTGGTCTTGTCAGCTGAGAATTGGAATCCTGATTCCATGGTCCAGTGTTCTATTTTATTAAGTGTTTCTTGAATTATTGCTTTGCCGGTGTATATGTTATTAGTGGTTAGGTATATAATCAGGTCGTCGGCATATAAGAGATATCTTATAGGCAGTTTAAAAAGTTTGGTTATGCCATCTATGGCTATCAGAAATAGTGTAGTACTCAGCACAGATCCTTGAGGTGTACCATTTTCTACGCTCTTAGTATTGGATGTGAAACCGTTTGTGCTAACTTTTATAGTTCTTGTTTGGAACTTTATTATTGTATGTAGTAACCCGACTTTAAGTTGCATGTGGCAATCATGTATTGTAAGAAGAAGGTAATATAGAAGTGTGGATAGTAGTTGCAGGTGTGTTAGTCTCCTAGTTTTTTCCTGATTTTATAAGTAAAAAGTAAAGTAAGTGGTGACTACAGTCCATGAAAGCATCAGGGACGCCATCCGGCATCAATTGCAGATCCGAGGTAAACCCTTTACAACATTTTTGGTCCTAATCGAGCACGGATACCAGCGGATCTTCTTTTCGGTGCATGAGGTAGCCGCCATTTTGATGACGGTAGCATCCACGTAGCAACAGTAGTAGGTCAGGGGACGGAAGACTATTCCACCACCTGTAAACCTTTCCTTAGATTTGCGTCAGTTATATACGCGATCTTAGAAATTACAGTTAGCGTCAGTTATATACGCAAAGTTGATCAGTTACAGTAAGTTAGCGTCAGTTATATACGCAAGTTTAGTAAAAAGTTGAAATCGATAGTACAGTACAGTTAGTAAAAATGAGTGAAATTGTTTCACTAAAAAATCGTCGAAAGACGTTGAAAGGCCAGTTGACACGCTCAATAAGGTTTTTTGCCTCATTAGATAAGAATGAGGTAGATGATAATATAGTACAGGAAGTTTCTAGTAGATTGTCTAAAGTAGAACCTACATGGGAAGAATTTAATGAAGTTCAAAGTAAAATTGAGGAGTTGGAAGTTTCGTCAGATGATGATATTGAAAGAGAACAGTTTGATGACAAGTATTTTAAGTTGGTTGGCCATATGAAGGCGTTTATTAAGAAGTTCGAGTATTCCACTGATGCAACAAGTAATGCATCAAACGGTGGTGCATCAGGAGTTAAGTCCACCACCGGTTCAGTCAAAAGTAATGTGCCAAATGGTGCATCGGTTGTCAAGTCTACCACTGGCTCAGTTAACAGTAACAGTAGTTCGTCAGTTGTTAGGGTTACAACTAATCCAGTTAATGTAGTGAATAATAGTACTTTAGTAAAGTTGCCACCTATTAAAATACCTACCTTTGACGGTCGTTACCATAATTGGTTAGAGTTCAAGGACTCCTTTTTATCTTTGGTAGATTGTAATGAGCAGCTATCAGATATCCAAAAGTTTTATTATTTAAAAACCAGTTTAGAGAAAGACGTTTTGGATACGATTAAGTTTATTGAAGTTTCAGCAGATAATTATCGAAGTGCTTGGCAATTTTTAATAGAAAGGTATGAGAATAAAAGATTGATTGTTTTCAATCATATCAAGGCGATCATAGAACATACACCCGTGAATAAGGAAAATCACGCGGATTTAAGAAATCTTTATGATAATTTCATGAAACATCTCAGATCATTGAAAAGTCTGGGAGAAAAGACAGACGAGTGGGATAGCCTTATTATATACATCATGAGTACCAAGTTGGACTCGGTTACCAGAAGAGACTGGGAGAATTTTAAGTATAATAGGGATCTTCCTACAATGGCGGATTTGCATGTATTTTTAAAGAAAAAGTGTGAAGTTTTAGAAAAATTGGAGTTAGTAAAGTCAGATGCTAAACACTTCGATAGAGGGAAGTCTTACCCTCATACAAGTAGTAGAAAACCGCATACGAGTAACAGTTTTGCAGCCACAGAAACTGCGATTGAGTGCTTTTATTGTAAAGGTTCTCATTCGATATTTAAGTGTATATCCTTTTTATCACTGCAGGTAAGTGATAGGATTGCAGCTGCTAGAAAACTAAAGTTGTGCCTGAATTGCTTGAGAGATAACCATCTGACACGGCAGTGCAGATTGAGTAACTGCAAAAATTGTAAAGCGCCACATAATGTATTACTTCACCTTCCGCGGCGAGAAGCGACCGCTGCTGAGCCAAATCTCCATCGGACACCGTCGGAACGCTTAGTCACCGGTTCAACGCCGAACGACACAACGCCGCCGCCGGCTTCGAAGTCGTCGCAGACACATGCGGTGTTGCCGTCGCCTACAGAAGGGTTTACATCCGCTAATGTGCGGGCGGAAAATTCGCAGATTTTGTTATCTACAGCATTAGTGCAGGTGAAGGATGCAAAAGGGAATTTTTGTATCGGTAGAGCGCTCCTGGACTCGGGAAGTCAGAGTAATTTCGTTTCAGAAAAATTCTGTAAACGCTTAAACTTGAAAGTGAGTAAAATAAATCATTCTATCAGGGGTGTGGGACAGACACTCACGAGTATCACCAGTAAAGTTGACATATCCATTAAGTCAAATGTTAGAGAGTTTTCCATGGATATTAATTGTCTGGTTATTCCTCGCATAACTGATAAGCTGCCTATAGTTTCTTTTGACAGTTCTAGTTTAAATATACCGCGAGATACCGAGTTGGCTGATCCTCAGTTTAATATTTCCGATGAAGTAGATATATTATTGGGATCAGAAGTGTTTTGGTCGGTAATGGTACCCGGGTTGAAAAAGGGTACTCGGCGACTAGTTTGGTTACAAAATACGGAATTAGGATGGTTAGTTGCTGGCAATATTGCTTCAGAAATAAGTGATAATACAGTAATCAGTTGTTTGAGTATAAGTAACCGTTCTAAAATGAAATGCGTCAATAGTACGGGAAATATAGACAGTAAATTAGAGAAGTTTTGGCAGCTGGAAGAAGTAGCTAAAGATAACATAGTACAGTCCGAAGCGGATCGTTATTGTGACGCATATTTTAAAAGAACAACAAGGCAAACGGAAAATGGTCAGTTTATAGTAAACGTTCCGTTTAAGGAGAGTGTAAAGCAATTAGGAGAGTCGCGGGAGATGGCACTTCAGAGATATAAGTTTCTAGAAAGAAAGCTAGATAGAAACTCAAGTTTAAAGTTAGAGTATAATGCATTTATGAAGGAATACCTAGAGTTAGGTCATATGGAAGAATTTGATGATAGGTTAGAATTAGATAGAGGATATTATTTGCCTCATCATGCAGTTATTAAGTCATCAAGTATAACTACGAAGTGTAGAGTAGTATTTGACGCCTCAGCCAAGACTACCTCAGATTTGTCACTAAATGACACTCAGTTTGTAGGTCCTAAGCTACAGGATGATCTCTTTGATATTTTGGTGCGGTTTAGAAAGCATAAGTTAGTCATGACAGGTGACGTGTCTAAAATGTACAGGAGAATTTGGATTACTGAAGAGCAGAGGCTATACCAAAAAATTATTTGGCGTTTTGATTCCACCAAGGATATAAAGTGTTACAAGTTGAAAACAGTGACGTACGGCACAGCATCAGCGCCATATCTTGCAGTGAGGTGTCTATTTGAAGTAGCAAATATGCATGAAAATGAGTTTCCAGATGCCCGCAAGGTTATTAAGCGTGACTTTTATATGGATGATGTGTTGACTAGTGCAGAATCTGAGGTGGATTTATTGAAAATTCAAGGAGAGGTATCGGATATTTTAAATAGTGTTGGTTTGCCATTAAGAAAATGGTTGTGTAATGATAAAGAAATATTAGCTAAGTTTAAAACGCATGGTGAGATAGAGGCAAATATTTTAGAAATAGGTGAAGATGAGCAAAACAAAACACTCGGAGTGTTTTGGAATTCATATAATGATGTGATTCAGTACAAAATAGATTTTGAAATACTATCAAACCATCGTATGACGAAAAGAGGTGTCCTATCTACAATATGTCAGATATTCGATCCTTTAGGTTTAGTAGGTTGCGTTACTATTGTGGAGAAATTATTGATGCAACAAATGTGGATTAGGAAATTAGAATGGGATGATGATTTGCCTAGTGATTTACAAGATAGTTGGATTCGTTTTCGCGAAGATTTGAAGACAATAACAAAACTTAGTATCCCACGGCGGGCGGTCTTATCAGAGTATATAAGAATAGAAATTCACGGATTTAGCGACGCAAGTGAGAAGGCTTATGCAGCCTGTATATATGTTAGATGCAGTTTTAGCACAAGGGAACCGGTATCAAATTTGATATGTGCAAAATCAAGAGTTGCCCCGGTTAAGCAAGTAAGTTTACCACGGTTAGAATTATGTGGGGCTGTCTTATTAGCGAATTTGCTTAATAAAGCTATAAAAATTTTAGAAATTGATTTTGATCAATGTTATTTGTGGTCCGATTCCATGATAACTCTTGCTTGGATAAGAGGGGATTCAAAGAGGTGGAAAACCTTCGTAGCCAATCGCGTAGGTGAAATTCAGTCACTTACAAGTGTACTAGATTGGAGACACGTAGAGTCTGCTAATAACCCGGCAGACTTACTAACTAGAGGAGTAACAGTTAAGTTATTATGTGATTGCGAGTTGTGGTGGCATGGACCATCCTTTTTCAAGTTAAATAACAGTGCGTGGAACATAGACAATTTTGAGCTAAATTTTGAAGTACCGGAACAACGTTCTGTATCGTTGGCATCATGCATAATAAAAAACGACTTATTGGTTAATCGATAAGTTTTCGAGTTTGAATAAAATTGTAAGGATTACAGGCTATGTGCGTAGGTTTATTGATAATTTGAGATGTCCCAAGTCTGATAGAAATTTTGGAATCTTAACCCCAATAGAGCTAGAGAACTCTTTAAACCTTTTGATCACGCTCGTACAAAGAGATTGTTTTCCAATAGAGTATAGAAGCTTATCATCTAATAAAGCGTTGGAAAATAAAAGTAAGTTGCTTCCTTTGAGACCTTTTTTAGAAAATGGCGTCATGCGAGTTGGCGGGAGATTAAGTAACTCTAAGCAGAATTTTGATAAAAAGCATCCAATAATTTTACCCAAGGGTCATATATTAACAGAGTTGATTTTAAGAGATGCTCATGAAACACTATTACATTGCGGAGTCCAGACATTGTTATGCGCAATAAGGGATAAGTTCTGGCCCATTGGTGGAAGAAATTCCTGCAAGAATATAGTTAGAAAGTGCGTAACTTGTTTTAAGGTGTCACCTAAAGACACAAATTATTTGATGGGTGATCTTCCCAATGTGAGAGTCAATACTTACCTTCCATTTCAGAACATTGGCATAGATTACGGAGGACCGTTTTTAGTAAAAGACCGTAAGGGTAGGGGCGCAAAAACTAGTAAAGTTTACATGTGTCTTTTTGTTTGCATGAGTGTGAAGGCAGTACATATAGAGCTGGTTTCAGATTTGACCACCGATGCGTTTCTTGCTGCATTTCATAGATTTAGTAGTCGTAGAGGAAAACCAACTCATGTGTATTCCGATAATGGAACGAATTTTTTGGGAGCGAATAATGCGTTAAATGAGTTGTTCAAATTTTTGAAAAGAAATTCTGAGAAAATAGGGGAGACGTTAGCCCTTGAGCGTGTCAATTGGCATTTTATACCGGCTAGAAGCCCTAGCTTTGGTGGTCTGTGGGAGGCAGGCATTAAAAGTGCTAAGCATCATATAAAGCGAGTGATAGGTAATCAAAGATTAACTTTTGAGGAATTTAGTACGGTGCTGACGCAAATCGAAAGTATCCTTAACTCCCGACCACTATGTCCCCTGACAGAGGACCCAGATGATACAGCAGCCTTAACACCTGCTCATTTTTTGATTGGGAGACAGTTAATAGCCCTTCCTGAGTCGAACTTAGCCGAAGTACCTGTCAACCGTTTGAATGCCTGGCAGCAGCTGCAAGCGATGACTCAGCATTATTGGAAAAGGTGGCATAAAGAGTACCTAGCAGAGCTGCAGACTAGGACTAAATGGAGACGCGATGGAGGGACGAGACTGCAGATAGGTTCTTTGGTCCTGCTGAAAGAAGAAAATACTCCTACCTTGGATTGGAGGTTAGGCCGTGTAGTGAAACTGTTTCCTGGAACTGACAATGTTGTCAGAGTGTGTGAAGTCAAACTCAGAGGTGGCGTTATAGTAAAACGTGCTGTGAATCGATTGTGCGTTTTGCCTGTTGACGTTAATAATGTTTGTTGAAAGTCCTGGACCTTTCAAGGCGGGCGGTATGTTTGGAACTTTATTATTGTATGTAGTAACCCGACTTTAAGTTGCATGTGGCAACCATGTATTGTAAGAAGAAGGTAATATAGAAGTGTGGATAGTAGTTGCAGGTGTGTTAGTCTCCTAGTTTTTTCCTGATTTTATAAGTAAAAAGTAAAGTAAGTGGTGACTACAGTCCATGAAAGCATCAGGGACGCCATCCGGCATCAATTGCAGATCCGAGGTAAACCCTTTACAACAGTTCTGTTATTTAAAAAGTTCTTGGTGAATGCTAGTATGTCACCACAGATACCCATATTCAGCATAGTTTTCAGAATTAGATGTTTCCAGGTCATATCAAATGCCTTATGTATATCGAAGAATACTGCAAGTACTTTTTGGTTATTAGCAAAGGCTGCTTTTATGGTCGATTCAAGAACAACAATGTTGTCAATGGTAGATCTGTTGCTACGAAAACCATTCTGATTATTGCTCAATAACATTTGTTTTTCTAGAAACCATACTAACCGTTTGTTGAGGATTTTCTCAAGCAGCTTACACATAGTACAGGTAAGGGATATGGGCCGGTAAGAATTGGGTATATCTTGAGTCTTGTTTGGTTTCAGAAGTGGAATTACAATCGCTTCACTCCATATGCTTGGAAATTGTCTGGATCTAAGAATGAAGTTGTATATATCTTTTAGCATGTGTTTAGCATTGGATGGGAGATTTCTTAAGAAAATATATGGGATGTCGTCAGGTCCTGGACATGAACTTGTTGATGTAGTTAGTGCTTCCTCGAGTTCTTCAATAGTGACAGCGATTCCAAATGGTGGGATAATCCCGTTGTTAATACTTGGCGTAGATGCACTTTCACTTATTAGTTTCCACTAGTTACTTGGAAAATGAAAAAGATTTTCACAGCGTACTACAAACCAGACTATCAGTTTGGCGGACAGGGCCGTCTTCCTTGTTCTTCAATTGTTAATCAAGCGCGCTCAATGTACATGTTTGGTATTTTGGAGTGTAAAGGGAACTTTGGCAACATTAAAATTTTAGTTTTTTCATCCACTTTTTCAAATATAAGTCGCTTATATCTTGAATAAAGCTCTGACTGGAGCTTAAATCAATTTTTGGAATTTGTTTAAGAAAATTGTTCAAATAATAGGCTACCTCACTCACGTCTAATTTCATAGAATTAATCGGTATTTCTTACAGTATTTGGTTTAGGAAAGCAAAATACATTGATTTCAATTTTTAAACGCGCAAGATGGATATTTAGGTCCAATAAAAAAAACATACTTTATATTTTTAATATGAATCGGTAAAAATACTACCAGCCATGATGTGACATCATACAAATTATAGATAAAGAAACGATTTTTACCCGTCATTGGCTTGAAAAAGGCATGCTTTTCTTATGTTCGTTCAAAACATTGTACACTGTCGCTTGGCATACCCCAATTTCTTCTGCCACTTTCAGAGCTATTTTCGGGTTAGTTGTTAGCACAAAAATAAAAATCCTAACAATACAATAAGTTTCTTAGGCAGAAACTGAGCCAATTAAATATTGAAATAATTCATAACTACGCATACAGAAAACAAGATGTTAAATGAAGCACAATAAATATAGGCTCTCTCATTTTCATTTAGAACATGCAATCAAAGAACACAAAGATGACCGATAGCTCTGGAATTTTCAGAGACAACTACTCACTGATTTTTTATTAATTTGTTCGCCACTGCTGCTTCAATTTTCCAAAATTCAGGATTCTTCGGTTCCGACCCCCCCCCCTCTCGAAACATACGAGTTTAAAAAAATCGGACGGGTTTTTAATTTACAGGCGAACCCCTCCCGCTCTTCAGTTTTAAATCCCCCTTCCTGAGATAGACATCTTCCTGAACAAAAATTCTGACCCCCTCCTCGGCATTTTTTCCAGCGAATAAATACAAATTATTCATATGAACCCTCCAAAAATATTTTCACAGATCCGTCCCGCACAAAATTCAACACTGTCTGATAACAAATCTAATATCGTCATTTGTTACGCAAACAAGGTCAAAGTCATTAAAGTAGAATAAGCGACACCTTACAAAAAGCCCACTGCTTTACATCTAATTTTACAGAGTTAATTGCAACCATTATAATTAGCACATAAATATGAAATTCTAATAATAGCAGTTGTAGTAGCAGTAGTATGTCTTTATTATTTGGTCACAGTTACATTTTAGGTTCCAAGTGGGGATCTGGTATCTAGTACTAGAACCTTGACAGTAGGGAAACTAAATCGCGGAAATCATAAATAATAGCGAGCAAAGATAGTCTTACATGAAGGCAACAGCTCGCTTGAGATCCAACGTAAAATCTAGTACCAAAATGCAATAACTGTGGTACTTTTTTTGTTTTCAGATCAGTGATCCAGATATGGCATTGGTCTTCGCGTAAACCTTATAGAGAATAGCGTTGAGCTAATTTCTCTGAAAATTGAGTGTGTTCTGCATTTCAATACGTAGAATTAAGGTGTCCCTGTGCGTAAAGTTTTTAGCTTCCGAGATACCGGGTCCCTTAGTTGGGCAGTTCATACACTATTAATCTCAGGGTATTGTAGGTTCAGTAAAAAATAGGGGCGCAGTCCTGTTCGAAAACTGTTCAGGATTATCCTCAACTGTCCCCGTAGAAATACATTCCAAACACGTTAAGGACTGTACCGGGTGCTCCATTACGAATATCAAAGTTGTTTTTATACACATCCACATTTTCTGGTACATTAAGTGGATAGGTCAAAATACCATTGCATTTTGTCCAGTTATTTTAACACATATATTTTGACTGAGAAACATGAAGGTTTATGAAGCCGTATCTCGGCGACTGTAATAGATAGAGTGAAGAAGTAGGATTTTTAAGCGTATTCCCCTAATTCCGTTAAAACAGATCAGTAATAGTGAGATTCAACTAATTGACTACAGCAATTCAGCGAATGAACAGACTAGGTAGCAACCGAATACCTCAGATAACTTCTTTCAGAAAATTCGGTACTCTGTTTATTCAAGAGGACGAGCTGCTGGTGGCCTTGTTCCCAACTTTGTAGAAAAAACACATAATAGTTATTATCACAGCTGGTCGACAACACCGGAAATATGTAATATAAGTATCTATCAAAAAAATATCTTTGTTAACTAGGTCATAAGTTGAGCACTTTGTAGAGCCGTGAATATTTTTGGAAGGCGGTGCCAGGATAGTCATGAACGATTTATACTAAGTGACATATAAATCCGAACACCCAGTTTAAATGGTTTTATTTTAATAAAAGTTGGTGAATGTATTTATCTTACTGTAAATAACAAGTGAAAAAATTTTCAGCCTTATCAGTTGGACATTCCGGTTTTTATACTGCTTTTTTTTTAATTTACTAACGCTCTAAAAATGAATATTTCAGCCGCAGTAAAGAATCAACGTTGGCGGATTTTGGTTCTTGACATCCTTTACGATCGGTTACGATGCCTAGAGTACGGAGACCTGTACGATTTCGTCAACTTAGTGAGTTTGATAGGGGCCGTATAGTGGGACTTCGGGAAGCTGGACTTTCTTTTCGGGCAATTGCAGTTAGAGTGCAAAGAAGTGTAGACACTGTGGTTAGGTGTTGTCAGGCATGGCTTCGAGAAGGCCGTACGCAAAGAGCAAGGGGGAAGATCGCCGCCTAAGATTATTGGCCTTAAGGGATCGTTTCTCCACTACCAGGTCAATTGCAAATGAATGGTTTGCAAAACACCGACGTAATCGCCTTGAGTGGTGCAGACAATGGTCACTCTGGGATCAGGAATGGAACAGTATTGTCTTTAGTGACGAGTCTCGATTTTGTTTAGGCATGCACGATGGTCGTGCCAGGGTTAGAAGGCGACGTGGTGAAAGGTGGAATCCACAGTTCTTTGTTGAAAGACATGTTCATCACACTGTTGGAGTTATGGTTTGGGGTGCTGTAGCTTATGATTCCAGGTGAACTTTAATCTTTATCATAGGTAACATGAACGCGCAGCGTTATATCCACGAAGTTCTAGAACCCCATCTTTTACCCTATCTTGACACCCTGGCAGATCCAACTTTTCAACAAGATAATGCCCGACCACATGTTCCAAGAGTCACAATAGACTTCTTCCAACATAATGATGTCACATTGTTACCATGGCCACCAAGATCTCCCGACTTATCCCCAATTGAGCACGTGTGGGATATGATGGGTAGGAGATTGCTCAATTTGCAACGTCCTCCTCAGACTCTACAAGCACTTAGAGAGGAGTTGGTGGTTGCCTGGAATGAGATACCACAGGAGGACATTGACCACCTGATCAGAAGCATGCCTAGGCGCTTTGGAGAATGCGTAGCACATCAGGGTGCATCCACACATTATTAAAGGTCAAAGGGCTTTAAAGCAGTGCAATCATTTTGAAATTTTTATCATTTACTTATTATGCTTCATTAAGTACTTATACAAAATTTTATTAAAATAAAACCATTTAAACTGAGTGTTCGGATTTATATGTCACTTAGTATATTTTTAATATACAGAGATTGGGAACTAGCCTTTAAAATTGTATAAAATGTTCTATCAACATAATGGAACACATGCACTACACGCTGATATTACCTCACATCCACAATCTTCATAAAATGGACGTTATCACCTTCCTTGTGAAACAAGTCAACGTTCATTTCTGCTCATACCTTATCTGTGTAGTGATATAGAAGCTTTGATGGTATCAGTCATTTTTTACATGGCCTAGTAACTTTCAGAATGCGTATTGCTTAGCATGTTGCCTAATGTATATTTTTTTGATTGCAGTACCGCCAAGCTCGACGTACGGCCCAATCGTGAGTTCTACACCAAAAACGTATGTCGATATCACATCAAACAGCATATTGTCCGGTCCCTTAGTGACCAGCACGGAGGCTCCAGTCGTCGAGATCACGCCACATTCCTATATCAATCCTACGAGCACATATCTACCACCTACCCATACCTATTCATCCCCATCAAGTAGTTATCTACCTCCAGTGAACTTCACCAGGGAGTATCTTCCTCCTGATGAACCTCCTAGGGTGTATCTTCCTTCAACTACTGAAGCCCCTAGAGTTAGGTACACCTCCACCACTACGTCAACTTATCTACCACCTGTGACTGAGCCACCCAGAGTATATCTACCTTCTACCACTGAATCACCGAGAGTATACCTGCCCCCAGTTACGGAGCCCCCTAGAGTCTATCTCCCATCTACGACTGAGTCGCCGAAAGTATACTTACCCCCAGTGACTGAGCCCCCAAGAGTTTACCTACCTTCCACCACTGAGGTACCACATGTATACCTGCCTCCGGTCACAGAACCTCCTAGGGTCTACCTTCCTTCTACTACGGAGGCTCCAAAAATATATTTACCTCCAGTAACGGAACCTCCAAGGATCTACCTTCCCTCAACAACCGAAGCTCCTCGTATCTACCTTCCCCCGAACACTGAATCACCTACTTATCTACCTCCTGCCAGGACCTATCTTCCATCCAGTACACAGTCTCCAAAATACCTGTCATCAGATCAGTACGACCTAGAACCAATTTCTGGAGAAGAAGCTGACCAGAACTCCGTGGAGTATAATCCCTACGTCCGGCAAGTGGATAACAGCTACAGGTACGTAAGCTTTGAAATGTTAAAAAGCATCCCGTAAGTACGTATATATTTTTTATATTAAACCAGATCATATGGCAAAAACCATAACACCGAGAGCTTGCTTCTGCTATGAAGAGGTTAATAATATTTAGTTGATCCCATTTTTAAGCTATCCAAAGTTGGTAGATCTCGGGAATAGAATCCTCAAGCAGATTGATCCACCATCTCGACACTGCTCAAGGAACCACCTCTACAAACCTTTTCTGAAAGTCTATACGAGGGACGTCCTTTAAGTTTTGCATATAGAAACATAGTAGGCCGCACGGATCGAACTTCAGTACTGAATCTTAACCTCACTCTTTAGTAAACTCAAATTCAAAGCTTCACAACAATACGTGCAGTGTTCTCACTACAGTGAAATTTTAAGTGTCACCAAGTCATTGGAACGATGGAGCTCAACCGAGAACATTTTCGCGCCATAATTTATTACAACTTTCAGAGACAATGATCGCAACAAGAATGCCTTGCTGCGTTACTGTCTGTTTTTCGCAACGAAGCGCCACATCAGTCGACAATTTCTCGTTGATAGGGAAAATTCAAACGTGGACGGGTGAGTCTTAGCGACGATTCCAGGGTGGGTGCACCAAAAACGGCAGTCACCCAGGAAAACGTCGATGCTGTGCGCAAACTCATCATTGAAGATAGACATGTGACATATCGCGAGATTGAGGCGTCCTTGAAGATCTTAAAGACCTCAATTCAAAATATTTTATATGAAGAATCAGTAGTAAGAAAATTAGTTTCTGGTTGGACACTCCACCTGTTGACTGAAGAGCAGAAAGCAGCCAGGGTTAATTGGTGTCAAGAAACACTTGACCGTATCAATTCCGGAAACTCAAAAAATGTGTGCAGCATTGTTAGTGGTGATGAATCGTGGATTTGTTGTTATGAACCAGAAAATAAACGACAGTAGGCTGTTTGGGTGTTCCAAGGTGAAGAAAATCCAACAAAAGTCATCCGTTCTCGAAGTGTTTCGAAAAAGATGGTCGCGACATTTGTGTCAAAAGCGGGTCATATTGCAACAATTCCTCTTAATGAGCAAAAAACTGTTACTGCGGATTGGTATACCACCATACCACCATTTGTTTGCCAAAAATCATCACCGAGCTTCGAAAAATCAACCCCGAAAGAAGAATCATCCTCGACCAAGACAATGCAAGCTCGCACACAGCCCAAAAAACAAGGCAGTATTTAACGGAGGAAAACGTGGATTTATTGGAGTGGAATAAGTGCTTCGAAAATTGGTTCGAGCGCATACAGATGTGTATTAGTCTTAGTGTAGAATACTTCGAAAAACAATAAAATCATTTAAAACTACCCACCGTGTTGTTTTATTTCCATATGCAAAACTTAAATACATCCCTCGTATTGTAATTGTGGAAATGTTCAAAAATGAGATATGTCTTTTTGGATGATATATGACAAGTACGTCACGAAAAACCATGTCACTCATTATCGTCGGTCTGGCCGTCGATCCGTCCGCTAATCCTATAGCCTTGAGAAATACCCGCTCTGATTTTGACGAAATTTTTACACAATGCCAGTAACGCAGAAGTTTTTGACAACGGGTCCAGTGGCAGCAGTGGAAGCTTCGTTCGTTAAAAAAAAATTAGGGTAAAACAAAATTGGAAGTGAGATTTTGTTGGGAGACGGAGAAAGTTCATCTCAATTTCATGATCTTTTTACATTTATATTCTCCCAACCTTGGTAACTCTATGCACTTTTTAGACATAATTTCATCTATCATAGCTTTCTATGTACAATAGCTCTTAAAACTTGGAAGAATATCCACGGCAGGCGGATCGCGTACCTACCGACCGTGGCTGCCTAGTATTCTGATATTCTGGTATGGTATCATACGTATTTCTAACGCGTCACAGCATAGTGTTTCCTATGCTCTGACGGCGACGCCACGTCGGTTCGAGTTAAGTATCGGAAAGACGCGACGTTTCCAGATGCACTACCGATAGAGCAGCAAGATAATATCTATAGACTAATTGTATGGAACTTTTTGACTGCCTTTTTTTCTCAAAGGGTCTAGATTGTGCTGAACATAATCCTTTATGAACTAATATCGGCATTGCTGAGTCAACCTACTTGACGCTACCCAACTAACAAGGTAGTGCTGTAAGCTTTTGGTAAAAGAACCGTTCAGCTATAAAAGCTATCTATTGTTGTTGCCTGAACACCAAAATGCTGGCTTAATGTTGTGTGGAATCCAAATTTGCTTTCTGCAACATATTTGCTCTAAAATGAGGTGTTTAAAATATTCTTATAGCATAGTTACACAACACCTTATAGGACAAATTTTTAACTGTTGCATAAACCTTTATACAACTATTTTGTATGGCATATTTGCAGGTTAGTCAAAATGGTTGTGTTGTGGCATCCATGGTAACGTTTATAAATCAAACCCGAGCCTTGTTGTTTTGCTGTGCAAATTTACTACTTTAGCCAAAAAATTGCTCCCAACGGAGGCACTTACTATATACAACTGTTAGTACCTGTTAAAGGCTGTACATATGCTAAATATGTTGGTATACAACTTCACCATAACCTAACTTTCTGCTGTCATATTTTTGTTAAAATACCATAACCAATGTTTTAAGACAAACAACGCATGCAAGGTTTTATCAACTGTTCAAACAGAAGATATAGATCTGGTACAAATTCTAGGTAAATCATTCGACTCTGTCGGTATTTCATTTCTGACATTTGTCAAATTGTGGTATAACACCTGCAGGCAACACCAAAGTATTCTAATAAACTAAAGACAACATGGACGGATGCCATGATTATACACAATCACCCGCCATATTGGGAAAACATTTATTCCTCTATTTGATATTAAATAATTATGTTTCAGTTCGAAATTACAGAAATAAAGTGATAAACATTAGTGTAATTGTGTCTAACTATAGGATTTGTGGAAGATTTAACGCAAATAAGTTCAGTTTTCCATCTTAAAAATCTAGACATACTTTTGATCATTATCAAAATATGGATCAAATACGAAGCCCGTAGAAATTGCGTAACTACTTTGCACGATAATCATAATAAAATTTGCTGCGCAAGTAATTCAATAATATATCACAGTGTAGAAGTTTATCATATACCTGTGTATGAAATTCACAATGGCCGATATGTAAGTAAACAAGATGACTGTATTGTCCTAGTTATATATTCTTCACTTCGTCTATACAATACATAAGAAATAGTTTGGCTGCAATAAAGTAGAATCACGTAACAGAATAGTTGTATAGTTGACAAAAACTGAATCTTGCACTGGCGCAAATGTCCTATAGCGGCTGCAAGAGGCTTACACTTTTGTTGTATAACCTGCAGCCCTTATACGTTACAACCTCTTAAATGACTGAAGTGTCCTATTAGGTGTGCCCATTCCGTTTGTATAGGGTTTTGCCAATGTTCTTACAGTATACAATGCTGTGTAAGGAATACTGTATAATCATTCTTGCAACTCTAATAGGAGTGATAATTGTTAGTTGGGTATTTTTTCTATGTGATCTAGTATTGCGTTATGACAATGCTTTAAGTTGAACTGCGTTTATTTTCACACCTCACTATAACCAGAAGATATCTTATTATTAGTGAATAGAAGAAGGGCATATTAAAACCAATAAACTTTTTCAGATTCCAGAATGGCCCTACATACCCGATAGACCGGAATGGTCGCCCATATGACGGTCAAACTCAGGACAGCTCGCATGACCCCCAGTACGCCAGGTACGATGGAGTTTCAGTCACCAACGATGGCTTCAGGTATTACATCCCAAGAGCGTACCACGAAGAAGAAACGTTGCCTGGTGACAAGAGGTCAGGTAGTTTCGGATACATTGATCCGTTTGGTATCAGGAGAGTGATCTACTACAACACGGCCCCTGGGGAAGGATTCAAGCATAGGAAAAATAACAGATATGTTGGGTTCGATGCGACGCCTTATGATCCTAGACCTGTTTGATTGTAGGAAATGCTATTCACGCAGTGGTCAATTGCAAAGCGCAGTATCCGATTAATGTGCCATTAGTAACCGTAGAGAATCCTTATTGCCATTTTTATATAATATTAAGCGGAACAAGTACCAAACCTTCAACAAACCAAACATTTCGACTGCCTTTGGATCATACGTCAACTACATATAGGAAACATGGTTCTTCTCAATACATTACAACTAAAAATGCTTAGGACGCCTTTCTAAAAACGGTTTCAGAGCTATAATTTATTATATATAATTATTTCCTACATCAATATAGGTCCTGTTGTCTATAGCAGTTAGGCCGTGTAGGTGACATTGTCAAACCTATCCTGTCAGCGACTAAGCACGTTAAAATTATGTCTCAAGTAGAAGAACACTACACAGTAAACATTTAATTTGTGAGCCAATCTGCTACATAGGCGAGCAGGTACCAACTTTGTAAACACAATCAAAACATGCAGTTTAAGGGTCAAACAAAATTTCATTTTATTGTTCTCACCAAAAAAAAACCAGACTCATGTATGCTATTGTGACACTCCAGCTGATATTCTGATTGTATCCTAAAAAATATAACAAATAACGTAATTATTAATCTGGCTTCACCTATTTATGAATTGCATTCTTAGTACGCTTTTTTTTAAGTAAAGGTGTTATCCGCACTGACTTGTCGCAACATCAAAACACGCCCAATCCCTTTGTAGTCACGTTGCCATCGAAGTGCTCTTGGTGAGAATAGCGTTTCAGACTCCAAAATTAATTTGTTGTATCAGTTTGAAAACTGGCGCACCTAAGTTAACTCCCGACTCATTTATTCCTTTTTGTTGGTACCCCCTTCCTTGTTGCTTCTTTCTTCCTTGTTTCATTTATTATTTTCTCTCTCTTATCTCGTTTCTGGTCAACCAGTGAAGAACACAGGATCTACGGATCCCACTCAGGAGGTCAATTCTTGAAGACGAGAGATTAGAATGATCAAAAGGTGACAGTGGTTCTGACAGGCAGATTTGTCAGCTGTCTATCGCATATGTTTGTGAATGGACCCATTTTCGGCGAAATAGAAGGTTCCTGGGCTGATCATATCTCCAAACCTTTCATCGCAAAATTAGCTTCATCTTTCGAGACGAGACAATGACTGCAAAGTGTCTAGCATCGATAGAAAAACTCGGGAGGTGGCGTTTCTATCATAGAAGTTTTAAACGGTACTGTTCCTCGAAGGGTAATACAGCCACCTATTCATGAATTGTCCTCCTGACGTGGACCAGAAGCAGTACATTATTATGAAAGTTAGTGGTCATCGAAAAATCTCAATGACAAGGCTTCGTTGAAAAAAATTAAAAATATTCAACAAAACTAAGCAAATGGTTAAGCACTCTGGATGTCACAGTTGCTCGCTATCGGTCGAATTAGAATCTGATACCCTCAGATTATTATCATGTAGAGCTTTCTCTCGAAAATTGGCAAAGTACTTGCTGTACTCATAAAATGTCAAGTTAAATTTTTATGTCTATCTGCAATTGACCACTGCGCAGTATGTATTCCAGAAAACTTCTTCTCTTGCCAAAATTGTTGCGGTACTCAACAAGATGTTATTAATGGGATCATGTAAGTTGAGATCTTGTATACGTGCGATATCAGTATTTGTTTTACATCTAGTAAAAATTTTGCAGTAATAAGGAGTATTTGTTTTTATGAAAGTGACTGCTCCGAATACACTGTTACTTTAATTGTCTAACAGGTATGTACTGGTATTCAAGCTGTATACGCGAAAATGGTGGTTAGATGCAAAGGGATTAGTGTATTGCAGCTATAGAAAATTCGATTCACTTAATAGGTTCTTTTATTTTTTTACCATTCGAACGAAATTGTGATCTAACCTTAACTAATTTATTCTAGTATAGTCGTTAATGCCTTAATTTATTGTGAAATTAGTGCCATTGGAAGTAGGTCCTGTGAATCATAGTTTATTATTTTTTATTACTGTATTCCTTATAAACTCTAGTTCAAGGACCTCGCATGGAACTATACAACTGTGTAAATAGACTTTTCTTAATAATAGAAATGTGATTTTCTTAACTGGGAGTATACTAAATTATCGTTAGGAGATTAAATAAAAATATGTATTTTTATAAAGAAAGGGAAATAAACTATTGTACCTTTTGTATCACTTGTATTATTTAATTCCTTGCATTTATACGGTTCTTGTTTCATCGTTTCCTGCTTTGATAATTGCTGAGTTTTTCTGTATCCAATGGAAAACCGAGACGCTTGACCCGTTTTCCAGTTAAGAGCACGTAGCTTCATGTGAAATGATATTGACGATTAAAATTGGATACTAAAGCGCAGATAGTAAGCCATATGTGGATCTTGCACAGTTCCCGCATAGTTGACAGTCTTATTGGCTTATGCCAACAGAGTGGACAGGAAGATATTACTCCAGATATAGGAAGATTTTACTAATGAAAGGTCGTTATGATTAACAATGTCTACTAAAAAAATACAAGTATCTAAGTCAGATACATTCATCAAAAATACAAGTATACAAGTTGGCAAACTTTATAGCGATTTTCTTAATAGACTTCCCTTTGTTATCATCGTTGCTGTTATTTATGTTGTCTTGTTTGTGTTTGTACTTGAAGGCCATCTTAGATGGTTGTTCTGAAAAATAAAATAAATAATATTTTGATATAGTTCTTAGGAAAAAAATGCAAATTCACATCCCTTACAATAAAAGCTTAGAGATGACATTTTTTGAAATCCCAAGTTTCGATCTTTTTTGAATCGTTTTTGAGAAAACTAATTTTGTTGTGGTATAGTTATATCAACTTTGGCACCGGATAAAGTATATTTTTTCCGCCATTCAAATAAAAATTAATAATAAATACATTAATTCTGATAAATTCGGGATCAGCGACTTAAAAAAAAAGATACAGCTTTCGGAGATGTCATACTTTGGTTGGAACGACTACAGTTTAAATGGATAGAAAGTGCATTGACACAACACCCTTTTGTCAATAACAACTCATTTAAACAAAATCAAACATTACGCTTTTTGGATTAAAGGTGTCTGACTTTCGAAGGATATAATTTTAGTCCACTATTATGGAAGGTATATCAGCAATACTTCGTTAGTTCCAGTCGATCCCTGCCGATCTAAATGATCTATTTTTAACGGGCATCATCATATGCTATGTGGGTAAAGTCTTCCACCACCCGCTATTTTGAATTTGTTGGCTGTTTTTTAAAGTGCTAGAGGACATCATAGCCAGTGCTGAACAGTAATAACTATATCATTAATTTGTGGCCTGGAATTAGTGAAACCTAGTCATACTAAACAAATATGAATGCATAAATAAGAAATTATTTTTTTACTTACCAGCCGCCGAAACGTAAGTTCAGCTGTAATATCTAAACGGAACTGGCTAAGATCATCTTATCACGTGAGTGAAAAGAACAGCAATAGGCAAGTGTTTGTAGTGTGTCAGAGTCATAACAGGTTTTCCAAAGGGGCTGATATTTTGAGTGGTTGATTCCTCCTCACTGCTTAACTGTCTGGATTTTGCCTAAAATATTACGTGAGTGATATGTAAGAAAGTTATAGGACGGTTAGCTTTGATCGTCGTGTTAGAGCATTGATTCCCAAAATGGTCTATATCGACCACTAGGGGTCTATGACAACCTGCAAGGGGTCTACGTCAACGAAAAAAAATTTGGGGGTCCATGAAATGAATATGGGGGTCCACGATAGTGGATCTCAACACATACACTGATAGTAAATATTTACTTACATCATACTATCTTATAATACCAAAACATATACATTATTTATAAAAGTACCTATGAAGTAAAAAATTTATTATATATGTTTATAAAATTGTGTAAGTTGTAGGATGTTGGTATTCGCTTTGTGGTCGCAATACATTTTGAACTTGTAAAAACCTGAGAATCGCAGTCTCAGAGCTTCGCTACCTTGCACTGACTTGTTCAATTCGTCACTCTATAAATACGAACGTGGGACATATACGTTTATTCGTTTCCTGAATCTTGAAAAGGAAAGTGCTAAGAAAATATTTTACAAAATATAAACAGATAGTATATCACACAAATTATAGTGAGTCAGTGTTATTTTGTTTTAGAGAGTGCTGGAAAAAAGTAAGTACATTATTTTTTATTAAATTTTAGTTTTGTACTCGTGTAAAGATAGATAAATTACGCCAATCATGACTTTGGTTATTAGTAGTTAAATATTCAATCATGCAAAATTACACGAGTACTCCTCAATAGTTTCTTTTTGAATGTTTTAGCAATCGGTAATATAATTACAGTGCATACTCCGTAATTCGAGCTAATTGTTGCAAGAAGATGTTCGAATTATGGAATGTTTTAGGAAAAATCAAAAAATATTTTTAATATACAGCTGCTGGATTTTCTGTCTTATTTAAATAATTTAATTTTGCCCACAGATGACTGATGCCATGTCCGAATCTAAAAAGAAATGTAGACAGTACAGTGTTGATTATTTGAAATTTGGCTTCATTCCATCATTGCCGGACAAACAACCGCCTATGTGCCTTTTATGCAACAAAGTTTTGGGCAATGACGCTATGAAACCATCTAAACTGCAAGATCATCTGATAAGATGCCACCCTGATAAAACAGAGAAAGATTTGAAATACTTTCAAACACTCAAAGATAAATTTCAGAAGAGACCTACACTGGACAGAATGTTCGCTTCGACGTCACAAAGAAATGATGATGGTTTGCAGGCGTCTTACAATATCTCGTTACTTATAGCAAAATCCGGAAAACCGCATACTATCGGAGAGAAGTTGATTTTGCCAGCCGTTGAAGAGGTTTTAAAAACTGTTTTACACAAACCTGCATCTGGTATCATTAAAAGAATTCCCTTAAGCACCAATACTGTTGAATGACGTATTGATGAAATGAGTTCTGATATTGAAAGCTTCTTATGTAATTATTTGCAAACGACCCATTTCTCTATACAACTGGACGAGTCAACTTTACCTGATAATGCAGCATTACTATTGGCATATGTTCGTTTTATTATGAATCAAGAAATCTACGAAGAACTGCTCTTCGCAAGAACTTTGATAACCGACACTAAAGGTGAATCAATATTTCATGTTTTGAAGGATTACTTCATTGAAAAAGCATTTCCTTTATCAAATATAATATCAGTAGCTACAGATGGAGCACCTGCCATGGTTGGACGTTATCGTGGATTTAAAAGCTATTTAAAACAAAATGTGTCAGGGGTGTTAGCAATACATTGCGTCATCCATCGACAACATTTAGTTGCTAAAAATTTGAGTGTTATATTGCATGAATCACTTCATTTAGTCATTGATGCAGTAAACCGAATCCGAAGCAACGCGTTGAATACGCGGTTATTTGCGCACTTTCATCAATTACTCCTTCACACTGAAGTACGGTGGCTGTCGAAAGGCTTATGTTTGACAAGATTTTTTGCACCTTTTGAGACTATTTTAGAATTTCTGGATACTAAAGATAAAATTTTAAAAGGAAATTTAATGAAGAGGAAAACAGACATCGCCTATTTAACAGATTTGTTTACAAAGTTTAATATGGTTAATTTGCAATTACAAGGCGACAGTTTAAATTTGATTAAAACAAAGTCCACCTTATCAGCGTTTCTTGCCAGAGTTAAACTTATGAAGCAAAATATTGGACGACGTTTCAACTTACGTTCAACATTTAAATGCCCTCTATTCAGATTTTGAATCTAGGTTTGAGGATAATTTGACTATGGTAATACCACCGTGGATAATTAATCCATATGGTGACATAGAAGAAACGAATGTCATAATACAAGAGGAACTGACTGAACTAAGTACGAACGAAGAACTTAAGGTTCTGTTTAAAAACGGATATCAGCAATTCTGGCTGCAAAACAACATACCCGTTACTTATCCCGTATTATGAAATATAGCGAGGAAATTTTTAATTTCCTTTCCATCGTCATATCTAGTGGAAAGGGGGTACAGCGCTGTTACCAATCTCCTAACGAAAAAAAGAAACAGACTGGACATCATTAGCCGAGGAGATTTAAGATTAACCCTTACAAAATTGACGCCGAATGTTGATAATTTATTATTGAAGCATCAGGTTCATCCTTCTCACTAAAAATATTGACTTATTGCTTATGTTATTTTATTTATAGTTTATTTTATGTTTATTGGTGTCTGACCAATTAATGCCCGCATTGGGAATAAGTGCCCACATTGATTTTTTTAAAGAAAGATAGAAATATTTTTTTTAAATTATTCTGAAAATTCAAGGATAGGTACACACTAAAATTCGTTAATTTTTTGCCTATTTTTAGATAACTTAAACGTATAAGAGGCAGAATTTAATCAAACTAACAGTGAAATTATTGTAGAACATACGTTTATGTTATAATTAATAAATTTTAAGTAAAAAACTTTTTTTTTATTATATTTCACTTTTTTTTATTTTATCCCTCTTATTTTTTTTTTTCAATGCGGGCACTTATTGGTCAGATACCTGTTTATTTAATGTTACGTATATTTTACATAACAGATACAAAATTTTATTTTGAGTAGTTTTAATTTAAATTCAATTAATAAATGTATAAATTAACATGTGTTTTTACTTTAAGTTTTTAACACTAAACTTCACTACAGTTAGAAATTTACAGGAAATCAATAGCAGGTAAGTAGGGGGTCTACCCAACACGGAAAAACCTGGCAAGGGGTCAACGACACAAAAAAGTTTGGGGAACTCTGTGTTAGAGTGTCAATTCCAAGAGTTTCTCAGAACCCTTTTTCCAAAAAAAATGCGTGGTTCCAAGTTTTCGGGGAGTTCAGGTACCCTTCAAATATAGGCATATTCGACGATAAGTTCTCGGATAAAACCCTGCCTGTGGCAAGTATATAAATTCTTACGTCCCTTATTGTGCCTCAGATGTAATGCTGATAGACTGGAAATACATTAACATTTATATATTGTTTGAATAGTCAATTTCTTTCTCCGAAACTGCTATCGTTCAAACTAATGCAATGTGTGACCTATATGGTACCCTACTTCCACGCGAGCCACAGGTTTAGAGTAGTAGAAGATATATTCAAAGATTTTTACAAATCCCTGGCATTCCATGTTTTCGCCTAAAAGTCATGTAAGTTGTGCAAAGACCATACTTCGTCCATTGGGGAGAGCTACTGCCATTTCATTGGAGTTTGAGGTAAGTATAATTAAAAGCTTTGGAAGTTAAAGCTTTTCCTGCTCCTATTATAATAATACAGGGTGTCCGCAAAGTTGGGGTTTTCCTTTTCATAAACAACTACCCTTGAAATAACAAAGGTAATGTGTAGTGAAACGAGGGCGACCAAGTAAAAAAACATAAAGGAAAAAGTACTCACTCTCCAGTTAACGAGAAGGGCTAAGTACGTCTCTGCCCAAAATCATACCGCTCCAACAGAAAATGAAATCAGCTGATGCGCTACCGAGCAGACGCAGGCGGTGGTGCAGACCACGAACAGAGGTAACAAATATGACGGCGTTGCCGCGTTTCCAGTTTTTAGGTAAACGTACTTTATAGGTATTGTTCGAAGTTATCGCTGTTTGATTCAAAAACGCAGGTGCGTGCACGACGTAGCCAAGCATCGGTGCAGGCTTTGAGAATGGAGTCCCTCCCCCGAATGGAAGCACCAGCTTGTTCAATTCTGAGACGAAGTTCGTCAACCGTATGCACTTCAGTTTTGTACACTAAGCGTTTCATTTCTCCCCAAAGAACAAAATCACATCTGGAGATCGCGGAGGCCACGCTACGGGTCCATAACGTCCGATCCACCTATTCGGAAATAATTCATTCAAAAACTCACGCACTTCGCGTCTAAAATGGGGCGGTGCACCATCGTGCAGAAACCACATTGATTGTCTTACACTTAATGGCACATCTTCTAACAAGGAAGGCAAAATGTTGCGTAAAAAGTCTAGGTATTGCATCCCGTCCAATCGATTTGGGAGAATATATGGTCCAATGAGCATACCGTTCACCATGCCAGCCCAAACATTCACTGAAAATGTTTGTTGAAAATGTGCCCGACGGACAGCGTGCGGATTTTCTACTGACCAAACATGAGTGTTGCGAAAGTTATTCACCCCATTACGCGTGAACGAAGATTCGTCTGTCACCAATATGCACTTCGGAAAGTCCGGATTATTGTCATGTTGATGCAACAACCACTCACAAAACCGCACTCTTGCTGGAAAATCGTCAGGTTGAAGGGCTTGTACACGTTGGACGTGAAACGGATACAGCCCCTCTTCACGCAGCGTTTGCCACACTTTAGTTTTTGATACTTGCACTTCTCTAGCCACGTCTCTAGTGCTTGTTGAGGGATTCTCGTCTACGCGATTACCTCTACACGCGTGACCGTAACCGTCGGTTGAAGGTTGCATACTGACCTGACACACTGACCCCGACCCAGTTCTGTCGTCGGGTTGAGCCAGTGACCTTGTACCACTCGGTGATGTCGCGGGTCGTGGCTACAGGACGGTATTCAGATATTTTTGATGTTGCAGAGCCCTTTATCTCGGTTCCCTTAAGATATTGGTGTATATGGTACTAAGAAAAATTGCTTATGTTTTCAAGATCTACACGTCGTGTAAAGGAAAACCTCAACTTTGCGGACACCCTGTATTTCTGCCCCAGTACGGATAATTCCTGTTGATGTTTTATATCGCAGGGAGGCATAGCTGAGCAAGAAGAGCTTGGAAAATAAGCGTCACCCAAGAATGATCTCGAACTCCATCCTTTTCTCAAAATAACAAAACTACAATGAACATATTCGACAGGGTCTCAGTCAGTTATGATCTGAGTAAGGTATGCGTAGAGCCTGAGATAAATTTAATAATTTTTGACGAAGAAGTTAGTATTGGTAGAATGAAATGGCAGTTTAAAAGTCGCACATTTCGTTGAAGAAAAAACGTATAATATAATATTTGTATGCAATGTTTTCCTGTCATTTTAATCGCAAAAGTTCGTTGGAAATTATATATATATATATACATAAAACGTAAAAACAAATCAACACCTCAGTAACATCTGAGCACTTTGCTGGATCAGAGGTGTTGATATTCACGTAGCAAATACCTGCATTATTTCCAAAACCTACTAAGAACCTGATATCGTACAATATGCAGCAAAATCTATTCAAGTATTCCTTGTGAGATAATCATCAAAAAAAAACATTTGTAAGCACATGTATGGCTTATCTGTAAACTGATAGCACCTAAACAGTGGTAGTACTAAAGATATCTGTAGTACTTTGGCACAGTAACCAGCTTAGCGTCGAGCTGTACTTCCCGACAGGAGAAAGCTTTCAGTCTTACTGGGTACGGCGTCACGGTACTTTGGACGAAGTACCACGTATGCAACCACTACTGCATCAAATCGCATTTATGGTAGTAGAAACTACTGAAGCGCAGACATCTGAACCGCGGTACTGCTTGGTGCCACTGTATAGTAGGTACCAGGTAGTACCACGTAGTGAATTGCGCGGTTCATCCGACAGATGGCGCACCCGAGGACACGCGTACAGGTTCAGCTTAAAAAAATGTAGATGGTGCCATTGTACCTAATTTTGTGAGTCGGGAATTACACGTTTTTTTCAAAGCTCTTAGTTTTCCGCTTGCATTTTTGTTCAGCACTATTGAGAATGCCTAGTCTAACTGTGGTCGTAACACCAGTATTTCAGATTCCGTTGGTCAAATACCACTGGTATTAAGTTAACAGCCAGATTCAAATGTGATATGAATTGTAATAGTAAAGTGTATAGCCAACCTTTTAAATACAGGGTGACTTTGAAGTTGAGTCATTAATTTTCAGATAATCATTGTAGAGTGAAGATAAACCAAAATATGTGTGTAAAAATAAAAAAAATAAAAAAAAAATTTTACCTTGTTTTATAAAGTATCCTCCCGACAAGTATTTCAGTGCGGACCTGTATTTGATCGTGAGGTCTTGGAGCACCGGCATGCCGTCCATATGTGAGGTCTTAAGTCAAATGATTCACGAACCCGTTGTACTACATTAACAAAGGCACGAGGGGTTGGTTGCACTCGATTGGGAAACCGATCCGCATAAACATGTGCCATTTTTTATTTCGTTTGAGCCACGCAACAGACACCTCTATTCACTACCGACTGACACTGACTGTATACAACTGAATGAAATAATTGTAAAAACATCGTTCCAAATTCTTTCGCTTTTTTGTTTCCGATGCGATGAACCGATAAGGCGGATTATATCCGTTGTCGCCAAACACGAGCACATAATATTATTATTGAGACAGGGCGGTACTCAAACTTCCAAAGGGCTATAACTTTGTTACTTTAATTTTACCAGAAAAATGGTAAAGGAAGAAAACATTTCTTATGATCAGATCTACTCACTGTTAAAATAAATGACTCAACTTCGAAGTATAGTATAGTAAATTAATTTATTCAGAGCGATTCCTAGTCATCGTACGGAACACCACTCTGCAAATGTAAAAGAATAGAATCTATTAAATCAATGACATTTTAGGGAACATTATTGAAAATACCTCTTCTAACTTTATTTATTCATAAAGCCAATGTTTCAGATTGTGATGATGTTCGTACGAGCATTAAATTAATAGCGGGATTCGCACCAATTGAACGACAAAATCAATAACGCCAGCGTTAAATATAATGTGCATTATAGCATATACATTTTATTGGTAACCTAGTTTTTGGAGCAGACGCTTTCGAGCAGTATCCCCTCGTTTTGCGTTTAATAAATTAATTTATACAGAGGGATTCCTAGTTGGCATGCGAAATACGATTGTGCATAGGTAACGTAAAATGATAGAATCATGTAATTGTAGTATTTTGCCCAAATTGGTAGCGTCTAGATAGATACTTGTCAATAATCGAGTATAACGGAAAATAATCGATAGTCGATTATTTTTTACCATCTTTACCTCCCTAGACAGATTGCGAAATCCGCCTTTGACGCCCGAAAGAACACGCAACTGAAAGAGGTATAAGAAAATGTCAAGCAAAGGTAAGTAAGACGCTTTTATAAGCGATAGATTACCTACTCGAAAAGTAGGCATTACATAATAATTAAAATTCGGGATTCTGGTAAAATTGATAAGTATCTATTACTCGGAGAAGACCTTTCAAAAATCCTGGCGCTATCGCTCATACCGGCACGGGTATTATGTAAAGAACCTATTAAACGTCAAAAAAACCTACAAGATGTCATCTTGCAGACTATGTAGCTTTTAGCGTGCAAACAGTCATTCCACGTTTGCTCACTAGGATCGTTGTCCATCTATAGAGGAATGGCTCAATTACACGCATTGTTGGTTGCATATGCCATTTAAAGCCGAGTAGCCTATAGCTTTCATCTGTGAGTCTCTGAGAATAAAGTTGGTTATTTGTTTGAATAGCAAGATCGCATGTGGATGATTATGTGTATTGGTCTGCACGTGTATAAAATCAGTGATAGTGTGAGAAAATCATTACTGAATACGCTGCCATTGAAGTCCATCTATTATTTAGCTGTGCCCGACGGGTTATTTATATGTTGTCCTTTCCGAAGACAGGTTATGTTCAAAGTTCTCAATTACGATTTTTTACGTTTTTTGTGTGTTTTAAAAAACCTTGAGGGGGATTACGGGAAATCACCACCGCGCCCGCGTTGTGTGTAATTACTATTAGCATGAATATGACTTGTAATTTGACAGCGTGCAGTGAATATAATTATTTCTTATCTCTCTCATTTTTTAAATTCAGTTAATTTCCATATATAGTTTCCAGAATAGATAATAAAAAGTGGATGCGCCACTAATTTCTAGCTTTGAATATCACGTAAATATATTTGAAAATAGAATCCAATGGGATTATCATCAACACTCATTATTAACACACAGATCCTCACTTTGCACCTATGCATTGCCGTTACCTCCAGTAATGCCATCTCTGAAGCATCAGAGCCAAACATTGACACAACTACAAAGCGAGTTCACAACGTGTCCATGAGCTAGTACTAAGTTAACTTCTTGTAGAAAAACCTACATAATGTCACAAAAAACTAATAAAATGTCAAAAAGATCGGCATAATGTCACTTTTCAAGATACGTAACACCCGTGCGAAAGTAGACTCCAACTTACTACGTATATTTTTGAATTTTTGAATCCTTGATTCATTTCACATATATTATCCTATACCACAACAATTTTGAGTTATGCCAGAATGTTTCCTGTTTTTGTATCTTTGTCGTAAGATTTGTAACCGAATTTTAAGTAATTACCTTAGTAGACTTCGTTTGGTATTTAAGCTTATGATAATATAAGTTTGTCACAAATAAATGTAAAATAAGTTCTGGAACCCCCAGAAAAACAATTTGTTCAGGCGAAAACCACCTAATTTTTTCTGATTTTATCGTATTATTCCTGGTTCAAATCCATGCCTTCATTGTAGGGTCCCCCAATCAAAAAGTGTTCCTTGAATTCATTCATACATAATTATGAATTTGATTTTCCAACGATTTGAAATAAATTTTGTGTTATAGATGCTAAATTTCGCATATACGTAAAATAGTAGTTATTAACACGCAGCAATCTTTCAATAATGAGTAAAGGTAAGAGTGAATTAAGTGATGTATTAACCAATGATTAGATCAGGTTTTCATATTTGTATTCAGATGTATAATACTGTCAATAGTAGACCATATCCTAGGCTTCCAGCAAAAAAGGCTACCTTTGGCTCTAGCAATCGTTAGTGCATAAATTGCATAGTGTATAGACAAATCTACAATAATGGATGTAAGCTGTATAAAGGGTTCTTATCTGGCATCTTTAGTTTCAGCTAGGCTGTCGACACTACCGATTATTCTATATCTGTGCCTTAGAGGAATATAGTTGTAACTCGATATAATGCAATTCAGAGAACAAGCAAATTAAAGATTGAGTTAGTAGCAGAATAGCTTTTTGTCCATGTTACTGTTAATATGCGAATATAGTTTTTTGGGAAAACATATTATATGGTACACAGAACAGTAATGCTTGTAGTTGTTCCTTAATGATATGCGAATATTTAAGGGTATGAATCTACATGAAAAATTAAAGTTAGTTTGCTTTATAACCTGTGGTCCAAAAATGTTTTCTTACAAAAAATCGGGGTGTTGAAGTTTTAGGAGAAAAATGAAATTAATTAATATTTTCAGAACCGCTTCAAATATTTCACTGGTATTTAGTACGTAGTGAAAGTTAATAGAGTTGCACATTTTTCAATGCAAAAATAGTTATTAGCTTTAACAGTGGCGTGCGTACGGGTATTGACTTCGATATTTTTTAAGAAAAAAATGGTACGCCAATGGTTATATGCCAAATAAAAATTATTTTTGACATCCCCGTTCAATTTAAAACAAATGGTCTTTCTTGAATTTTTTTCTTTCGATGCGCCATTTTTGAGTACTATACAATATACACTACTTGGCTCCATAAGCCAGTCTATATTGGTAGGAATGATGACTATTGCGCCATGAAAATCTGAATCAACTGACGCTTACCGGAAGTATTCAAGTAGCTATACTAGGAATGTTTTCTGCTGGTTGGATGAGATTGAATCACCATGTAGATGCAGATAACAACGAGCGAGAGAGAGAGAAAGCTCCGCGGCCGAGCCAGACTAACATTACGTAACGCATATATATGTGCAGATAACGGTACAAAAAAACGACCGACGCGATTTAACAACAAATACCTCCACACCGCTTCTGCTATCCTGATCAGAATTATCAATGGCGACATCATTTATTTACATTGAAATTGTTTAAATAATTTCTTGCATCATGCAAGCACATTTACTACCACTATATGGACATTTAACGTTAATAATTACATAGTGTACAGTTTGTGAGTGAAGGATTTTTATGGATAGCAATATGTTGCATGAAATACGCATGGTAGAACTGTAAGTCCTTTTACCAAATGCAATTAAATTGATTCAAATTTATTGCTCGTTAACAACAAAGCAAAATACTGACAGAAAATATGAATTTTGATGTAGGCAGCAGAACGGTAGAAGAGGTATTGAGTATCTGCATAACTGGTTGCGTATGACTGGCAATTGTTGAAAACTTTGTTTTATATTTTATAGCGAACTACTGTTGATGATATGATTAGTGATATGAACAGTAAATACAGGATCGGGTAGTGAAACGGGCTCTTAGAATTCGCGAACACCCCTACATGAAAAAGTTGAGGCTTAAAAATAGAGTGTTTTTTTTTAAACTTTTGCTTTCCACTCATAACGTCCAGACCGTTGTAAAGCATGCATAAACAATTTTTGGGAATTGTGAAGCTGTTTAATGCTATTTAAGCGATTTTCAAAGATGACCTACTTCTTATGACACAGAAAGGAGCTCTATAAACTTCATCCATATCGGTGCAGCGATTTCCGAGAATAAAATAACTCCAACACACAGGTAGACAGACATGGAAATAAATTATACAGGGTGTTTCAGTTTATTGTTGCATAACTTTAAGATTCGATAGAACTTTAAAAATTACTTTTTATAAACATGGGTCGAAAAATGCGTGGCTTCCGAAATACAGGGCGTTTAAATTTACTTTTTAAAATAGGTTTTTTAAATATTTCGAACAATATTTGATGTATAACAGTGAAAATTAGTATACAAGGGTTTTTTGGTACGACAAAACGAACCATGGGCATAGTTTTACTGTAGCCGCTAGAGGGCGCTCTCTACTGTACCTGTAGTGTATTAAAATGACCGAAAACTTTTTCTTAGTGCAATTTTTTGCTTTTTGAATAATTTAATAAATTCGTCGCACTTTTCTGCAAAAAAAAGCTCTCTGTGAGTTTTCGTTATAGTTAGCCGTTTTTGAGATATTTCGATTTTTAAGGTTCGATGCATTTTTAATTATTTATGGGAAAATAATATTTTTTTTACATTTTCGATTTGGGCATTAGAAGTAATTAAGACGATCGTTTAGATTGTGTTTCTAAACACAGCAGTAATTCCTAACTCCAAATAAACACAAAAAACAGAATATTAATTTGTTTAATTTTCCAATATTATTTTTAACAAAATAAATTAATGATTTACAACTAAAATGCTTTTGGATAGTTAGGACAAACATACAAAATCTAAAGTAGTTGCTCGAAATGTAAACCCAATTGTTCAATACACAATTCACATCTACGAATGATCGAACGTGGTATAGCATTATTCAAATAAGGCCTTATTTCCTCACATGCATTCCTGATACTGTCTATTAGCATATCCCTTGTGGTTACGGGAGTCTGTTACACTTTTTCTTTTAGAAATCCCCACATAAAGAAATCTAAAGGATTTAGGTCAGGGGATCGTGGAGGCGACTGGTCCTCCAAGGCCGATCCATCTTTTTGGATAATTTTCGTCCAGCCAGTTTCTAGCTATTCTCGAATAATGAGCTGGACAACCATCAAGCTGAAACCAGGCCAATCTTCTTAAATCTAACATAACATCATCCCACATATTTGCATGTTCAGTCTATAAAAATTCCAAGAAAGTCGCAGCATTTAACCTTGCAGGCAAAACGTAGGGTCCAAATAGTCGATTACGGTAGATACCAATCCACACGTTCACACTAAATTCATGCTGAAAATTTCTTTTCCGAACTGCATGCGGATTTTCATGCGACCAAATATGTTGATTATGAAAATTTACTACTTCACGTCTAGTGAAGCATGACTCATCGGTCCATAAAACGTTACTTAAAAACTCCCTATTATTATCAGTTCTATCAAGAATCCACTGACAAAATGTGATTCTTCGTTCTCGGTCCCCTAGCTGTAGTCCTTGCAGAGGTTGCAAATGGTAAGGACGTCTGTGGTCATTTCTAAGAACACGGTGAACATGGTTTGCTGAAATTCCCAAGACACCAGAAACTCTCCTAACACTTGTGGTCGGATCTCTATCAAACTCACGCAGAATCATACGGGTAAATCTGCGCTGACGAACATTTATGTTTTGATCCCTTTCTAGATTTCCAAAACCATTTTCAATTATTTGGCGATGCACTCTTACAAATACTGAGCGAGTTGGATGTCGTCTGTTTGGAAATCTTCGTGCGTATTCTCTGGCTGCTTCTACTGCGTTTCCATTTACAAAGCCATACACAAAATGAATATCCGCTATCCCTTGATTGGAGGATAAAAATGGCGTTTTTATAAAAGTTACAAAAAAAAACAGGTAAAAGAAACTAAATTTCGTGCATTCACAATTGCAAAAAAACGTTTCAGGTTTCAACAAACAACAAAACTAACTGTCAACTAATTGACGTTTAACCTTATTCTGCTTTCAATTTCAAAAATATTTGCAGGTACAGCCTACTTCTAAAAATTATCGAGATACTGACTTTTTAACGTTATTTTATCATAAATAATTAAAAATGCATCGAACCTTAAAAATCGAAATATCTCAAAAACGGCTAACTATAACGAGAATTCACAAGAAAGCGTTTTTATGTTGAAAAGTGCGAAGAAACATTTTTTTTATTCAAAAGCAAAACATTGCACTAAGAAAAATTTTTCGGTCATTTTAATACACTACAGGTACAGTAGAGAGCGCCCCCTAGCGGCTACAGTAAAACTATGCCCATGGTTCGTTTTGTCGTACAAAAAAACCCTTGTATACCAATTTTCACTGTTATACATCAAATATTGTTCGAAATATTTAAAAAAACTATTTTAGAAAGTAAATTTAAACACCCTGTATTTCGGAAGCCACGCATTTTTCGACCCATGTTTATATAGACTTTATGCATTAATTTCAAAAGTTCTATCGAATCTTAAAGTTATGCAACAATAAACTGAAACACCCTGTATTGATTTACTTGTTGTAGATAACACAAAACATTAAAAAATGTGTTATTTGAAATATTCAAATTTACCCGGCGACGCTCCTACCAGTACTCACGTGCGATGAGGTGAATGACAAAAAGAGGGCATATTTGTTATTTGCCCATTTTAGAGCGTTAATTGAAAGAATTAATTAATCAGTCCATGAGCAACTACTTATTAATATGCATTCAATGTAAGGCTTTTTATTTATTGTGCGAGAAATCATTACCTCGAATCTTACCGTCCATTTTTTATTCGCCACAATTGGGTGGGACTCCCAAAAAAATTTGTTATGGGGCCACCCTGGGCAAGCTACGACTCTGATAGAATGTCAGTACTTCCAAGAAAGGATTCCTGCATGTTTGGTTCCGCTACCTCTTTGCTAGCATAGTCAGCAAATTCTCTGGTGAACAGGCGACCAGAAGCATCCGGCATACCACATTTTTCCCTGCGCTCTCAAACAGCGCATGTGCACAAAACGTTTATGGTGAGACTTGACACCTGTTTTTGGATAGATTGTGGCAATCAATTTGAATTTTGAAATTTTAAATTTGGATCTGATGGCAGTTCTCGTTAACTTGTAGCGCTTGTAGCTTGGTCTGGGTATAATCGCCATCTAGCTCAGCCTTGCGCCACCTACCTCGACGATCATTTGCAATTCAAACAAAGTAGTTTTTCGATATGCCGCCTTGATCTCATGCAGGGTAAAGAGTAGTCTCAGTTATCCAATGTCCAACTTTGTTGTTTTTATCAATAAAACAGCTCGTGATCTAAAATAAATGAAAATCATTCCGCAAAATTAAGCGTAGAATTTATATATACGATGAAATTTTTTCATCTTTTGCAAAAGCGTTATTGTGCCACGAGCGTGGCGAAGACAGGAATGTTAATAACCTCTACATTGAAACACTTTTACGGATATTTTGATGATTTGTATTACACCTAGGTATAAAAGATACCTAATTCAGTAACTCAACGAATTATGTGTGACGCATTTTTTGCTCTCTTTGTCGTTTATTCGGAAACGGCCCAGTAATTGTGTTTACACGTGTAATCGGCATTGGACAAGAGGGGGATGTCGGATTATTCATGATAGATATCACTCTTCTTATTCCTACATCAGGTAGCAGTATCATTTCAGAAATAAACGTGTGGATGTGATTTGGAAACATGTGATTTGATTGTGCATGAGTACCATTTATGAATCTTACAGGTCTAAGAAGCTTTTTCGCTATTCGTCAGCACGGTCTAGGCTTGGATCACTAGGCCAACGAATGAAAGCTATGCAAAGCGTGATATATAGCAATAAGACAACGCAAAGAGGATTTCAGCTCGTCACGTGAAGTCAAAATCGCAACCTGTAATGTTTTCATGTCATTAGCAAAAATACAGGGTGTTTCAGTTTATTGTTGCATAACTTTAAGATTCGATAGAACTTTTAAAATTAATGCGTAAAGTCTATATGAATATGGGTCGAAAAATGCGTGGCTTCCGAAATACAGGGTGTTTAAATTTAATTTCTAAAATAGTTTTTTTTTTAAATATTTCGAACAATATTTGATGTATAACAGTGAAAATTGGTATACAAGTATACAAGGGTTTTTTGGTACGGCAAAACGAACCATGGGCATAGTTTTACTGTAGCCGCTAGAGGGCGCTCTCTACTGTACCTGTAGTGTATTCAAATGACCGAATAATTTTTCTTAGTGCAATTTTTTGCTTTTTGAATAAAAAACTGATTCTTCGCACTTTTCAACATAAAAAAGCTCTCTTGTGAATTTTCGTTATAGTTAGCCGTTTTTGAGATATTTCGATTTTTAGGGTACGATGCATTTTTAATTATTTATGATAAAATAACGTTAAAAAGTCAGTATCTCGATAATTTTTAGAAGTAGGCTGTGCCTGCAAATATTTTTGAAATTGAAAGCAGAATAAGGTTAAACGTCAATTAGTTGACAGTTAGTTTTGTTGTCTGTTGAAACCTGAAACGTTTTTTTGCAATTGTGAATGCACGAAATTCAGTTTCTTTTACCTGTTTTTTTTTTGTAAGTTTTATAAAAATGCCATTTTTATTCTCCAATCAAGAGTTAGCGGATATTCATTTTGTGTATGGCTTTGTAAATGGA
Source organism: Acanthoscelides obtectus (assembly GCA_963669975.1). NCBI lineage: Eukaryota > Metazoa > Arthropoda > Insecta > Coleoptera > Chrysomelidae > Acanthoscelides > Acanthoscelides obtectus. The sequence goes on along the minus strand of CAVLJG010000010.1, from coordinate 22,151,522 downwards.
AACGCAGCAGAAGCAGCCATAGAATACGCACGAAGATTTCCAAACAGACGACATCCAACTCGCTCAGTATTTGTAAGAGTGCATCGCCAAATAATTGAAAATGGTTTTGGAAATCTCCAAAGGGATCAAAACATAAATGTTCGTCAGCGCAAATTTACCCGTATGATTCTGCGTGAGTTTGATAGAGATCCGACCACAAATGTTAGGAGAGTTTCTGGTGCCTTGGGAATTTCAGCAAGCCATGTTCACCGTGTTCTTAGAAATGAACATAGACGTCCTTACCATTCGCAACCTGTGCAAGGACTACAGCCAGGGGACGGAGAACGAAGAATCACATTTTGTCAGTGGATTCTTGATAGAACTGATAATAATAGGGAGTTTTTAAGTAACGTTTTATGGACCGATGAGTCATGCTTCACTAGACGTGGAGTGGTAAATTTTCATAACCAACATATTTGGTCGCATGAAAATCCGCGTGCAGTTCGGGAAAGAAATTTTCAGCATGAATTTAGTGTGAACGTGTGGATTGGTATCTACCGTAATCGACTATTTGGATCCTACCTTTTGCCTGCAAGGTTAAATGCTGCGACCTTCTTGGAATTTTTAAAGGCTGAACATGCAAATATGTGGGATGATGTTATGTTAGATTTAAGAAGATTGGCCTGGTTCCAGATTGATGTTTGTCCAGCTCATTATTCGAGAATAGTTAGAAACTGGCTGGACGAAAATTATCCAGAGAGATGGATCGGCCGTGGAGGACCAGTCGCCTGGCCTCCACGATCCCCTGACCTAAATCCATTAGATTTCTTTGTGTGGGGATTTCTAAAAGAAAAAGTGTACCAGACTCCCGTAACCACAAGAGATATGCTAATAGACAGAATCAGGAATGCATGTAATGAAATAAGGCCTTATTTGAATAATGCTATACCACGTTCGATCATTCGTAGATGTGAATTGTGTATTGAACAATTGGGTTTACATTTTGAACAACTACTTTATATTTTGTATGTTTGTCCTAACTATCCAATAGCATTTTAGTTGTAAATAATTAATTTAATTTGTTAAAAATAATATTGGAAAATTAAACAAATTAATATTCTGTTGTTTTGTGTTTAGTTGGAGTTAGGAATTATTGCTGTGTTTAAAAACACAATCTAAATGATCATTTTAATTACTTGTAATGCCCAAATCGAAAATGTAACAAAAAATATTATTTTCCCATAAATAATTAAAAATGCATCGAACCATAAAAATCGAAATATCTCAAAAACAGCTAACTATAACTAAAACTCACAAGAGAGCTTTTTTATGTTGAAAAGTGCGAATAATCAGTTTTTTTATTCAAAAATCAACAAATTGAACTAAGAAAAATTTTTCGGTCATTTCAATACACTACAGGTACAGTAGAGAGCGCCCTCTAGCGGCTACAGTAAAACTATGCCCATGGTTCGTTTTGCCGTACCAAAAAACCCTTGTATACTTGTATACCAATTTTCACTGTTATACATCAAATATTGTTCGAAATATTTAAAAAAACTATTTTAGAAAGTAAATTTAAACACCCTGTATCTCGGAAGCTACGCATTTTTAGGCCCATGTTTATATAGACTTTATGCATTAATTTTAAAAGTGTCTATCGAATCTTAAAGTTATGCAACAATAAACTGAAACACCCTGTATATGTATACTAAGTGACATATAAATCCGAACACCCAGTTTAAATGGTTTTATTTTAATAAAATTTTGTATAAGTACCTACTTAATGAAGCATAATAAGTAAATGATAAAAATTTCAAAATGATTGCACTGTTTTAAAGCCCTTTGACCTTTAATAATGTGTGGATGCACCCTGATGTGCTACGCATTCTCCAACGCGCCTAGGCATGCTTCTGATCAGGTGGTCAATGTCCTCCTGTGGTATCTCATTCCAGGCAACCACCAACTCCTCTCGAAGTGCTTCTAGAGTCTGAGGAGGACGTTGCAAATTGAGCAATCTCCTACCCATCATATCCCACACGTGCTCAATTGGGGATAAGTCGGGAGATCTTGTTGGCCATGGTAACAATGTGACGTCATTATGTTGAAAGAAGTCTATTGTGACTCTTGTTGGAAAGTTGGATCTGCCAGGGTGTCAAGATAGGGTAAAAGATGGGGTACTAGAACTTCGTGGATATAACGCTGCGCGTTCATGTTACCTCTGATGAAGATTAAAGGTGACCTGGAACCATAAGCTATAGCACCCCAAACCATAACTCCAGCAGTGTGATGAACATGTCTTTCAACAAAAAACTGTGGATTCCTCCTTTCACCACGTCGCCTTCTAACCCTTACACCGACGTAATCGCCTTGAATGGTGCAGACCACGGTCACTCTGCGATCAGGAAAGAAACAGTATTGTCTTTAGTGACGATTTTGTTTAGGCATGCACGATGGTCGTGCCAGGGTTAGAAGGCGACGTGGTGAAAGGAGGAATCCACAGTTTTTTGTTGAAAGACATGTTCGTCACACTGTTGGAGTTATGGTTTGGGGTGCTATAGCTTATGGTTCCAGGTCACCTTTAATCTTCGTCAGAGGTAACATGAACGCGCAGCGTTATATCCACGAAGTTCTAGAACCCCATCTTTTACCCTATCTTGACACCCTGGCAGATCCAACTTTCCAACAAGATAATGCCCGACCACATGTTGCAAGAGTCACAATAGACTTCTTTCAACATAATGATGTCACATTGTTACCATGGCCACCAAGATCTCCCGACTTATCCCCAATTGAGCACGTGTGGGATATGATGGGTAGGAGATTGCTCAATTTGCAACGTCCTCCTCAGACTCTAGAAGCACTTCGAGAGGAGTTGGTGGTTGCCTGGAATGAGATACCACAGAAGGACATTGACCACCTGATCAGAAGCATGCCTAGGCGCGTTGGAGAATGCGTAGCACATCAGGGTGCATCCACACATTATTAAAGGTCAAAGGGCTTTAAAGCAGTGCAATTATTTTGAAATTTTTATCATTTACTTATTATGCTTCATTAAGTACTTATACAAAGTTTTATTAAAATAAAACCATTTAAACTGTGTTTTCGGATTTATATGTCACGTAGTATATAAGAAATTAGACCAGTCCGAATACTGCAAATTCTGACAGCCGTATTTTGGACCAATTTTGTCTTCTGCAGCTAATTCAGTATAACATTGGAAATATGTTAATAGGTATACCAACTTGATATGTCCCTAAGATCACCAAAATTTCGAATTTCCTGATAGTTACAACACAAGTAACGTGCTCTAAATCGTGACATAAAGCATGTTTATAACAACCTTTACGTTATTGGTAGTTGGTAAAACATAATCAATAAGTAAATTCCACATGAGTTGAAAGAACATTCATATTTTTCCGCGAAGAGGTCACCACTACAAGTTCGCCAAAGCTTATGCACATCAATAAATACGTCGATAATGCAGAAACCTTGTTTGTTTTCCATTATCTGTCCTCAAAAACCCGACATTCGAGTGTATCGTACCGATGGTTACTAACAAGCATAAAACGACGTTGTAAACGATTGGTCATAGTGACAGAGACGAAAACCAAACAGGTTCAGTTCACGCACTGATGAGCGTATTCCACCTGAGACTATTTTATTCGTACGTAGTTTTTGTTCGGCTTACTCCGACTATGTAGTCAAAAAGATCCCTACACTCCTAGAGTCTACCCCCGCGTCCAAAAACTACCCCTAAGAGGTGTGAAATTTGACCTCCAGGTGATCGATGTCGGAGCGTGGTATTCCCATGTACTTTTCTACGCTGAATCCGAATTTGGGGTCAACAAATTAATAATAGTAACCGTTTTCATTACTATTATCTTCAAACTGCGAGACTTAGCTTAAAGCTACTTTTACACCATACCGTAGTACACTGGAAGATGTTAAAATGAAAGAATTTAAATAGGCAAATGAAATAAGGAAACCTACCTTTACACTACTTATTCTGTTATAGTGCTCTAATACAATTTGCATGTGTTAATCGTGCCAATATTACTTACATGCTAGCCTAAATTTTAGTGGCAATAATTGTTCTAAAGTAAGTCAGTTGAAATTCGTGACTGATTGATACGAAAAACTTCTATGAAAAGGCTTGTTGAGTGAGAAGTCATGTCTAGACATAGTTGATTTCTTATGTTTATATACTAAGTGACATATAAATCCGAACACCCAGTTTAAATGGTTTTATTTTAATAAAAGTTGGTGAATGTATTTATCTTACTGTAAATAACAAGTGAAAAAATTTACAGCCTTATCAGTTGGACATTCCGGTTTTTATACTGTTTTTTTTTAATTCACTAACGCTCTAAAAATAAATATTTCAGCCGCAGTAAAGAATCAACGTTGGCAGATGTTGGTTCTTGACGTCCTTTACGATCCGTTACTATGCCTAGAGTACGGAGACCTGTACGATTTCGTCAACTTAGTGAGTTTGATAGGGGCCGTATAGTGGGACTTCGGGAAGCTGGACTTTCTTTTCGGGCAATTGCAGCTAGAGTGCAAAGAAGTGTAGACACTGTGGTTAGGTGTTGTCAGGCATGGCTTCGAGAAGGCCGTACGCAAAGAGCAAGTGGCACTGGACGCCGCCGTAGAACAACAGACCGTGAAGATCGCCGCTTAAGATTATTGGCCTTAAGGGACCGTTTCTCCACTACCAGGTCCATTGCAAATGAATGGTTTGCAGAACACGGAAGACCTATTGGCATGCGAAGTGTTTACCGACAAATGAGAAGTTTTGGCTTGTTTTCATACCGGCCACACTGGGTCCTCCCTTTAACTCGAGAACACCGACGTAATCGCCTTGAGTGGTGCAGACAACGGTCACTCTGGGATCAGGAATAGAACAGTATTGTCTTTAGTGACGAGTCTCGATTTTGTTTAGGTATGCACGATGGTCGTGCCAGGGTTAGAAGGCGACGTGGTGAAAGGAGGAATCCACAGTTTTTTGTTGAAAGACATGTTCATCACACTGTTGGAGTTACGGTTTGGGGTGCTATAGCTTATGGTTCCAGGTCACCTTTAATCTTCATCAGAAGTAACATGAACGCGCAGCGCTATATCCACGAAGTTCTAGAACCCCATCTTTTACCCTATCTTGACACCCTGGCAGATCCAACTTTCCAACAAGATAATGCCCGACCACATGTTGCAAGAGTCACAATAGACTTCTTTCAACATAATGATGTCACATTGTTACCATGGCCACCAAGATCTCCCGACTTATCCCCAATTTAGCACGTGTGGGATATGATGGGTAGGAGATTGCTCAATTTGCAACGTCCTCCTCAGACTCTAGAAGCACTTCGAGAGGAGTTGGAGGTTGCCTGGAATGAGATACCACAGGAGGACATTGACCACCTGATCAGAAGCATGCCTAGGCGCGTTGGAGAATGAGTAGCACATCAGGGTGCATCCACACATTATTAAAGGTCAAAGGGCTTTAAAGCAGTGCAATCATTTTGAAATTTTTATCATTTACTTATTATGCTTCATTAAGTACTTTTATTAAAATAAAACCATTTAAACTGGCTGTTCGGATTTATATGTCACTTAGCATAGTATGAAGGTTTGATCTAAGATGTATTTAGTCCTTGAGGCATACGGGAAATGTAGAATCATTGATAAATTTATTTATTGAAATCGAGATATCATAATTATTTTAGATATAAGGTCATATTTTCAAAGTCCATTAATAAAGCGACAGCATATGTTTTGTATCATTTGGATTATGCGTATACATATATGTGATCTAAGCAAGGAAAACAAACTAAGAATCCGCATTTAACGGTAGAGAGAACCAAGTTACTTAAAATGAACTTATTATCGTATAGTGAACGAATTCTTTTTTAGACAAAAGTATTGAGGTGCTCTCGAATTCAGATTGAGCATTGAAGAATACATAAGAATACTTTGTTCCGGTATCTGGCCTCCGAAGAATTTTTTCCCACCATGGGGTATTTTTTGGGCCCAGAGGACAATTCGAGGGGTGTTAAGATTTCTTTGACCCCAGGCTCGGATTCTGGGCGAACAAATACGTGCAAATACCACCCTCCAGCATCTGACATCCGAAACTCAATTTTCACGCCTCCTTTTTGAGCTGAGGGTGAATCCTGGAAGTCTAGGAATGAAAATTTGCTATAGCTTTTTCACTATTACTATAGATACTTTGAAAACATTAGTGTCTCATAGATGGCGCCGTAGTCACATTATATGCTTGTATAAGGATCATAGAGATGATAAGGTCTTAAGGCACTAGCAGGGAATGGTTGGGTACTAAGGTGTTAGCATCAGAATAATTTATTCACCCCATGAAACAAAACGTTCTCACTGAAAATCTGCAAAAGTATACAGGATGTTCCTTAATGATATCTGAATATTTAAGGCAGTGAATCTACATGGAAAATTAATGTTAGTTTGCTTTTAAACTATTGTCCAAAAATGTTTCCTTACATAAACTCGGGGTGTTGAAGTTTTATGATAAAAGTGGAAATTAATTAATATTTTCAGAACCGCTTCAGATATTTCACTGATATTTAGGACGTAGTGAAAGTTAACAAAGTTGCAGAAATGGCTGAAATGCATTACGTATATGGCCTTGCCGACGGTTATGGTGAGCAAGCCAGACGGATTTATCTCCAGAGATATCCCGATCGTGCTTTGCCAGATAGCCGAACATTTTCTAATATTCATCGTCGTCTTGTTGAAACTGGTTCTGTCCGAAAACGAACGTCTGAAGGTAGACCTCTAAGTGTGAGAACACCTAAAATTGAGGAAGCAGTGCTGCACGAAGTCGAAGAACATCCTGAAACGAGTACGAGGAAGATCGCTAGACACTTAAATATTTGCCTCCATTGTTTGGAGAATTTTAGTGGATTTTTTGTTTGTTATATCCTTACCATATTTTAAGAGTACAGGCATTACTTCCCATTGATTTTACAATGCGTGTGACCTTTTGTCAGTGGTATCTTCAAAAAATCACATAAAATCCGCAATTTGAATCAATGATTCTGTTCACGGACGAAGCTAATTTTTCTCGCAATGCCATACAAAGTTTCCAAAATAAATATTTGTGGGCAGAAGACAATCCTTACGCCGTAACCGAAACCCATTTCCAACACCAATTTTCGGTTAACTCTTTGAGGAGCAAGGATTTTGGGCTAAAAAAAGACCAGGTGGAGCAGAAAAAAATGTATTGCAAAAACAAGTTAAATCGTTTACATTTCAGTCAAGTACATACTTAAATTAAATTAAAAGACATTCTTTAGTTTTTTTTTTGCTTTTTTTTGCTAAAAAAAGGGTGGTACCAAATATGTACCACCAACCCACAAAAGAAAACAAGGTAAATGTTCTTATGAATTATGGAAGGTTTGAAAACAAGATCTATTTTTGCCTAAACAAAGGGGAACTTGGATGGAACAGATCCACTCTGTTCTAATTTGTTTAGCCTTAGTGCTGCATAATGCACATCTCTTTCTAGAACTACGTTCAGGCTGGTGACTAGAAGATTGATGTCGAATTTCTGGAGGTACAAATGGTTTTGATTTTTTTCTTTCCAGTGGTGGTGATAACATAGTAGCACCTCTTTTTTTAGAAACTAATGTTTCAGCTACAAGGCCATTTACTACCTTACGCCGGAAATCTTTTGCAGATAGTTTGGGCAAATTCAATAATTTGTAAATGCAAAATGCGTGTACAATGGAAGCATCAATCAAATAAAAAAAAATTCGGTGCCACCATTTTCGGCTACGGCGGTCAATTTTATAGCTTGACAGTAACTGATCGAAAATGTCCACAGAATTCATGTTACAGTTGCAGTCCAAAATAGCTTCTGGACACTGGATTTGTACTATATTACCGTTTTTTTCTTTTCTTTTAACTTCATTAAGTTTTTCTGGATCATGGTAGTTAGAAAGTACACTGTCCGGCAATGAAGTATGGTGTTTTTGAAAAAAATTACAAACTTTCATTTTTAAACATACATCAAAATTTATTATTTTAATACATTAGTGGAATGATGCCATTTAAGTAACATAACATAGTCAGGTGCGAAAAATTACATCAGTTAGGTGGCGTCCATTCTTGTCGATGCATTCTTGGAGACGGATTGCAAAATCATCCATACTCCTTTCTAGCATGGCACGAGGAATCCTTTCAATTTCGCGCGTTATGAGTTCCGAAAGAGCCTCAAGAGTTTGCGGTTTGTCTATGTAAACTTTGGATTTTAAATAGCCCCATAAAAAGTAGTCACAACATGAAAGGTCTGGTGACCGAGGTGGCCATTAAACATTTCCATGCAACGAAATAAGGCGCCCAGAAGAATGTTCCCTTAAAAAGCCCATTGCAGCTCTTGATGTATGGCAAGTCTCTTGTTGGAACCAAACTGTATTGATGTCAATGCGTCGTCTTCTTAGTTCGGGCACAAAATAATCACGCAACATGGCGCAATAACGATCTGAGTTCACTGACACTGTTCGTCCGTCCTCACGAAAAAAATACGGGCCAATTATGCAATTTCGAGATACGGCACACCAAACAGTTACCCTCTCAGAGTGCAGAGGTTGTTCATGCAGTTCTCGTGGGTTTTCGTGTGCCCAGTATCGGAAGTTTTGTTTGTTTAACATGCCCGATAAATGAAAATGGGCCTCGTCACTCATGAACAAAACTATGTTGCCGTGCAGCAATTCCAGCATCCTTTCTGCGAACCTGTGTCGTCTCACAAAGTCATTTTGGAGCAGCTTCTGCACAACCATAATTTTATACGGATGGTAATGGAGGTCCAAATGCAAGATTCTGCGAACTGAACGAATTGACAGTCTAAGAGCGCGAGCGTGACGTACCGCTGAACGGTGAGGGCTAGTATCCACCGCTTGTTGCACTCTTTCAATGTTTTCCGGAGTTCGCACTGTTCGATCTCTTCCCCTTGCAGTACCAGGTCTCAACGATCCGGTTGTTTGAAATTTATTCACCCACTTCAAAATGGTATCGCGTCTTGGAACGCGACCATGCCGACCAACGTTAAAATGGTTTCGAAATCGTCGCTGTATAAGCACAACAGAACGACCAGTTTCAATAAAAGTATTGTAAATAAACACGCGATGTGCCACAGACACAGACCACGGCTCCATGGCTACTAAAATGGCATCGCGGAACAAGTAGATATCAATAATCGTGAAAACATTGGCTCGACAGTGCTGCATGTAATAGTCGTTGCAAAAACACCATACTTCATTGCCGGACCTTGTATATGCACAGCTCTTTTATCTTTCCATTTGATAGCTGCTAAACCCGTGTTACTTGTGAACCACTGAAATTCGCCCCCATTCATGTGTTTGTCCAATTTAAATGTTGGCAGGTGTCGACGCGATATATTAACTGTGCCAACAGCACTTATTCCTTTTGATTTTAATTGTTCTAATAGTGGTACGTTGTTAAAAAAGTTATCAAAATACACGATATGGTTCTTATTTGCCAATTCTGTTGTAAGAAACTGGATTACACGCGAACCAAGACATTTTTCTGTACTCTCCGTTTTGCCAGTGTAAATATCGAATTTTAAGCAATAGCCTAATTTGTCAGCAAGCATCCAGACTTTATATCCGCGTTTAATTGGTTTTTTGGGCATGTATTGCTTTAAACTGATCCTTCCCTTAAACTTAATCATGGATTCATCCACTGCGACTCTCTGGCTAGGCAGCAAACATTTTTCAAAATTTGTTGACAATAAATCAAGCATCGGTCGCAATTTATACAATTTGTCAAATTTGGGTGACGAACGATCTGGCATAACAGAGTTGTCATTAATATGGAGATGAGATAGAAGCCAACTAAATCGTTTTAGACTTAGAATGGAGCAAATAAAGGCATCGTTTAGATCTGGCGCACTCGACCAATAATCTTTGTAACTTGGAGAACGTTTTATTCCCATTAGAATATTAAGTCCTAGGAAGGCCCTTATTTTACTTGCATTAGTCGGCGTATACTGTTTGCCAGTTGATGCTTTTATTTGCTCTGCATACACATTTGTTTGAAAGACCAAATGATCCACAAACTCGTCTGTGATAAAAAAATTAAAGATAGTGAATGGACTGAGATTGTCATGATCCTTAATAAAATCCGGGACTCCAGATTGTCCAAGAAAGTCACTGGGAGGACTGGGTTTCGTAGTATTAGACCAAGTTGGAGGCTTATAGATGGGAGTAGGGTCCTCAGGTGCAGTAAATTGAGCGCTACCTACCATATTCGCTTTCAAAACAGCCAGAGGTATATCGTCTTCCGAGTCTTCTGATTCCGAGACTAGCGTATCAACTCGTCCCACAAGCTGGTCTTCAATTTCAAGATGAGATGTATCGACTTCGGACTCGTCATCAGATGGTATTGGTTCCCCAACTACATAACAGTCTTCAATTTCATCATACAACTCGTCCACACTCATATCAACAAGACGAAATGGCAAATCAACAAGACGAAATGGCAAAAGTCTTTGCTCTGACATGTTTCTAAAAAATTAACAAAAATATTACTAATGCAGCGGTGGTACAAAATACGTATCACTAAAAAATATATATTTTCGAGTGCAGGAAATGGAAAACTGTCCTACTTCATAATGAATTACTTACCAGTAGGCAGAACTTCGCTTATTTTATAATAAAAGCGTTTTTGTTCACTTGTTTTTAACTATTTATAGACTATAGTTTCATGCCCGATACATTGTAAACAATCAAAATTCGACTAGCGGCCAAATCGCAATGTCAACCAACCTATTACTATTGGCGTGAAACGCATTACCACGCATCTGCATTGGTGGTTCAGCGAATAGACCACTGAAACTTTAATAAAATGAATTTACGTATGCGGTATGTATTTTGAACCACCGCTGCTAAATGATGACTTGTAGGGTGGTACATAAATTGTACCCTTGATGCTCAAAGAGTTAACTTATGGGCAGGAATTATTGGCAACCACTTTATTGGCCCATTCTTCTTGCCGAGAAGACTTGACGGACAGACTTACGTCAATTTTCTTCAACAACAGTTGCCTTTGTTGCTTGATGATGTTCCGTTGGTAATAAGAAACAATATGTGATACATGCATGATGGTGCACCAGCGCATTCCACTGTAGCGGTTCGTAATTATTTACAAACTGTTTATCCAAATCGTTGGATTGGCCGCGATGGGCCCCAGGAATGGCCACCAGGGTCCCCAGTCCTCAACCGTTTAGATTTCTTTTTGTGGGGCTATCTTAAGACACTCGTGTACGCAAGTCTCATTAACACTGTAGAGGAATTAAGAGAAAGAATATTTGCAGCTTGTGATAGAATAAAAAACACTCCAGGGATATTTCAACGAGTGTGCAATTCCATAAGGAGGGCGGAAGCATGCATACTAAGTGAAGGGGGCCATTTTCAACAATTTTGGTAATCAATTCGTTGGTTTTAATGTTATGTTTATGTTGTCAGTTGTTGTTGTTCATTACCCCTAATGTGTTCAATTTTTCCAATTAAATTAATAATAATTTTAGAAGTTAGACAGTAGAACGGTTTTTATTTTTTTACTCAAAAATGGCGCATCAAAGGCAAACGATTCTCAGCATATAGGCATCTGTGTATATGGTGCTGCATTCACCCCAATTATCGTTATTTTCTTTAGCTTGATTTCAGAATATGTCTTATTTACTTGTATCGCCAAGTTAGTATGCATCCTTTTCTCAACCACTTTGTCACTATTGCTTTTATCTTCGCCTAAGCTGAAATTGGTTTTCTGCAATATAGACCCGATAACGCAAAGCATGGGCTTGATAATAGAAAGTAACCCAAGGAGATTTATATCAGATGATCCTAGAGAATTTATTTGTAGGCTAGAAATCTAAAATAAGGTCTACAGATGCGAAATCGCCGAACCAGACAAAGAAATAGTTCGCTTAGAGGCACTGCTGAACAACCAAGCGAGTATCTCGAAACCTGAATCAAGCGGCTTAGGAAAAACAAGTGACAGTCAGTTGCCTTGTTCTATAGTGGATAGAGCGTCATGGCCTACTGCTGCACCAAGCGACTTAACAGCTTCCTACAAAGACTCGGACAAGCTCAATTTTTTTGGTAAATTGAAGAAATACTTCGTGAGCTTTTCAGGTTTGCAAAGGGTTCCGCAAGAAAGAGATTTCACAATTAGCACAGTGGCAAAATCTGTTCCAGCTTCCAGTGCAGAAGCGATCGATTGTTTCGAGGATGTCGAATGTTTTATGCGAAAGCTATGTCTGATTTGGAACTGAGAGGATCGAAGGAAAGATGTGACAGATAGCGGAGTTTGCCTTAAAATACGTTATTTCATATGTTTTAAATTGAGTGGGGAATTCAAAAATAACTTTTATTTGTCAAAAAACCATTGGCGTACCATTTTTTCTTAAAAAATATCGAAGTCAATACCCATACGCACGCCACTGTTAAGGCTAAAAATTATGTTTGCATTGAACAATATGCAACTTTATTAACTTTCACTACGTACTAAATATCAGTGGAATATCTGAAGCGGTTCTGGAAATATTAATTAATTTTCATTTTTTTCCTAAAACTTCAACAACCCGAGTTTTTGTAAGGAAACATTTTTGGACCATAGCTTATAGAGCAAACTAACACCCTGTATAAGCATGCTGAGAAACTATAATTTCCTCGCTTGCAAAGATCCTTTGATACGCAAGAAGTTCATCCTCCATAAAATTACTTTTAATCGTTAAACAAAAAGGCAATTAACCGATTTCTTTTATATATTTACACAAATCTATAATTTAATAAATCCAACCACCAATTATCCCTCGCCAGCTAGAAAGTTAAACAATTAATGAGAAACCTAGTAATCTTGGAAAAAATCTAAATCCTCAAACTCGAACAGATTTTTTCCATGCAAGTTAGTAATTATTTTTACATACGCTGTTATTTCTGATATAGCAATTGCGAAGCACTACAAAAGAATTGATTAATTGCAGAGCTTTGGCGTACGTACAAGCGCTTGAGAGGTGTGTAATTTTGAGCTTCCTTTTGCATTAATAGGGTAAATAGTAACAATTTCAGTAGCGCTCGCAAATAAATCACTATGACGGATTATAGGTTGGCGAAACAGTCATTTAGTGGTATTGTTTTCTAATTATATATTCTCTTGCTTACAAGGTCCATTAAGGCGATTACAATTACGATAAGGAAGAGTAATTATGAAATAATGGAAATCATGGAAGCTAGTCAATGCGTTGGCACAAGTATTCTCGTTTGATTTTTCTCTCACAATCACATTTATTAGGTTCCAAAGAATGAGGGTCGTTATGCTGTTCGACAAGAACTGCACATTATTCGGGATGAATAGTCTAAAACTAAAAACCAACCGCTTCGTTCCGGCCACTTTTTCGGTAATTCTGATTAGAAAAAGTTCCTTAGGAGGTTTTTTCTAAAGTTGATTTTTCAAAAAACTGTCATTTTCCTTCTTGTCTATTTAGGGCAAAACCACGAAAAAAAATTGGCTTCAAGTAGGTTGACCCTTCACTTCCCACGCAATGCTGTCATCAGATAATAAAGGATCATGTACCACCCATCTAGTCCTTTTAAAGTGGCTACAAAGATGTATAACAAACAAATCAGCCAAGCAGGCCCATATATAATTAGTATACACTCTATAGTCCCCACCCATTTGATAGAGCTGACGCTGGTTTCTTCCCTGCCGTTAGTATCCACCATTTGGCAACGCTGCTGGACCAAACCAGTCAAAAACGTCATAGGATGGAAGTGGCCCGCATCGTCCCAACTGACCGCATATTTTGTTTATAAATATTTCTCCTGCAAGTTATAAATATGCACAGATAGGTGCGTAAAATTCTGAGGTTGGAAGCGTATAAATAAATTGCCGCCAACAAAATGATATACAGGGTGGCGCATCGAAAACGAAACAGACGCATTTACTGGCAGCTCAGTTTTTTTTTTGAAAAACGCTTAGACCCGTCGATTTTGTTTTCGAGGGGGACACAAGTTTGGCAAAAAACCACGTTAGCACGTGCAGCCCCCTAAGCAGGGGTGACACCACCCCCAAAATCTTAAATGGAAAGGGGGGTCGAGTGATACCTTATTTTAAAGGTCTTTCAATTCCCTTTATAATGAAATAAAATTATGTACTTCAGTTCAGTAGTTTTGAGGATTTATTGTTTTAAAGCTTAAATAAAACCAATACATCATTATTAGTAGAGATATATACATTTGGCAGCAAAGTAATTTAAAAATGAAGAATGAACTGACCCGTTAGGCAAGTAAATGTTGAAAATGGCCACCATGACTCTCCATGCAATAATAAAGATTTTGCTCAAAACGTTGCCGCACATTTTGCAATATTTGAGGAGTAATTTGGAGGCACTCATTCACAATTCTTTGTCGCAGGTCTTCTAATGATGTTGGCTGAGTAGCATATATTTTGCTTTTTAACTGACCCCACATAAAGAAATCCAAAGGTGATAAATCTGGCGATCTTGGGGACGATTCAATCGCACATCTTCTACCAATCCATCGATCTGGAATCGTCTGATCTAAATATTGTCGAACACGTAATGCGTAATGTGGTGGGGCACCATCCTGTTGGAACATCAACCTATTCGCAATGTACCGCCGATCGTTCTGATTTTCAATTATGGCTGTTAATGCAGGATCTAAGGCGTCTTCCAGTAATTCCAAATACATTTCACCAAATACCAGCCCAAACATTTAATTTTTGTGGCTGCTGTGTATGAACCTCATGATATATTCTGGGATTAGAATCGGACCAATATCGGCAGGCGTCGGAAAAGCAAGTATTGAATAGAAGATGTTCATCGTTTATAATTCGTTCACTCATATCTTCTCAAAATTGTAGTCGCCGATCAAAATCGTCTTCATTAAGTTCTTGTACCAGGTGAATTTTATACGGATGAAAACTAAGGGCTTTTAGAATCCGTTGGACAGTACGTCGACTAACGCCACACACAGTCTCCAATTTGCGGGTACTTAACGTAAGATCTACATAAACTTGCCCTAAAACCCAAACTTCTATTGCTTCGTTCCCTATGGGATTTTCAATGTTGCGTTTTTTATTGGCGACTGACCCAGTTTCCCGAAATTTAGCTACAAGTTCTAGAACATATTTTCGATGCACGTTACTGTTCTCATGTCGCTCATTAAATATACTAGGAGACATATAAATCCGAACACCCAGTTTAAATGGTTTTATTTTAATAAAATTTTGTATAAGTACTTAATGAAGCATAATAAGTAAATGATAAAAATTTCAAAATGATTGCACTGCTTTAAAGCCCTTTGACCTATAATAATGTGTGGATGCACCCTGATGTGCTACGCATTCTCCAACGCGCCTAGGTATGCTTCTGATCAGGTGGTCAATGTCCTCCTGTGGTATCTCATTCCAGGCAACCACCAACTCCTCTCGAAGTGCTTCTAGAGTCTGAGGAGGACGTTGCAAATTGAGCAATCTCCTACCCATCATATCCCACACGTGCTCAATTGGGGATAAGTCGGGAGATCTTGGTGGCCATGGTAACAATGTGACATCATTATGTTGAAAGAAATCTATTGTGACTCTTGCAACATGTGGTCGGGCATTATCTTGTTGGATCTGCCAGGGTGTCAAGATAGGGTTCTAGAACTTCGTGGATATAACGCTGCGCGTTCATGTTACCTCTGATGACGATTAAAGGTGACCTGGAACCATAAGCTATAGCACCCCAAACCATAACTCCAACAGTGTGATGAACATGTCTTTCAACAAAAAACTGTGGATTCATCCTTTCACCACGTCGCCTTCTAACCCTGGCACAACCATCGTGCATGCCTAAACAAAATCGAGACTCGTCACTAAAGACAATACTGTTCCATTCCTGATCCCAGAGTGACCGTTGTCTACACCACTCAAGGCGATTACGTCGGTGTTCTCGAGTTAAAGGGAGGACCCAGTATGGCCGGTATGAAAACAAGCCAAAACTTCTCATTCGACGGTAAACACTTCGCATGTCAATAGGTCTTCCGTGTTCTGCAAACCATTAATTTGCAATGGACCTGGTAGTGGAGAAACGGTCCCTTGAGGCCAATAATCTTAAGCGGCGATCTTCACGGTCTGTTGTTCTACGGCGGCCTCCAGTGCCCCTTGCTCTTTGCGTACGGCCTTCTCGAAGCCATGCCTGACAACATCTAACCACAGTGTCTTCTACACTTCTTTGCACTCTAACTGCAATTGCCCGAAAAGAAAGTCCAGCTTCCCGAAGTCCCACTATACGGCCCCTATCAAACTCACTAAGTTGACGAAATCGTACAGGTCTCCGTGCTCTAGGCATCGTAACCGATCGTAAAACATGTCAAGAACCAAAATCCGCCAACGTTGATTCTTTACTGCGGCTGAAATATTCATTTTTAGAGCGTTAGTGAATTAAAAAAAAGCAGTATAAAAACCGGAATGTCCAACTGATAAGGCTGAAAATTTTTTCACTTGTTATTTACAGTAAGATAAATACATTCACCAACTTTTATTAAAATAAAACCATTTAAACTGGGTGTTCGGATTTATATATCACTTAGTATACATGTTATCGTATGCTTAGTCTTATTCTAGGTGAATTTTTGAAAAGTGATTCCATATCATCACCATGCCGTTATTTCATTGGTTTATGGCTTAACATCATTCGGTGCCAGCAGGATTTTCAAGGCGATTGACTAGACACCTCAAAAAATACATCACATTTTGGAAATTGTTTGTTCTAAAATCCGTGCATTATTCCTGTTATAGCAATAAAATCATACACACATACACATACCAAATACCTGTATTGTACTTGTGGAGGAGTGTAAAATGTGTAAGCTAAGGTTTAAATAAAGACCTGCCCAAATGTTTGTACGCACATTTCTCATTCTACGTTGTATTCCTTTTTTGGACATATTTTCTTTTAAGGTATAAACCCTTCCAGAGTTATTTTTGTATAATTCAGGTGCATTGTTTGTAATTCTTCTGGGTGGTTTATTTCCTAATTTGAATTAAGAAAACAATAAAAGTTCATACGAAACTTATATAAGACAATCAAGGTAAGGTCGGTCATTTTATGGTGTTTGTTTAGTTCAAGTGTGAATGGCCAAAAGGTTTTGCCCCAAAAACTATATCACGTTTCGAAAATTGATTCTTGCCTAACCCTATTGTAGCAGTTGAGAATTTCTGCAAGCTCATTTCTCAGTCTACTTTGTATTCTTTGTTCTGATATATTTGCTTTCAATGTACAAACTCGTCCAGAGCTATATTTTTTTATACTTCAAACTTATTAGTTCGTCCGCCCACATAGACGGCAAACCATGCACAGCTGTTTCGTAACAACTCCTACATACTGCAGACAAACGAGAGCTGAACATCTCTACTTTACTCAAAGTATAAGGTTTATGCTGTCTGATTGCGTTAAACTTCAACTTTATTATTTGTAATTTTACTGTGTAGCTTATTTGAAATAAGAAAAACAGAATATATAAATCAATTCAACAAGTACAACGTAGACAACAACAAAAGCTTATTCCAAACTTATATAAGACAATCACAAATTAAGGTCAGTCTTTTTACGGTGTTTGTTTAGTTTTAATGTCGACGCCGTCGATTTTTATGAGATTTCGCTACGGATTCATGACAAAAAAAAAAATTTAACAAGCCTTCCGCGACTTTTTGCTATCAATGTCATGAGCAATCAAAAAAACAAAACAAACCATTTTAAATTAGTTCGAATGCTGCAACCTATTTTCCGTCATCCTTGCTTTCAACAATATAATTACTGTTTACCTTTTTTCGTTTTTCCAAGGTTCAGAAATTGGACGGATATCATTATTGATGATGGGCAGGTTTTTCACGTAAAGCGCTAGGTATATTTAGATAATTGATTGCGTCTTTTCTCTGGGCATGTATATCACTCATGTCCCTGTCTGCCCACCTGAATCTTATCAAAGTTGCTACTTTCCAAAGTCGAATCAGTTTTGTAGGCATTGAAAATATTTCTATTGTCGGAAGACATGCGAGCAAATAAAAAATTTCAAAACGCACGGAACTAACCATGTTTTTCATGTTTCTGATGATCCCTGAGCGTAGCAAAAATCACCATTATTTGTATCTAAAGTTCAATAATGCAAAGCAGGTCAATTTTAACGCCAATATACGTACTTGGTGTCGCCATTTTTATACTGTGCTTTGGGATTTTAAGTCATTTTTGAGGGTACTTAATTTTTTACGAGGCGTTTGTACGTTTTTTATGTTGCGTGTATCTCCGCTTGTACCTACTTTTGTGAGTAACCATTTTCCAAGAATTCATATTTCTGTTTACCTCGTGATCCCCAGGTTTTCTTTTACAACAATTCAGGAGGTTTTAGATGTTGTATGTAAAGGGGATTATTATTTGTTACATACGAAGTAGCACGTCAAAACAATTTAATCATTCTAAAATACTCAGACTAAAAGTTTTTGTACGGAGGTACCTAACATATACTATGTGACATATAAATCCGAACACCCACTTTAAATGGTTTTATTTTAATAAGTACTTAATGAAGCATTATAAGTAAATGATAAAAATTTCAAAATGATTGCACTGCTTTAAAGCCATTTGACCTTTATTAATGTGTGGATGCACCCTGATGTGCTACGCATTCTCCAACGCGCCTAGGCAAGCTTCTGATCAGGTGGTCAATGTCCTCCTGTGGTATCGCATTCCAGGCAACCTCCAACTCCTCTCGAAGTGCTTCTAGAGTCTGAGGAGGGCGTTGCAAATTGAGCAATCTCCTACCCATCATATCCCACACGTGCTCAATTGGGGATAAGTCGGGAGATCTTGGTGGCCATGGTAACCATGTGACATCATTATGTTTAAAGAAGTCTATTGTGACTCTTGCAACATGTGGTCGGGCATTATCTTGTTGGAAAGTTGGATCTGCCAGGGTGTCAAGATAGGGTAAAAGATGGGGTTCTAGAACTTCGTGGATATAACGCTGCGCGTTCATGTTACCTCTGATGAAGATTGAAGGTGACCTGGAACCATAAGCTATAGCACCCCAAACCATAACTCCAACAGTGTGATGAATATGTATTTCAACAAAAAACTGTGGATTCCTCCTTTCACCACGTCGCCTTCTAACCCTGGCACGACCATCGTGCATGCCTAAACAAAATCGAGACTCGTCACTAAAGATAATACTGTTCCATTCCTGATCCCAGAGTGACCGTTGTCTGCACCACTCAAGGCGATTACGTCGATGTTCTCGCGTTAAAGGGAGGACCCAGCGTGGCCGGTATGAAAACAAGCCAAAACTTCTCATTCGTTGGTAAACACTTCGCATGCCAAATAGGTCTTCCGTGTTCTGCAAACCATTCATTTGCAATGGACCTGGTAGTGGAGAAACGGTCCCTTAAGGCCAATAATCTTAGGCGGCGATCTTCACGGTCTGTTGTTCTACGGCGGCGTCCAGTGCCCCTTGCTCTTTGAGTACGGCCTTCTCGAAGCCATGCCTGACAACACCTAACCACAGTGTCTACACTTCTTTGCACTCTAACTGCAATTGCCCGAAAAGAAAGTCCAGCTTCCCGAAGTCCCACTATACGGCCCCTATCAAACTCACGAAGTTGACGAAATCGTACAGGTCTCCGTACTCTAGGCATCGTAACCGATCGTAAAGGATGTCAAGAACCAAAATCCGCCAACGTTGATTCTTTACTGCGGCTGAAATATTTATTTTTAGAGCGTTAGTGAATTAAAAAAAAGCAGTATAAAAACCGGAATGTCCAACTGATAAGGCTGAAAATTTTTTCACTTGTTATTTACAGTAAGATAAATACATTCACCAACTTTTGTTAAAATAAAACCATTTAAACTGGGTGTTCGGATTTATGTGACACTTAGTATATTATGATCTGCTGCCTAATGAAACCTCTTTAGATGTACATTTATATTGACTCTGAATACTCATCAAATAATTACATTAATTAATACCGCCTTAGTTTTTTGCTCCTTCATCAAATCGCTTGTATAGAGACTGAAAGTGCCTTTGTACGTTATTATTACAAAAAACTTCAAGAATATACCCACGATCCATGAGAACCGTAGGTGGGAATAAATTAATTACGGCTTTTAGTAATCAGGCGAAGCATGTCAAATTTCACGTAAATGACCGCCATAGTAGAGGAGACACCATGGAGCCACGTAACTATGGTCCTCAATATTTTGTCAAGCACGCGAATATATGAAAAGTAGCTAAATATATGTCTTCAATGTGTGACATTTACTTTGTAATGTTAACTCAGCATTATTTCCTTTGCACGTTTATAAACTATGTAGTAGTTGAAAATTGTGATTAAAGAAAATAATTTCCGAATCCCTTACAGATTAGAGATTACAAAAGAGGGTGGCCCAAGTGGATCTATTGTGACTCTTTCTAAAGCACCGTGCTATGCCTTGATACTTTATTCTGGCTCCAAAGCCTTGAAACGGGACCTTGCATGTAACTTTCTGCTGTTGGATTTGTAGTAACTACTACTGCGGACCCCCGATAATCCGGCCCCTGTCTAATCCGGCGCCCCCTGTAATCCGACATGTCTTTGAATATTACATACATACGTATTTGACGATCTTCGCTAACGTAGATCACGCAGTTTTGAACAGGTTACAACTTGTACGCGCCACCGCTATCGTGCTCGACGCGTAAGCATTGTTTTACTTAGTTTGAATTTGACTACTTGTGATAGCGGTACGGCCTAACGTGCGTTCATTGTTTACTATTTATTCATTGTGTATTAAATATAGTACCTAGTAATGTCATCACAAACTCAGAAGCGAAAGCACAAAACATTGACAATTAAAGAAAAATGTGATATTTGTGAAAACGGCGCAGGCCGATCTACAATTTATGACATTAAAAGAAACCACGAGAAGATAAAGAAGCTCGTGTCAACTACTGACTGCGGGCCAGGCAAGAGACAGACACTCACGAAAGCTGAACATCCAGAAGTGGAAGAAGATTTGTACATGTGGTTTCTTCAGGAAAGGAATAGGCATGCACCAATTTCAGGACCCATGTTGGCCATGAAAGCTAAGTTTTTTTATAAGGAAATAACAAAAAAAGATGATTTTGTGGCCAGCAAAGGATGGCTAGAACGATTTAAAAGTCGTCATGGCATACGTTTAATGACTATTACAGGAGAGAAACTTTCTAACGATGCCACCTGCATAGAGCACTTTAAATTAAGATTTTTGCAAAAGGTGAACGATTTAAATCTTGACCCATCACAGGTGAACCATGAAGACGAATCAGGGCTTTTTTGGCGTGTGATGCCTAACAAAACTTTCGTTTCGTGTAACCTGAACGAAAAGTAAGTAAAGTGCGTGTAACCATACTACCATGTGCTAATGCTGCGGGCACATACGCGCTTAAGATGATGGTCATTGGGAAATCTAATAAACCACGGGCATTCAAAAACATTGATTTACCTGTACACTATTACGGACAAGAAAGTGCATGGATGACAAAAGACCTTTTCAAAAAGTGGTTTGATGGATGCTTCATACCTGAAGTTAGAAAATAGTTAAAAGATCATAATTTTCCTCGGCCAGATATAGTCACCAATCCTAGCAACGTTCCACAAATCTGTTTAACCTCGGAAGTTATAGAACAAGTCGCTACTGAACCACAGATAAGTCCGGAAGATATGGAAATCTGGTGTCGTGAAATGGATAAAGAGGAAAATGTTTTTCACGAAATGTCTGACGAAGAGATTATAAAAGGGGTTTCTAATTATATAACAAACAATCAGTAAAATAACGACGACGTGATTGCAACTGCTTCACAAGTCACAGCACAAGACACAATTAACGCCCTTGAGCTAGGTTTACAATGGGCTGAAGAGAATGGTACATCCTACAACGAACTTTTACTTTTGAGAAGACTGAGGGACAAAGCTCTGATCTCGCGTTATAACAACCTTAAACAAAAAAAATTGATGAATATTTCCAAGCTTCATAACTTGATAAATTCATTAATTACTTTGATCAATAAGTCTTGATTATTTTGGTACATATGTATGTGCATTTATGCTTAATTTTATAATAAAACGTAAGCTCTCTGTTGTTATTTAATTTACTAAATTCAACATACATAAACTATGTATGATTTATGCGATAAAGTACATACATATACATAACATATGTAATCTTACCATTGGATGTGTAATTTGTCGGATTACAAGGTACTCTTTTGTAAAAAATTCCGGACTATAGGGCGCCTTAGGCAGTGCTCTATAATCCGACAAATTCGATATTCCGACACTGCCCCCATAATTATTAACAAGATTCTAAAAACTAAATAATGGAAAAGATCTCACAGCGAACAGATTTGGATTACAGAGACTTGTCAGATGTCAAAAGCCAGTGACATATTCCAGAGCGATAGAACGGTTTTTATTTTTTTACTCAAAAATATCGCACCGAAGGAAAACAATTCAAGAGGGATCATTTGTTTTATATTGAACGGGGAATTCAAAAATGGTTCTCATTTGGCAAAAAAACAGGGGTCCCATTTTTTTCTTAAAAAATATCGAAGTCAATACAAGTACGCACGCCACTGTTGAAACTAAAAATTATTTTTGCATTGAAAAATATGCAACTTTATTAACTTTCGCTACGTACTGAATAATATCAGAGAAATATCTGAAGCTGTTCTGAAAATATTAATTAATTTCCATTTTTTTCCTAAACTATCAACATCCAGAGTTTTGTAAGGAAACATTTTTGGACCATAGTTCACAAAACAAACTAACATTAATTTTTCATGTAGATTCACATCCTTATTCGCATATCATTAAGGAACACTCTGTATATCCAAAACGCTAAAGTGTTCATTATTTCGAATCAAAAGTAAATAAAACTATTTAATTTCAACGAGATCGCATTCCTTTTACCTATTTTGGTATTTGCCAGACACGCGTCAGATGAAACGAAATTATCGCTTTAGATTGTTTGTATGCACACGCGCACTGCGATGGCGTCGCCTGGCTGGTTGTACAGGATGATGCGAGTGGTACCCGGGTGGCAGCGGCTGCAATAGTGGCTAAGCGAACATTTCTGGAACTTGTCTGATTACAACGCACTTGGTTCACTTTCTCATGCAAAAAAAGCGAAAATCACTCATACAAAGCTATGCAGGGTGTCACAATTTTAACACGCTTGTCAAAGTTGTAATTTGTTAAATGGAATGCCCCCAATCTTGTTGCATATTTTGATAAATAAATGCAAAAGTAGTGGTGTCCGCAGAGTTGGGGTTTTCCTTTCCAGACACAACCATGCTTGATATAACAAAGTACACACTGTTCAGTTGAATTGAAATTTCAAGTACGGCTCTGTCGTAAAATCCGTATTTACATCCTAGTCGTACGTCGTATAACTGTACGCTGGCGCTGGCGCTGTGGACGTGATTGAGGGATAGGACAGGACCGGCTTCGGTTTGGTTCAAGTTTAATTGAGTTTTTGGTGCCCAATATCTCGGTTTTCTTGAGACATTGGCGTACCCTGTATAACATACTATGGGATTTTGGTAACTAGTTGCTGAGCAATAAGTTGTTTTGCCTGCCTGCCATTTCAAAATATGGAGCTCTGGATTCTTTACCAA
This sequence comes from Acanthoscelides obtectus, assembly GCA_963669975.1. NCBI lineage: Eukaryota > Metazoa > Arthropoda > Insecta > Coleoptera > Chrysomelidae > Acanthoscelides > Acanthoscelides obtectus. The sequence goes on along the minus strand of CAVLJG010000010.1, from coordinate 22,127,802 downwards.
AAAAACTTACACCCCTCAGCTTCAAAAGTATTCAGTAGTTTTCGGAATTCTCATTTTTCATTTTCTATGGTATATTTTTCTCAAACAATTTTAGTGCACTTCCAAACATCACAATCGGTGCATCCGCTTCTGAGATTACGTGGTTAGGAAAACAAACAAAAATGTGTGATATCGTCGTTATGAATCATCAGAGAAGCCTACAATAGCAATAATATTTTTCTTCACTTATGGGTGGAAAGAGGCGAATGACCAAGTTTCATCCTGTTTTAATTCCCACGCCTACACGCGAGGAAGTCTTGTAATCGCGAAAAATTTCGGATATGAGATATATACGTTGTTTGGATTATAACACATGCATGACGAAAAATCATGTCACTTATTTCCGTCTGTCTGTCCATCTGTCTGACCGCTAATCGTTGGCCCGTCTATAGCTTGGAAAGTACTGCTCAGATCTGCACGAAACTTTTACACAAGGTTACTACTATACCAAGGACGAAACACTTTAGTAGTTTTTGGAAATCGGTCCAGTGGCGGCAGATAAAAACGGCAAGATCGTTCAAAGGAATCATGATCATCTTCAAAAAAATCTTTGGAGGTAGAGGGCAATTTTTTCATGTTATATGTTAGTAAATCTATACGCTTCAAATCTCGATAATTCTTCGCACCTATTATATTTCTTACTTAATAATTTCCCCGTACATTTGCCCTTAATCCTTAAGATGACGTTTCCTATACGCGTCTGCTTCTGCTCCCGGTGGCGTGCCGATGCAACGTTGCCAGATGGTCTATAGACTAATTGTATGGACTTGTTTGACTGACGGGCCGTTTAATTTCTCTGTTATACACGTTCATAACTATCCTTTTTTATAGGATGGTCGAACTTGAACACAATCCTTCATGACGGCGTTGGGTGGGGAGTACAGAATCAACCTACTTGACGCCACTTTTAGCCAACAACAGTTAGCAAAATCAGGTACTCATATTCCACTTCTTCAAGCCAACGGCTACTCTATACTTACAACAGATTAAATTACTAAGACCGGTACTGTCCCGCCGCTGATCTCGTTTTCTCTGATGATGGTACCTCGCCGCCTTAATGCAAGTACGACCAATTCTATACACGTTTTATAGTCGGTAACCGCTCACAAGCTCATTAACCGAAATGTAAATTATAGTTTTGTCAGCGTGCTTACATGCACGATTATGATAAACGTGAGTAAGACGAGGCGACAGTCATAATAGTATAGGAAAAATAGACACCTCAATTTCCAGGCATTTTTTTATGTTAGGTGATGAAAAGATTAGACATCACGTAACAGACGACATTAGAGAAATATAAAAAAATAGGTCCTCATCAGATAAGTCCTCTTATAGTAAGGTTCGTAGAAATGAAAAGAAGCACACAGCTTTGGCATCTCATCTTTTTGAGATTGATATGATCATTTTTAACTTTGATTCTGACAGCTTATTAAACAACGACACCAATCCCAAGAGGCGCCTAATATATACTTACTGCTTCAAATTACTTCTGAATTTAGAAACGAATTTTTTGGTGGTATTCTTAAATCTTCATAGCAGGGACAATATTTTATTATCCCTTGATTTTGAGATTCTGAAAATCGGCAAAGACGTCTGCTCGAAATTTATTCAAGATATTGTTACAGTTGTTTGTCCCGCAAAAAAATACTAATTTTCAAACTGCAAGCGATTTCAAGTTGCATTTGCTTGCAATCATAATTATTTAGTATTATCACTTAACCGTTGCTATTTGAACTGTGGAGATCCAATACTCTCTTCCAGTATCAGACGTTATCACTATCGCTTCCGACATGAGGCACTCGCGATGGCCACTTCTCCGACCCCTTCTGTCTTTTGTGCTACTGAACTCGTACAAATTTCGAAAGAGTGTCACATTATGCGCGCGCCAACGTTGGCTCCAATGTGTGAATGAGACCAGACGTTCGCAAATTATTTGCCATCTAACCTCGAGTTTAATATTAACCCTTAAATGCATGATTTTTTTTTAGTTGAAAAAATGTTTCTATATTTCTTAGAGTCAAAGTGATACTGAAAAAATAATTAAAATAATCTTTCTTGTATTTTTAAATAAAAAATTGACAAAAAGGTTGTTACATATATGATATCGCATTAAAAAATAATCATCAAGTTTAAGTTTGTAACTTTATTGGCAAAAATAATGAATACATACAAAAATGCTATTTTATAAGAAAAACGTGAAAACAGTTATTTTTTTGATTAAAACAGAGGTGTATTTTACATTTGGCACATGAAACATATGTCAAACTTTTACATGTAGAATTTTTGCACGGTCCTCCTTGTAGTAGCTGCTCCTTGCTGCTTGATGGTCGCCCTCTTTTATTTGATCCCTTTCCAATTGTACACAGCGTTTGAGCGACAACAATCCTAAAAGTTGTTTGGTCCACTGGATTAATATTTTTTGGTCAAACAGACTTTTTTATAAGCAAGCCATGCGTTTACTATCGCAACATCGATTAAGTGATAAAATAATTTAAAATAGAATTTTTAGCACCTCATTTTGATTTTGCGACGCCCGATATGGCAGTTTTATTTCTTTATATTCTTTATTTTTCCGATCAAATCTCCGAACGGTCGTTTCTGGTTGCTGCCCCGAAAATCTAGACATTAGGTTTACAATTTTATTGTCGTTACATGATAAACAAGCGACATCTACATTCTCAACTGACTTTGCAATTTGGAATTTTATTTCGTCTTACTGTCTCAAGTGGCAAAATGCCTTGCTTGTGTAAGTAAGCCATAAGTACAATGACGTGAAGTAGTTATCAAAGTTTATTTTATGCTGCTTATATTTTGAAATACTTCTCGCTAAACGAACTACAACATTTGAGCTAGCACCAAAATCTGGCTCATTTGCAGGTTTTTCATTTGGATTGTTTTCTTTCCTAGTGTAGGTATATTTCAAAGACATAGGCAAATAGGCATAACCAGAAGCTCCGCATAAAAAAAATTATTTGAAGCCCCATTTATGTGGCTTATTTGCCATATATTGTTTTAAATAGTGTCTAAGCTTGGTCGCACATATCCGTTCCTCAACAGATAAGCTTTCTTCAATAGGAACCAATAAAAACCTTTCTTTTTTTATTATTGGTCGAATTTTATGAAATTTGTCAAATCCTGGTTGGCCTGGAGGAACTTGTGTCTCTTTATTACTGAGATGCAAATTTGCACGCAATTTTTCAAACCTATTTACTGACATAACCTCCCTCACAAAATCACTTCCAGTTACATCTGCCCAGTAGTCTCTAACATTTGTGCAATAGGAAACTGATGTAAAAATGCATATACCTAAAAATTTATAACATCTCCACTTTTTATGGACTCCGGGTTATTGGGATTACGTTGAGCACTATATAAGGAAGATTCTTCTGCAATTTTATCAAGCAAAGTGTCATCAAAAAAAAATTGGAAAAACTGTAAGTAGGGCGTATCCAGCTCTAAAATTTCTGTCCGCAAGGAACTCTTTATCTGCTTGAGCAAATGCTGGATTAGAGTTTTTCCAAAGGACAATCCAAGAGTCAGTACTGCTGGTTGGCCTATTTATTAAGGGTGTAACAGGGGGTGCAACTAAAACTGGGGATTGCCGTGACATATTTCCAGAATTATCTAGAGGCTCTTCAGGCGAACTTTCGTCTGAATAACTTTCACCTAGGTCATTTCGCGATACTTTTGGGTCATCTTCCTGTTCAGAAACTTCCAACCCGATGTCATCTTCACTTTCCAGAAGATTGTTTGCAATATCCAACAGTTCAGCATCGCTAAGACGCCGTTTTCTTTGATATTCCTGCGACCAGCGGCTCATTGTCTACAAAAAATATACTAAGTGACATATAAATCCGAACACCCAGTTTAAATGGTTTTATTTTAATAAAATTTTGTATAAGTACTTAATGAAGCATAATAAGTAAATGATAAAAATTTCAAAATGATTGCACTGCTTTAAAGCCCTTTGACCTTTAATAATGTGTGGATGCATCCTGATGTGCTACGCATTCCCTAACGCGCCTAGGCATGCTTCTGATCAGGTGGTCAATGTCCTCCTGTGGTATCTCATTCCAGGCAACCACCAACTCCTCTCGAAGTTCTTCTAGAGTCTGAGGAGGACGTTGCAAATTGAGCAATCTCCTACCCATCATATCCCACACGTGCTCAATTGGGGATAAGTCGGGAGATTTTGGTGGCCATGGTAACAATGTGACATCATTATGTTGAAAGAAGTCTATTGTGACTCTTGTAACATGTGGTCGGGCATTATATTGTTGGAAAGTTGGATCTGCCAGGGTGTCAAGATAGGGTAAAAGATAGGGTTCTAGAACTTCGTGGATATAACGCTGCGCGTTCATGTTACCTCTGATGAAGATTAAAGGTGACCTGGAACCATGAGCTATAGCACCCCAAACCATAACTCCAACAGTGTGATGAACATGTCTTTCAACAAAAAACTGTGGATTCCTCCTTTCACCACGTCGCCTTCTAACCCTGGCACGACCATCGTGCATGCCTAAACAACATCGAGACTCGTCACTAGAGACAATACTGTTCCATTCCTGATCCCAGAGTGACCGTTGTCTGCACCACTCAAGGCGATTACGTCGGTGTTCTCGAGTTAAAGGGAGGACCCAGTGTGGCCGGTATGAAAACAAGCCAAAACTTCTCATTCGTCGGTAAACACTTCGCATGCCAATAGGTCTTCCGTGTTCTGCAAACCATTCATTTGCAATGGACCTGGTAGTGGAGAAACGGTCCCTTAAGGCTAATAATCTTAGGCGGCGATCTTCACGGTCTGTTGTTCTACGGCGGCGTCCAGTGCCCCTTTCTCTTTGCGTACGGCCTTCTCGAAGCCTTGCCTGACAACACCTAACCACAGTGTCTACACTTCTTTGCACTCTAACTGCAATTGCCCGAAATGAAAGTCCAGCTTCCCGAAGTCCCACTATACGGCCCCTATCAAACTCACTAAGTTGACGAAATCGTACAGGTCTCCGTACTCTAGGCATAGTAACCGATCGTAAAGGATGTCAGGAACCAAAATCCTCCAACGTTGATTCTTTACTGCGGCTGAAATATTCATTTTTAGAGCGTTAGTGAATTAAAAAAAAGGCAGTATAAAAACGGGAATGTCCAACTGATAAGGCTGAAAATTTTTTCACTTGTTATTTACAGTAAGATAAATACATTCACCAACTTCTATTAAAATAAAACCATTTAAACTGGGTGTTCGGATTTATATGTCACTTAGTATATACTGCCTGAGTCCTTGTTGTATCACATAAGCTAAATATCAAATTCCCTTGGCGCAAAATGCGTACGTGAATTATATAAACACTTACATGGGTGAAGGTCCACAATACTTTGATTTGTTTATAAATAGAAAAATACCAGTCAAAAATCACTAAACGATTCGGTAATTGTAATAACGCCTAAGTGCACGTGTCGCTGTCATAAAATAAATCACACTGAATCAAAGAAAAGATGACCACTTTAACCTTAAGTACATGTTGTTACACAAATGAAACATGGTATAGTTGGTAAAACTGCTAATAGATGGAGACAAATGCTCCAAACAAGAGGTGTATCAGATATGATATGTTACGCACTTAAGGGTTAATCCGGCGCTATTTAAAAGACACATTTTATTGCATAATGTCTGAGAATTGGATTGGATTAAGTTACGTTCCAAATAAATACCGAATTTAAAATTGGTTCCACCATTGTGGAAGTGCATTACCTTAAAAAGATACATGTATGCGTTAAACTTAGGCTTGCGGTCCATTTTTGAAGGTTAATTTTGCTCACACTAATTACGTACATGAATGAAATATAGAGACTCTCTTTCTCGCCTACAATAGAAAAAAATCAGGCGTTATAACAGAACTTGTAAGGATAAAACTATTATCTGTTTGTGATATTAGTGTTGCAGTAAAGCTCATAACCGGTTAAGACCACTTTTGACTACAAAAATCTAATCAGACATGTTTTGATCTCATTCAGGAACATTACGGCTATTCCATAGGTTATCGATAGTTATCAGTTTTTGATTTTTCCTTCTCCTTAATTTGGACGTCACCTACTTCAATACTCTTCCTTTGTGTTCCGTTTCTCTTCAAAAGCATACAGTGCAGTACGCATGAAAAGTCATTTGCTCTGGCAGAGGTAAATGTCTCTTCATACTTTTGCAAAAAAAGGATTAATATTTCTCATCAAATACATTAATGCTGAGGACAGACATTATCAGAGTTAACAGGAGCACTTTACGTGTGAATTTCCAAGTCTGATATACTAGTATATCGTCCACGATATCATCATAGTTTAAAATGCAGACAGTAGCTTTTGAACTGCATCAAAAAAATTAAAAGCGTGGCGCCACTGAGTCTGTTTAACTCTATTGTTTTACAGGGTGTTGGACATAATGAAATGGTAGGTACGTACTATGAACCGAAAGGGCGAGGCTTGTGATCTAAGGGTTGTAGAGGTGCATAAGGGCCCGCTTAAGCGGCCTATGCACTGGCTCCTTGTGGTGGCCGGAATGCCTCTAATTTCAAGATTCATTCATGAACCGAGTCCTTTTCATGACTGGAAAGGAAAAAAATAAATTCTGTTTTTTGTAGATACACGGACAAATATCTAATATCAAATATCTAAATATCTTAGGCGCTATTGAACCATTTTTTTTAATTGCAAAAAACAGAGCAACCTAGGACTAACGTAAAAATAGACGGACGATTCAAAATTCTGGGTCGTTCTCGACACGTTTTCGTTTTTTACCAAAAGTCAACGCATTCGAAACTGAATATTGAAATGTTTGACCATAAACAAATAAAGCGAATGAATTGAGTTAATTAATCAGTAGAACAGATTTATTGTAGCAGCTTTGGTTTTGAAGTTAAGCATTTCCAGCATAGCTGCGTCCACTTGGTCTCATCATAGCCCTACATTAGATTTAGTTACATTATGCACACAGAGTACATCACAGAATTGAATGTCAAGTCTGTACCTGCATACAGCGCTTTTGTGGATTTTTGACTTAATTTTACTGAAAACACATACTTAATGCCGTTTCTCTTCTATAAAGAACTCATGTTGTTCTATATCAGTTGGTATACTATAACTATCTAAAACTGTAATGACTCATCGATGTTCACGTGAACATCACTTAATTACCAGTAGTCGGCTGTTCATAGGCGGGGTATGAATGTTTAACATGGGTGAACTAGATTTGTCACATGCCTAATAAAGAGTGGTTTGAAACATATTGTAAGTCAAGAATTTGGGAATTACCTTTATTCATCGTCGCTTTCACTTACATCTGACAGTAATAAACTGTCGCTATCGCTTTCCTCGTTGAAATTGTCTATAACTGGCTCTATGATGGTGTCGATGTGGTGGTCAAGCTGTCACATTTTTGTTTCTTTCTTCACAACATGACGGATAGCATTCTGCCAAGCTTCGGGCGTTACTAGCTGTATGGAAGTCTCAAGTAAAACCTTAACGTCTGGTAATTTGAAGGTTGTGTTATGGCGCGCAATATAACCCTTCACTTGAGCCCAGATGAGCTCTATTGGGTTCAGTTCACAGTGGTAGGGCGGTAACCGCAGCACAGTGACACCATATTGACGGACCATCTCATCAGTCACGTAACTAATGTTCGCAGGTTTGTGCTGTTTAATTTTTTCATACAATTCCGCTTTCACACAGCGCAACCATTGCTGCATGTCACTTTTTCGAGTTCCCATAGTCGGTACACGTTCGGCTCAACGACTATGGTAGGAAGCATTATCCATGACGATCATAGAGTTGGGCTCAACTCGCTGAAGCACCCCTTGAAACCAGCTCTCGAAGCAGCTGGCATTCAATTCGTCATGGTAATCACCTCCTTTCTTAGAGACGAAAATCAAGTCACACTCTTCTAAAAAGCCACTATCGCTACCAATATGAGTTACGATCAATCTTTGACCTTTCCCTGACGGTCCACGAAGACCTGTTGACAAACCTTCAATGCTTGCTTGTCGGTTACTCACTACGTTTTTGTCTATCCAGGTTTTTTTAACTGTGTGACCTGCAATTACCCATGTCTCGTCCAAATAATAGATTGTTCTGCTTTGTCGCCTATATTCAATCATTTCGCGTAGGTATTTTCGACGCCAGGCGACTATTTCAGGTCTCTCTATCAATACTAACTTCCGATTACGCGTTTCGTAACGAAAATTAATTTCGTGCAGGGATTTCCTCATTACCTCGACGCTCATTTGGGGTATAATTTCATTTTCCCTGATCGCTGCATGTACAGCCTTGAGGGTTGGTATCTCATTCCTAAAGAAGAATGAATGTACGGTTCGCCTTAACGCCATTTTGCTATCGTCATCCAATTTAACGACCTTTCGTCCCTTCAAATTAAACTTTGGATCAGTAGTAGCTCCAGTTTTCTTCTTTTCATGCACCACCCTGCGAATGGCCCACTCTGGAATGACTGTCATACTTTCACAACGCGCGAGTGCATCTCCCTGCGACATAGTTCTGTTCAGATAATTGAACACGTTGAGCACGATTTCTTTCGCGTCCCTCTTCAGTGCTTTACAAAGCCGTCTAGTTGTTCCCTGGCTTTCAGTACTTCCACTCGAGCCATTTGTACTCTCCATGGTTAAGTATAACTAAAACAGTAACCACAGAAACCACAACAATAACAATCACACAACAATTCTTATAAAAACACACAATATGCGATCGCTCAACGAAACACGTTCCAATGCGTTGCCGACGCCTATGAGTCTGCCGGTCGAGGCGCGTCTTTGATTTCATTGGTTCTACCGGCGGAGAACAATCAGCCATTATTTGCATCTCTGTCTGTGCTGTTGACCCCCGCAAAGCAACAGAAACGACATAATATGTCGTACGCTATACGGCTGTACTGGAAGAAAGCCGGGATCGAGCTCTGATCACGTGTTGATCACGCGTATGAGTCATTACAGTTTTAAATAGTTGTAGTATAGAAGTAATACTTTCTTTTAAAGCATAAATTGACTGTACTAACACTTTCAGTATTCAAACTTACAAGCGGATAAAAGCGCCCACAAGGTGAATGAAATCGTGCTGAGACATGGGAGTGGTCCGGAAAGGATCCGAGTCAAATTAGTAGTCTTTATCAAAGTTAATTTTCATCTGATTATTGCCTTCTTCCACATTATTTGTCAACAAACCCACGCTACCTATGTAGCTTGTAGGAATGGTATACCGGATGATTAAAAAACAAGATTTCTCTAACAGAAAGTGCGTCCAAAAATAACATGAAAGTCCAAAAATGTCCCAAATGATGATGATCCCTCTACATACCACATAATTATATTTTTCACGCCACACTCCCAAGTTCAGTGTATTTCTGAGATAGAATCCCAGTAAACAAAAACGCTCGCTATGCATGTTCTCTAATAGCGATATGACGTTCTTAACACGTACACAAATCATCACTTCAATAGAATGGGCTAAGAAAATATTAGAATCCCCTATTATGGAGCAGATCAAGTCATCGTTGGTTATCAGAGCGGTCCGTGGGGCCTTAGCTCTTGAGCCACAGTGTCAGTTTGTAAGTCTGTCAGGTCTGGTAACCCAGAAACCAGACATTCTTTTAAGGAAAAAAGGGAAGGAAGGGAGAGAAGGAAGAAGGAGGGCAAAGGGGAAGAAAACAATCTTTTAGGATAGGTAGCGTTTAGGCATTGTTAAAATTATTTCACAGATTTTGATATAGTCTAAAAATATTCGATTTTTTCTAAAGGTTTTGTCACAATGCTAAAATTTTGGTTATTCTAAGTTCACGAATTAATTTTGATTACAGTGCGAGCCGCGGCCTTTTGTGCTTGCGAACTTGCTCGACTGTGTAGTCCACTGACTCGCGCAACAGAGGGTTGCTGTGCGATTCCGCTAGGCTATAGCGCTGCTGCGCCTGTTGCTTAATGTAGTCCTTTAGATAAGGGACATCGAGGTCTTAATGTAGAGTTTCGTTAGAGACATACCATGGGGCGTCAGCAATGGTGCGCAACGTCCTGCTTTGCAGAACCTGCAGATTTCGCCTGTGTGTTTTAGCAATAAAACACCAAGAAGCACATGCGTAAGTCATTGCTGGTCTTATGACCACCTTATAGAGTCGAATCTTGTTAATCAAACTTAATTTTGAAAGTTTACATAACAATGGCTGTCGCAACGTAATTTGGAATTTAGTCCCTTTGTCCAGAATGTCACCGAGATATCTAGCAGAGGATTTCCATGGTATACGAAGTCCATTCGTTGAAACTTCAGACGGAACGCGGCGACGTCTTTTTGTACAGTAGGTTGCCTGTGTTTTCGAATGTTTAATTTTTATTAGCCACCGATCCGCCCAATCTGATACTTCCTCCACCGCACTTTGCAGCCCGTCATGAACTAGGTCACCAGACCACGACTGAGCCACCGATGCAGTATCGTCAGCATAGAGATAGACTTCACCGTGGCTACGGCTAGGGACGTCATGGATGTACAGTGAGTAAAGGGTAGGTCCAAGGACCGAACCCGGAGGGCGCCGGCTGTAGGAGCAAATATCACACATTGTAACAACGTGCTGCAACATTTTCTAAGTATATTCCCGTCAAGCGATTTGACAAAGTCCTATAGCATGTCCAATGAGAATATGTTATAAGAGCGTGGTCTTTAAGATTTTCACAAGGTGATTTAACAATGTCTTCTCAGAGACACATACATCTAATGGATAGGTATTCATTTGGTTATCCATATGTCCGCCTATATCGAAGAATCTAGATATTACAACACTGATATTAGGTATTTGATTTGTCTAACAGATATCAAGTAAATGTTCGTGAAGTATCCAGTGGTTCGTCATAGAATCATCACATCTACTGGCTGCTTCAGGTATATCCCGATGATCACACCATATACACTCGAAGAAAGATAATTGAAAACATAACAAAGCAAATTAACCATATGTTCATCATAAAATGTGTGTACGATATGTACTTATACGTTTCTCTTCTATTCATATACCTCCTGCGACTTTGCAGCATTACAGCTGCAGATGCCAATTCCTTCTCACTACAAACTAAACTTCTTATTAGGCGTTGCTTTTGTAGGTTGTGAAAACACCTCAGTCAATTGAACCAATAATTTTTGTTAATGGGATGAATTGAGGCGAATAATTATCACAAAACTGACCTTCTACCACAAAAAAGACTGAATAATGTACATACTACTTAGAAACACATACCTACTCGATGCACACTATGTTGATACGTACAAACCTGGAATAACACAAATTGGACGTGTCGGCTTGCCGTTGTGTCGTTGGTCGCTAGGACCCACGCACATAGGCCAAAAAATTCGGCTGATGTATTCTGATGAAATGTGCTTAACACGTGCCAGGAATATCCCTTTTTATTACCTGGTGAAATGTTACTGTCACGCGACAAGAAGATTTTGTAATAACCCCTATGTCAGGGTTTCCCAACCTTTTTTTTTGTTGAGGCTCCCCGGAATATAAATTATATTTCAATAAATACCAAAAAACGCACATTATATAGGTACAAAGACTTTTATTTTAGTTCTAATAAAGAAACTTTAGAAGTTTAAATAAACTAATAAATGTTTTTTATCGAAAAACTTGAATCAAATAAGAGTAGGTACTAATGAGACACTTAAGATTGCATGTAAAGAGTAAAGAAATGTATAAGTGTGGTGTCCCACAAGGAACTGTCTTAGGTCCGCTGTTATTCAATATATATTTAAATGATATTCTCCAAATTAATTGTGTTGGCAAAATAACTAGTTTTGCAGATGATACTGCAATATTATATGAAGGCACTGACTGGTCTGATCTGAAAAATGTAATTGAAAATGATTTTATCAAAATTATTCGGTGGTTTAACAGTAGAAAATTAAGCATTAACTACTCTAAAACACATTTTTTACCATTTGGATCTTATGCTAGACATCTGCCAAGTTACACAAATTTCTCCTTCAACATTAATGATCAAAAAATGCAAATTAATAGAGTGCCCAACATAAAATACCTTGGAGTAGTCTTGGATCCTCACTTACGATGGGACATCCATGTCAATTATATTTTAAAGAAAGTTAGATCTGTATCCTACAAAATTAAATACCTTGGGAATATATTGACAGAAAAATATCTTCGAACATTACACCATGCACTGATTGAGCCTCATCTCACATATGGTATATTAGCATGGGGAGCTGCATGTTCCTCACATATCTATAATTTAGAGGTTTTTCAAAAAAGTATTCTAAAAATTATATTTAAAAAACCGAAACTTTATCCCACTGAAAAATTATACGCAGATGTTCGAATGTATGATATAATTCAGCCTTATTTCTTACACAGTATCACTCACTACCATAAATTTGTAAACACCGACCAAAAAATTAAACATAATCATTATACCAGATACAAAATTCGTGGCACAGTAGTTCCTCAACCGCATAAATCTATAATGTAGCGATCATATCTCTATTTAGCACCTAAATTTTATGAAATTATACCTAAAGACTTAAAAGATTTACGTTTCGGAAATTGTTTCAAAAGAAATTTAAAAAAGTGGCTACATTCTATATCTAGGACTGAAATTCATAAACTCATAAATACGAACATCAACTAAATACATTATCTACTGTAGCTAATTTTTGTCCTTTTTTGTCATTTGCATTCTACAGCTTCAACTTAAATTATTGGTCCATGTACAGGCGATGCCTTCTATTGGGCTTGCTTTGATTTTATATTTATTTACTCATATTGTTTGTTATCTTTGTACATTGAGTGAATAAATATTATTATTATTATTATTATTATTTGGTTGATTCTAGGTTCTGTTCTTGCCAGAGCTATCATCAGGTGGCTATCGACATCAAGACGATTACGCTATTTAGTTTTAATTAAAACTAGAGCAGAAAAGCCTGTCTCAGATAACTAAGTTGAACAAAAAGGAACTAGTATTCGTAAAGCAAGAGAGGCAAGTGTCGAATTAACAGGCAATCTTTTGATCCAAAATTTCTTCAGTGTTAAAAGATGGAAGTCATCTTTCATGGACGAATCAGCCTTCGTTTCTAGAAATTCTTCCTGAACTTCTTCTGGTAATTGGGACACATCGACAACAAATGGATTTCTTGTCATGTGCCATATTGGTGACTCTGAATTGACGTCTCGATAGTATCGGCGAAATTCGTCTTGCAGCGCTTGCAAATGCGTTTCAAGGAGTCAAATATATCAGTTAAATAAGCCAAGATCCATTGAAATGTGTCATCTTTGAACATTGTGAACAAATCGTGTTTTTCTTTGAACTCAAAAGAATTACCACTTCTTTCAATTCATAAAGGCGAGCCGACATGTTGCCTTTGGACAGCCAGCGTACTTCTATACGGAACAGATGAACATTGAGATCACAATCGAGATCCTCACAAAATAAAGTAAATAACCGACTGTTCAAAGCGCGGCTCTTGATGTAGTTTACAATCCTTATAGCCGAGTCCAAAGTCTGGCGTAATTTCTGTGGCAATGTTTTGAAAGCTTGCTGATCAATCACACAATGTGTACTAACCATTGCGGGATTTTTTTCCTTGAGCCCGATCGTACACCTATCATTGCGGGTGCGCCATCTGTGCAAAGTCCAATGAGTTTCTTCCAATCCAAATAATTTTTTTTCAACAAAATTTGATATTGAATTAAATTTATCTTCAGATGTAGTACCTGCTGTCAAAGATTGGGAGTACAAAATCTCTTCTTGAATGATATTCGTCGATGTAACGAACATAAACTATTAACTGTGCACAATTAACGTTGTCGGTGGATTCATCGCAACTAATGGCAAAAATGGCGATAATTCTATTTTGTTAATTATTTGTGACTTCATGTCTGCTGCAATGTCATCGATTCTACGCTTGACTGTGTTATTCGAAAGAGAAATAGACTTCACTTTTTGCTCTGCATCTTCTTCTAAAATTATCTGCGAGGTTTTTAGGACACATGGTTTCATTAATTCTTCACCGATAGTATGAGCTTTCTTTTGCTTTGCTATCGTAAAAGCTATTTCAAAAGATGCTTTGAGATGCTGCGATACACCTGTGGGATAAGTTCCCGATTTATCCAGTCTCATCCGCTTGAGTGATTCTGCTTTAGAAGAAAAAAACTCCTTCGTCTTCAAAACCCGAGTACGATGTTGTTGCTTCAAATGCCTTTCAAGGCGATTGGGCCTCATGCTATTATTACTCAAAACTTTCATACATGTCACACACTGAGGCAATTGTAACTCGTCTTTTTATATGAAGGTAAATTCAAACTTAACGTAATCTTCGGAAAACTTTCTTTTTTTCGCTGCCATTTTGCACCTATAACAATAAAACCAATAAGTAATAAATAAAAAAGCAAAATACCTGCATGTAATTACTAATTATCACTGATCAACAGCCAAAAAATATCCTAAATGAAATCAACAAAATATTACTATTTTTAATGTGCTAAAACCGGAATGAAACTTATTTTTTCAATATTAGTTCAAGTTTTAGAGATACGGTAATTATATGTGTGCCTGCTGTGACAGTGTTAATATACTGTAATTCACAAGAATGCACGTGCCACATTTTTATATTCGGCAAGGAAAGATGATGTAATCGGCATGATTGTGTTACGTTATACATACGTGTACATTATATTGTTTTATATTAGCCATTTTTTCCTCAGTTGGCTGACAGCGTTCATGCAAGATGTTTCGAAAGTGTGTAAACAATCCAGATCAGTTTTGTTACGTGTCTGGTGATGTTACTTTTGCGTCTCAGAGACGGTCTATTACTCCACTAATAACAAAGGCATATCAGCTTTATTTCGGTTGTAAACTAGGTGATCAAGACAAACAGTGGGCACCCCACATCTGCTGTAATACATGTGCTTCAAGTCTGCGGAGCTGGTTAAATGGCAAAAAACGGTCTATGCGCTTTGCTGTCCCAATGGTTTGGAGAGAGCCTACAAATCATATTAATGATTGTTACTTTTGCATGGTACCTTGTGTTGGACAAGGCACAGGAATGTCCAAAAAAAAACTCGGTTATTAACTACCCAAACATACCATCTGCGATGAGACCTGTGCCTCACAGTGACGAAAATCCTATTCCAAAACCCCCAGAATCCTACACTTGCGAATCAGAAAACGAATCAGATCATGGCGATCGAGTGATTCGTCAAGGAAGAAGATATGCCATCAACGTCAAGAGATCCTGATTTTATACCGAGCACGTCATGCCACCAACCGCACAAAATAACACAGTCAGAATTAAATGATCTTGTAAGAGATTTAGAACTTCCAAAATGTAAGGCAGAGTTACTTGGATCAAGACTGCAGCAGTGGAACAAAGACTTAGAACCATTTTTCAATATGGAGAATAACTTGGTTTTCTGCAGTAACGTTAACGGCTTACTGGCGGCTTTAAATATAAACTATAACCCAGAAGAATGGAGATTGTTTATAGACAGTTCAACATTGAGTTTAAAGGCAGTGTTATTGCATATTGGAAATATTTTACCATCTCTTCCTGTAGGGTATGCAGTTCACATGAAAGAATCATAGGACAATATGAAGTACCTATTGACATGCATAAAATACGATGAGCACCAATGCCATATTTGTCGCGATTTGAAAGTTGTTACACTTTCACTTGGGCTGCAGCTAGGCTACACAAAGTTTTGCTGTTTTTTGTGTGAATGGGACAGTCGGGCAAAGGCACTTCATTACACTATACCAAACTGGCCTGTTCGTCAATTCCTAGAGCCAGGTCAAAAAAATGTACAGCATATGCCATTAGTAGATTCGAAAAAGAATTTAGGTATTATCACCGCTGCATATCAAGTTGGGCCTAATGAAAAACTTTGTCAAGGCATTAGATAGAGATGGGTCAGCTTTTCAATACCTGCGTCAGAAATTTCCAAAACTAAGTGAGGCAAAGGTTAAAGAAGGTATTTTTGTTGGGCCACAGATTCGAAATATTTTGAAAGATACACAGTTTGAAAACACTTTAACAGGTATTGAAAAAACTGCTTGGAATGATTTCCGTCTGGTGGTCACTAATTTCTTGGTAAATAGAAAAGCTGACAACTATAAAACCCTTGTTAAAAATATGCTGTCATCGTATCAAAAGATGGGCTGTAATATGTCTCTTAAGATACATTTCCTACACTCACACCTGGACTTTTTTCCTGACAATTGCGGAGCCGTAAGTGATGAGCACGGCGAACGTTTTCATCAGGATATTTCAACAATGGAAAAAAGGTACCAGGGAAAGTGGAATCCTTCTATGCTTGCAGACTACTGTTGGACTCTTGGTAGAGATGCTCCAGAAACGATCCATAAAAGAACAGCAAAAACACAGCGCATATAGTGATTCTTATAAGTATATGAATCATGTTACTTTTTTTAATATATCCTTATAAATAAAAAGTTTTTTTTTCTAAACCGCAACTAATTTTTTTATTTCATTGTCATTTTTGGATTCAGCGCCCCAAAATTAACAAAGAAGTGCACTTTTATTAAAAAACTAAAATTTATTGTCCAGTGATGTCCATTATTTTGTCTTAATAACGTAATGTATTCAACAGTATATTGGCCACCGGGAGATTTATATTTTTGTAGGCTGGTTGAGGTTATAATAGTAATTTTAAATACATTTGTAATCAATATTAGGTACTTATAGTTCGTCGTTTCTAAATGATTTCGCCACGTTGGTTTGATTGTGATGTGGTAAAAAGGTCCAAATGGCCGATCTATGAACGCGTCTCCACCCAATTAACAATTTAGTACATTAAATTAAAATGGTAAGTGAAGTTTGTAAATACACAAACATACCTTTTAACAGTGAGACACAATAATTTGACACACTCAATCAGATTTCTCAACAAAACATGTAGGTACACTGAAACGTCAAATTTTTCGCATGTTTGTGGAAATGAATATCACAGATGCTCATCCCAATTGTGTTAGTGATGAATGTTAAACGGAGCACGGCGGGGGTGCGCCAGGATTTCATGTTGTGACTTGTCAAAACCTGTATAAACTGCCATTGACGACGCTGGGTTTTAAAACAGCGTTGACAGAATAAGAGAATTTGAGATTTAATTTCTAATTTTATGCCTGTAAAGGTCGTTGATGTTTTAATTTGAGATTTTCTGCGACCCAATACCGTACTGACGTCGAAACTTCGTTTCCTCTGTTCGTATCGACGCTGGACCGCAGGTTTCTGATTCAGTGTCGAACCGATAGGCTCAAACTTTCTGCCCCATGACCTGATCACATTTTCACTAGGACGTTGATTTAGATCATGTAAAATAATGCATGCATCTCCATTTTTGTAATAAGCCTTAACACAAAACGCACACTGCTCACCGGTGAAACGCTCTGAGGCGACTAAGTTCCGCTGCACCAAGCTACTTATCCCCACTACCCGTGTCCCGCTTCCTCGGGCCTGTGACGAGCAGTGCGGTTTCGAAATTCGTACGTCTCTCTGGTCCACCCTGTATAGTAGGTATTTATGTGTGCTTGTAGATGAATAAAGCACTTCATAGATTATCAACTATATGAATACGTCAGAAAATGACAGCGCTGCAGGGCTTAGTGTTCATTAATTTGATCAATCCGTCCACAGATCTGAATTGTTCCCTAATGCGAATATGGTTAATATTCTTGTAGTTCATGGGCAGTCGTTGTATTCCATGAGAATAATAAGGCACCGCATCCCTTCTTAGTGCCGGAAAGAATAATTAATCACGCAACCCGAACCTGTAATTTAAATTTTGGTAAACGAGTTTATAAGCTCGGTCATGGGACCGTAAAGTGCATTCAATAAACCATGATGACTCTGTCGGTGTTTACCCAGCCTTTTCAAAACCCTAACATAAATTTCCTTTAACCACACCAGCCATACACAGTGCTAGTCAAACAGCCTGATATATCTGCGCGCTCTGATTGGCCGCCCCGTCGCCATCCAATAGTAGGGCGGACGGTATAGCCTGGGCGGTTCAGCGATTTGCCATTGTTTCCTCTCGACCAATCCGGAACGGTGCTGCTTAACAGGCTGGGACCCAGCCCCAGCAACAATCGACAGTCTTCTGGCAGACCCCAAGTTAGTGGCATCCAGCTGTGATTGAGTGCAAGGAAGAAGATGCCTAGGCCCTCCAGGGAGTCTTACGGCGACCAGAAGCCGCCCTATTCCTACATCTCCCTCACAGCTATGGCGATATGGAACTCCCCCGAAAAGATGTTGCCGTTAAGTGAAATCTACAAGTTTATAACCGATCGATTTCCGTACTACAGGAAAAACACGCAGCGATGGCAGAATTCTTTGAGGCATAACCTGTCGTTCAACGACTGTTTCATCAAGATCCCTAGGCAGCCTGATAGACCCGGGAAAGGAGCATATTGGGCGTTACACCCCGCCGCGTTTGACATGTTTGTGAACGGTAGCTTACTTCGCAGGAGGAAGCGCTTCAAACTCCTCAAAAGCGACAAGGAAATGCTGGAGAACGAACTCGCTGCTCTGACGAACATCAACAGGATCTTCTTCTCGCCTCCAAATCCTCCGATGGACGTGAACCCAGCTGCTGTAGCACCGACTCAAACATCTCCGACGTTACCTCCAAAGACTTCTCCGGAAACTACTTCCCCAGTGACTTGTATCAGACCCAAGAGGTCGTTTACGATAGAGAGCCTCATCTCGCCGGACAAACCGACCCCAGTGCAACCAAGTGCGACACATGCGACACACATAGTGCCCCACGTGCACCCATGGGTACTCTCGTCGAGCTGTTACGACCTGGCGGCGTTCTCCAATCCCATGGCGTTGATGCAAACAACGTCGAACCCCTACGATGGATATGGACTGTCTTCTCCGGAAGAGTTGTTTAGGGTGGCACAGTTATAGCTTACCAGAATGTGAGTTGTTTGTTCCTTGTCTCGTTGTGCACGCGGGTATGCTACGGGGCTTCCACAAAGAGGTGCCAAGTGGAAAGATGGGCCGTCAAACATACCTATTGGGTAAGTTTAACTATTAAATAGACATTGTAAGCTCTCGAATACCAGATATCGGTATTTTATCAGAAACGGAAACGGAAGAACCACATGTATGAAATTATCTCAAGCAGCTACCTATTGTATGACTGCCCTATTTGAAGCCAAATGGGATAAAAACAGATTACTCTTTTACAAATCTACGAGGGTGTACCCGACCCAACGAAGAAAACACAAAAACTTTGTAAAAAAATGTCATTTTTCAACATAATCTCCTTTGATCTCTACACACCTTTCCTAGCGATGTTCAATAAGTTCGATACCCTTTTTATAATAAGAACTGCCTTGCTCCTCAAAATAGCCATTAACTGCCGACATCACTTCTTCGTCGTTGGAAAATCTTTGACCACTGAGCCATTTTTTCACGTTTGGAAACAGAAAATAATCCGAGGGGGCTAAATCTGGTGAATAGGGTGCATGAGGTAGCAATTCAAACTTTAATTCGTTAATTTTGGCCATTACAATAACGGATTTGTGAGCTGGTGCCTTGTCTTGATGAAACTACACTTTCTTCTTGACCAAATGCGGCAGTTTTTGCTTGATTTCATCGCTCAAACGTTGCAATAAGTTCGCATAATACTCGCCGTTGATAGTTTTACCTTTTTCAAGATAGTCAATGAAAATTATCCCACGCGCATCCCAAAAAACCGACGCCATAACCTTGCCTGCAGATGAAACGGTCTTCGCCTTCTTTGGAGCCGGTTGTCCCTTTTGAGTCTATTGTTTTGATTGTTCTTTTGTCTTGGGTGTGAAGTGATGGACCCATGTTTAATCCATGGTTATGAAACGACGCAAAGATTCTGCTTTGTTGCTGTGAAACTTCGCTAAACACTCGATTGAAACATCTTCACGACACTGTTTTTGCTTGATTGTGAGCAATCGCGGCACCCATCTTGCACACAGCTTTCTCATGTTCAAATTTTCAGATAATATGCGACGAACCGCACTTTTTGAAGTGCCTACCATATCTGCTAGTTCGCGCACTTTCAGTCGACGATCATTCAGTACCGCTTTGTGAATTTTCTTCACCATTTCTGGAGTCGTCACCTCATTTGGTCGACCACTGCGATGCTCGTCTTGGCAGCTCATACGGCTTCGTTTAAACTCTGCTACCCAATATTTTACTGTTGTAAACGAAGGAGCAGACTCACCCAGATTATAATCTAATTCAGCTTATATACTAATTGTGCCTTTGAAATAAAAGTATTGTACCACATAACGATGACCAATTTTCTCCATTTTCACAAATTCACTGAAAACGTTAAGAATTTATGGCTGCCAAACAAATACTAAACAATGTGGCGTCTTCAAACTTGACACATATGCTTTATAGGTTGCTTACTTTCTAATACTATGATATTTTTCAAACAACTATCGCCATCTCTAGGTCAGGCCGGGTACTTCTGGGACCACCCTCGTATATGGAATTCAAAACTTCAATTGCCAAGACTAATATGATAATAGGAAAACTGTCATAATATCACGGATCAGAGTTGTATTCGGTTTTGCGGGGTATGGCGCCTAAGTAATACTTAAGAAAAGTCTACGATATGATCAAGACGGTATATTTTAAAATCCGGTATCACAAAATAGTGAACGAATCAGACGAGTCGGTATCACACAAATCGAGGCACCAAAGCAACTGGTTAACCCAGCTCTATAAACAAAAACTATGATTACTTCAAAGGGCTATGATCACAATAAGCAACTAAGTAGTAAAAGCCTACTCAAAATCACAAAGCTCGGCTTTAAAAATGATTCTGCTAAAAAAGATACCATAAGCAACTAAGTAGTAAAAGCCTACTCAAAATCACAAAGCTCGGCTTTAAGAATGATTCTGCAAAAAAAGATACCTATATACAGAAGCTACTTTTCAGCAATAAAGGCTAATTAACGACCACGGATTTCATGTAAAAAGCCTATGAAACGTCAAAAAAACCTATAAGATGTCATCTTGCAAACTAGGTGGTTTTTAGGGCGCAAACGGTCATTCCACGTTTGCTCACTAGTATCGTTGTGAACGTCCATCTAAGGAACAATCACTCAACTAAACTACACGCATTATTGGTTGCATAAGTTTTGTGAGGCCAAATGGTCCTTGTCTGTAGTTTTTATCTCTGAGAAGAAAGTTGGTTGAATAGCAAGATCGCATCTGGATGATTTATGTGTATTGGTCTGAATGTGTATAAAATCAGTGATATTTGCTGTGTGAGAAAGTCATTACTGAATATGCTGCCACTGAAGTATATCTGTTGGCTGTGCCCGACGGGTTATTTTTATGTTGTACTTTCTGAAGAGAGGTTATGTTCAAAGTTATAAATTACGGTAAACTGAGCAGAATTACTTAATGGATAAGAAAAAGTGGATGCGCAAAAAATGTCTAGCTTTGAATCTCAATTAAGTGTATTTGAGACAAGAACCCAATGTAATTATCATCAACACATACAACTTACAGCTTAGACATAAAGTAATGCCATCTCAGAAGCAGATTTTACATCACACCAGAGCCGAAGATTGATAACAAGCCTCATGACGGTTAGGCAACACGTACAACTAAGTGCTAAGATAACATCCTGTAGAAAAACCTACATAATGTCAAAAAAAACAGCATAATGTCAAAAAAAATCGGCATAATGTCACAAGATACGTGATACCCGTGCAGGACTTCTCATAGGCATATATTTTATAAAGGGCAAAAGAAAAGAATAAACTGATTAATGCAATGAAACCTACCGTCACCATTAATTATTAATACAAAATAGAATCACATTAACAGTATAATAAAAAATCAGAAAAACGCATGTGGATTAGGATCTTTTGAAATTAGTTATTTATTGGTTTACATTTACTGACACCTCTATTTAATAGTGTGGTCAATGATCAGTATGATGATGATACCATTTTTTACTCGTTGTTAACTGGGCCTTCCATATTATTTGAACACATACCTACCTGTTTGTTGTAGTACATGACTTGCTATAATTTATTTCCAAGAAAGAAGTTGACGGCAACGCAAAACTCATCTGTTTAGGTTTCTAACTTGAGTAACTTTCATACTCGAATTGACAGCTCAAATTACCTGTATAAACTCCAAATTAGGTATCGTTTACAAGAAATTGTGTGGTTTTCGAACCACGTATGAATAAAAAGATATAACATATTGCCAATACACCGTCACCGACGCATACGGCTTTGTCCCTTTGTACCTGTAATTAAAAATACATTCATTTTCATAAACTCACAAGGTTACTTTAGGCAGTGTCCATCCGAGACCTAGTCTCAAGTGAAATCTGTCTGCGTTAATAGGGCGTTCGCATCACAACAGAACTATAGCAAACATTGCTTAGATTCAGTTGGATCTGGCTGCCACGAGCTACGTAGGGGAAGTCCGGGAGACTTGCCCCTCCCAATTCATTATTGGTGATAAAATTTGTTCCTATTTATATAAATCAATAAATTTTAGATGCCTTCGTAGCATGTATTTTTAGGAACCTTGTTTTATCATTTAAACCTCAAAAAAATAAGTCAGAAAAAAATATATAGTTTTTTTATTTGTTTGGAAACATGGGCAACTCTCCCACATATGCGGGAGACTTGCCCATAGTCAGAAGGAGAGTTAAATAAAAACAAATGTAAATAATTACTTTTGTATTCGAAAAACTCAAAAAATAAAACAAAAAACTTTACTTATTCAAGTACGAAACTAAATCTAAATCTTTAAAATCAGAATAAACATAAGTATAATGCAAAAAACAAATAAAAATAATTTTAAAAAAGTATGAACCTTCTGGGCCATGAGAAACTAAGTCTTATCGATATTTGATACGAGGGAATATAAAAAAGGGTGGAATAACGCTTCCAACTGCATTGACTGCAAAACAAACTGTCACCAAAGTGCCCTTCTCTGATAAAGTAACTTGACCAACCTGCTTAGCTTTTTTACTGGCCAATACTTTAGGACAATCCTGAACTGTAGTAAATCCTACTTCATCACAGTCATAAATATTTTGTGGTTCAAACTTAAATTTTTCTCGTACAATCCTTAAGTTTTGAAAAAAATCGTGTACATCCTTCCGACTGAAGCTTGTAGATCGTGACAAGCTTGTTGCCTCCGGAGTTCTTAAACAATTTCGGGATTTCTTGATAAAAAACCGCGAAACCAATCCTTCCTTGCCATACTATTTTTTGACCAACTTTCTGGAATTTTTTGGAATTCGAAACTGCAAACTCAAAAGCTAATTTCATTCCTTGTTTTCGAGTAAGTCCATAGTGCATTTTGCTGCAATTTAAAAAATATTCAACCAGAAGCTTCTCTTCTTGTATGGTGAATATTTGTGAAGTATTATACTGGCCTTTAGCTTCTATTTTTTCAAGTTTATTTTCATTGTTTTTGTAGCGTCTCAAAGTACTCCGATCAATATCATATTTTGCAGAAGTTTTTCGAAGAATTCCTAGTTCATCTAGTGCATTTTTAAGAACAGCCTTATCAAGTTTTTGCGAGTGGAACCGTCTTTTGTTTTGTACTTGAATGGCATTGTACAGACCTGTAATAAGAAAATGCATCAAATTTTACTAAAATTAATTAAAAACAAATACCAATTTAGAATTCCATCAGAAAGGGAGAGTTGTCCCTCTGGGCAAGTCTCCCTCCTGAGGTATGGGCCAGTCTCCCACACCTTTCTTTTTCAGGTTAGGTTCAATTTCTCAAAAATCATGAAATTTGTAAAAGTATTAATTTTTGGTTTAAACGCAAAAGCCACATGCCTCGGGTCAGATACAAAACAAACTGAGAAAAGTCAACTAGGATTTCGTGGTCGCCTAGAAGCACTAGAGGGCGTCCCGTTTTCTCTCGTTTCAGATTATGGTGCGCAATTTTAAAGTAAATATATCACGGAGGGGCAAGTCTCCCACCTGGGCAAGTCTCCCGGATTTCCCCTAATCTATGGCGTAGTCAGCTATAGATGTTATCTGAATGAACTGCTTGGAATATTTTGATATCGATTCGCGGAGGTCACGTTTGTGAGTCAGCTTTTCCGGAGCTGTGCTAGTTGATTCAGGCAATTCAGAAGCAGAGCCAAGCCATAGCTCACGCAGTTAGGTGCAACTAAAACATAACCGTATCAGGCGACAGCTTAGTCTTTTTTAAATGGTTATACCTAATCCACTAATTAGCGTGGCACCGGGGCCAATTGAAAGGTTAAATGCACTTTGGGATATCTACAAGCTCCTAAAGCGTCACTTGTTTTTGATATGCAGCGATGAACTAGTTGATCTCTTCCCGTGTTATATAACATCTATTTTGAAAGGGTTGGGGAATATTTACAACTACAAAATATGACGTGAATGACTTCCT
This sequence comes from Acanthoscelides obtectus, assembly GCA_963669975.1. Lineage (NCBI taxonomy): Eukaryota > Metazoa > Arthropoda > Insecta > Coleoptera > Chrysomelidae > Acanthoscelides > Acanthoscelides obtectus. Next base: position 22,103,295 of record CAVLJG010000010.1, on the reverse strand, counting down.
GCATGATATTTTTCAGTTGCTATGATTCAAATCAATGTTTGTAAATATCAATATACGTAGTCGTGCCCATAAGTTCTGTCCCATGATAATCTCATGATAAAAATGAACAAGATAAGATATATTTATATGAAAGATATTATTTATTCGACAACATTTTTAGAATTCATAATCAAACAGTTTTATTCAAAATGTCCCCCCTTGGCCTTCACACCACTGCTTCAATCTCGCGGGCCACTCATCTATCACTGCACGCACAGCTTCCAAAGGAATAGCTGCCGCTGATCGGATCAAATCCGCTTTCAGGGACTCGATATTACGGTGGGCTTTGGAGCAGGCCAACTGCTCTAGCAGGTCCCACAACTTGTAGTCTAAAGGATTGAGGTCGGACCTCCCTGAGGGCCAATCTTCCGCAGCAATGAACTCTGGCACATTGCTTTCCAGCCAGCGCTGCGTACTTTAGCCTTGTGAGCGGGGGCGGAATCCTGCTGGTAGACCCAGTGTTGGTTGGCAAACAATGTACCACTTAAAGGCTTGACGATAGGATCCAGTATGTCGCTCTGATAGTTTGCCGCTTTTGTTTTCACGCCCTGTTTACAGAAATGGAGCTGAGTGACCCCTTCGTAGGACACCCCCACCACCAAACCATGACTGACGCAGGGTGGTGGCCTCTCTCAACTCTCGGAATGATCTCCGAAGCTTCCTGTGAACTCCTTGCATACACTTTGTCATTTTGTCGGTTGAATTTTTTCTTCTATGGTGAAGATTTTCTCATCCGTGAACAAAATCTTTCGAATCCCCCAGCTGCGTACCTCTCCAAGAGCTTCTTGGATCTTGTCGCCCTGATGTGTCGCAAGGTGGCCGTAAGTCGCTGGCCCGTACGTCTCCGGTAAGCCCCTAGCCCTAGGTCTTGTTTAATGATGCGCGACATCGTCCGGACAGGAATCTTCATTTCCCTGGATAGGATTCTTCTGCTTCCGGAGTGATTCCTTTGAATCCTGGCTTTTACGGCTTTGATGGCTGCTGGAGTCCTTACTTGACGAGGTCTTCCGCTTCTTTGGCCTGTCATCAACAGAGGACGTCTCATTGTACCGCTGAATGGTCCTAGACACAAATTTACGCGATATTTTGAAGGGCCGCGTAAGAGTTCAAAAATCTGACTAGCACTGTGATTACACTTATGTAAAGCTATCACTGCAATACGGTTCTCTGCCTTGCCCCAACTCCATCGTTATGCTTCGAGAGATCAATACAAAACTGAAGTATATGTCATACCCGAAAAGCGCTTAATCAATGACACCACAATGTAACAATCGGACAAGTATTAACAGGTCTACACTTGTTTGAAAACGAGGGACAGAAACTTATGGCATGACTACGTATATATATATATAGGTCTATATATATATAGCAACAGGTAGGAAATAATGGGTAAAATCAGCAAAAAGGGGGAAAGGGATTCGAGCAGAAAATAGGATAGGTAACCCGAGCGATACGTATTTCTGCTGGTTGGCTTCATCAGGCCCGAAATGAATGCACATATGAAACTACAAAAGTAGATACACATGCCCATACATCCTCAGGTTACACCCGTATCCGGCCTTTCTCTGAATGGTATGAGTATGCACTAGGTATTTAGAGCTAAAACATCCCAGCACTCCGAGCCTCGTCTGAGACTTGTACACGTTGGGAAAGGTATTTCAAGATAAAGAGTCATATACGGGTATCGCAGCTTTTTTCCCAGCTGCTGCGTCTGTTAAAAAGCCGTCTCCCTGCAAAGTGTATGGTATAGATGGCGCATCTTGTTGCCTAAGTTACAGTACTGTGCCATAGAAGCCGTAAAATTGTTGCATGAATAAGCCTGTCAGTGATAACCTTTGCGTCTTATGTCGAAGAGGAAGTCATTACTGTATCGCTACCAATAAACTAGTAAAGAAGATTATGTCAATTCATGTGGTTTTCTTGGCCAGACAAGCATGGGGTGCTATTAACACAGTATAAGTTTAAGATGTTACAGCTACCAGTATTCTTCTCTCCAAGCTCACATACAGAAACAGTATCGGAGTCCACGTTTCCCGAAACTCGCATTGTCACTATGGGATGCAAAGCACCTCATGCTATATGTCGGTTATCCATCACCTCAGTATATAATTTAAGAAAGTATCGCCTGTATAATGCAAATATGCTCTCACTCATGAAAACAGAAATTACCTACATCCAAATATACTGATTTATGATGAGGTCTCAGAAACAGAATTACTTTTGTAGATACCAAGACTGAGAAGACACAGCCGCTAATGTTACAGTTTCTGATTGGGTATCCATAAATTTTAAAGTTTATTGTGGAATGGGATTTTACAGACCTCTTCCAAATCTTATCATTGCACTAAAATTGTTCATAACGGTTTGCGTGTCCGTAGCTTCATGTGAAAGGAGTTTCAGTAAACCAAAATTAATAAAAACTATTTGCGGGCAAAAATGACCCAATCGCCGGTGAGCATCGAACACGAGGCAATACAAATATAATTTCGATGAAGTTATTCTTACAAAGAACAGCGTTTAATTGTAAGATAAAAATATTCCTTCTGTCTTATTCTTTATTGTGTATTGTTATTTGTTCAGTATTTTAAATAGGGGGATGTCTTTTAAGTTTTGGATATAGAAACATAGTAGGGCCGCGCGGATCGAACGTCAGTAACTGAATCTTAACCTCACTCTTTATTAAACTTAAATTCAAAGTTTCACAACAATACGTGTTCTCATACAGTGAATTTTAAGTGTCACCAAGTCATTAGAAAACTTTCAGAGACAATTATTATCGCAACAAGAATGCCTTGCTGAGTTACTGTCTGTTTTCGGCAGACCAAGCGCCACGTCAGTCGACAATTTCCCGTTGGTGTGGAGAACTCAAACGTGGACGGGTGAGTCTTAGCGACGATCCCAGGTTGGGTGCACCAATACGGCAGTCAACCCAGGAAAACGTCGATGCTGTGCGCAAACTCATCATTGAAGATAGACATGTGACATATCGCGAGATTGAGGCGTCCTTGAAGATCTCAAAGACCTCAATTCAAATATTTTAATGAAGAATTAGGAGTAAGACAATTAGTTTCTCATTGATACCCCAGCTGTTGACTGAAGAGCAGAAAGCAACCAGGGTTAATTTTTTTCAAAAACGCTTGACCGCTTCAATTCGGGAAACTCAAAAAATGAGTACAGCATTGTTAGTGGTGAGGATCGTGGATTACTGTTATGAACCAGAAAATAAACGACAGTCGGCTGTTTGGGTGTTCCAAGGTGAAGAAAAGCCAACAAAAGTCGTTCGTTCTCGAAGTGGTTTCGAAAGGATGGTCGCGACATTTGTGTCAAAAGCGGGTCATATTGCAATAATTCCTCTCAATGAGCAAAGAAATGTTACTGCGAATTGGAATACCACCATTGTTTGGCCCAAGTCATCACAGAGCTTCGAAAAATCAACCCGAAAGAAGCATCATCCTCCACCAAGACAATGCAAGCTCGCACACAGCACAAAAAACAAGGCAGTATTTAACGGAAGAAAACGTGGAATTATTGGACCTCCATATAGTCCCGATCTAAGTCCTAACGATTTCTTTACTTTCCCGAAAATTAAAAACAGACTGCGTGGTCAAAGGTTCCAGTCACCAGAAGAAAGCAGTTAACGCGTTCAAAAATGCCGTTTTGGATCTGCCAGCAAACGAGTGGAATAGTGCTTCGAAATTGGTTCGAGCGCATGCGATGTGTATTAATCTTCGTGGAGAATACTTCGAAAAACAATAAAGTCATTTAAAATTACCTACCGTGTTGTTTTATTTCCATATGCATACCTAAAAAACATCCCTCGTATAAATATTAAATGGTCCATGACGTTTGTAAATCATAAAATTTATTGCTTTTGGACGTTCGATGCGGTGACACCACCAACTTCCCCACCGGATACCACCCAAGGTAGCTACGCCGCTCCAAGTAACTGTATAATTGGTGAAAAACTTTTTGAGTTCGTACGAGAACTAAAAAAGTAATGAAAGGGAAAAGGAAAATTGTTGATAAACTATCATTAGTCTTTAAAACTTCAACGACGTAAAAAAGGAATTCAGAGAAAATGCGGTTCTTGAAAATGGAAAGCATTGCGGTCTGATTAGGTACTGAGGTTGCACCAGAGAGTGGGAGTAATGAAACATTATTTTAACTTAACCCTGTACAACAAGTCAGACCGTAGCTGCAATGAAGAAATTATATATGCAAATTACGGCCAACGAATGTGCCTACAGCTCACCGGAAAAATCGATGAAATTAAGTTAAGATGAAAAGTTATAACGTTCAGAATTTGACCAAAATGTCGCTTGTTGCGTTTATTTTGAGCCTGACTGTAATTTTTTGCGCTGAGCTGATCCAGAGCGTCGCTAGGGTGCTGAAATTTTGTTTGAGTGATTTCACGATGGAAATTAATTTTCTAGACATAGTAGTAAAGTTTATGAAAACTTATTTTACAAATATTAGATTGGGTGACTTTTAAGTGCGAACAACAACTAGTGCCTAATTGAATTTTATTGACGGAAACACTTTAGATGCAACAACGTTTCTTGCTGTCATGTCATATTGCAAGTGATCTAACCAACTCCATCATTTCGTAAATGACTATCGACAGATGAATAAACATGAGAAACAAACCCATAAACACAAAACCATCTTAACGTTTATATTTATGACATCGACAGCTGGCACATCATAAACACCTTACTGCTTACGCTATGTTACGTTTAAATTTTTTCACGGTCGTAGTTACAGAACGACAGATTGTTGGCGGTATTACGCGTATCATTAGAAATAGCTGGGGATAAGTAGGCGACCACAGATCAAATGCATACTTTATGTTAATCTCAGAAGCCGACCACACACACCCACTGTGGGAAAAGTTCACTGAAAATAATTTTAACATGCACATACCGGGGCCGTATTCTTGAAATCGGCGACAAAAAATACAGGGTGTAAACGTTATGATAGTCATGATTTAAATGGGTGATAGAGGGGGTTGAAAGAAGAAAAAAGTTTCATATAACATGGCATTTTTTTAGAGGAAGACGACTTTAAAGTAAAATAAAATCTGACAACGCCGCAATGCCAGAAGCAAATTACGTCGGAACCCAGTGTAAATAAAGATGGAGTTTGTTATTTTTGGCTCTCAGGTATTATTTCATTATTTGATAATGTACTCGTAAAATGCAAACAATTATAAAAAACGGACTTACCACTAACTGTCTCAGCGCTTCACCTGATGTGTGAAGGTTTATTGAACGTATTAAAAAAATCCACTTATAAATAGGGAACACAGTTTTGATAGATACATCGTTTTTCTTTCTAAAACCCACACTGCACTTTTTTGTATTTAAAGAAGGTGTTCAAAATGTAGTCCTCCACTTTCCACACAAGTTTTATTATGACTAACCTAGTTTCTTCTTACTCTATGTCCTCGAAGTTGTCCATTTATTATTTCAGCTGCATTAAAAATTTCTTCGCGAAGTTGTTCTTTAGTTGTTATTGGACCAGCCCCATAAACCATCCCTTTAAGTTCTCCCCAACACCAGAAATCTGTCGGATTGAGATCAGGATATCTTGCTGGCCATTTATTGAGGATCAGGAGCAGTTCGTCCGAACCAGCGATTTGGATAATGTTCATTCAAATACTGAATGACGCCTCTAACAATGTGTGGTGGGGGGTAACGCCATTTAGACAAAAATCTACTGACTTTTGGACCATGGGTCATATGAACTTGTTGACTTGTTTTAACCCCCCTATTACCCATTTTAATAATGACTACCATAACGTTTAAACCCTGTATATAGGGTTTTATATAATGAACATTTCAACTTGGAAGCAGATTTGTCTATATAGTTTGATATGCAGAGTGCAGAGGTCAAAGATTTATCGTACCTAAGTGAATTTCATACATCCCTTTTCTGACGTAATGAGTACAAGATAGAAGCGCGAGAAGCAGGCATTACGTGTGTTTAAAGAGATAGATGCACCTCGTTGCCTGGCAACCCGAGTACGAGGTAACGGATGCCATCGGCGCACTCCTTCTAACACATATTGCACGCTTCCCTCTCGCTTTTTTTAGTTTTTTCTTACCGCTATGAAAATTTTGTTGTCAACGTACGGATGTCTACCTTTACTGCTACTACATTTTTGGCAACTTATGTAAATAATATAAAGATATAACAGCCGCGATACACTGAAGGTCAAAAAGTTTTACGATAGATCAGCGAACAAAGGATACCTTATAACACGGACTAGATCAAGATCATCCATCTCAAAACAGTTGAAATCTATTGGTTAGTCATTCCGAAAGCTGTGACTGTGATAAAACAAGATGTTCAATAAATCATATGGGACTGCCGAAGTAC
>CAVLJG010000010.1:22010231-22096375 GCA_963669975.1 Acanthoscelides obtectus | reverse complement strand
GTTGTTGTCCCTTTCTTGCTCAAAGTAGTGCATTAACGAGGCCACGAGTTCCTACACCGACTATTTAACTGTTTGGGCATCTTTATATACCAAAATTGCCTTTATCTACTCGTAAAATGAATAATTTTGTTTTGAAACAAACAGTTGTTGATTTACAGTATGCGGGGCCAAAGGATTTATAAAGATTTGAAATGCCACAAATTGATTCAGTGTCAAAATTAATACAAATGTCAGTTCCCAGTTTAAATAAGTTTCAAGGTGACAATGTGTCAACGCTGCGAAATCGGTTTAGTGCGTTTACATGTCGATAAGTGATTGGAGCGTTTGCAAAACATTTTATTTCGCATAATGCGTCTAAATTTATCAGAAAGCAACTTATGTGATATTTTAATAACAATGTTTATATGACTATTAACCATAATAAGAGAGTAATGACCATTTTACAATTTATATATCACATTAATATGAAACTGCAATAGAGCAATTGTTTGTGATAGAAACCTAGGCATTAGGTCGGGGAATTTTTATCGTGATGACGTGCACGCCACTTTGTTTGGCGTTGACTATACGTTATTAATATCCATTGGGCTGCATGTCTGTCAGTTTGCCTGTCTTCTAGTCTGCTCGTCTACAGACTTTATAGGTTGCTAATATGCCAAGGGCGACAGAGACTTTTGGGTTTTAAAAATTGACCCAGTAGCGGCGAATCTACGGGCAAAAAGTGAAAATAAAATAGCAGAATTTTTGTTGGTCGTAACCTGGGTTTCTGAACGTTTTTTGGAATTTCTTGAGGAGGTGGAGTAACATGTTGAGGAGAGGAGGTAGGGGAGGGGGAGAATCGAGCGCAAAGAAAATGGAATATAAACCTGTCGTTAGATGACTGCTTCCAAGGTATACTCATCGTCTGACTGACTTGATCCCTCTAATTCGTTCAATCTACATGTTCGTATTTGACAGCGTTGTTCAGAAAGAACAGATTCACGTTCTTGACACTATTTTTTAAAGATGGTCGTTATCTCCTGTATCTACTCCAGAATCTGTGGTAGCATCGGCTGGAATTTTTAAAGCTTCCTCGGAGAGTACCCAACTTCCACGTTCACGCCGGAATAATGAAGTAGCGGAGGCTTCGCCGGAAGAATTTTTAACTTTAATTGAAGGCTGGAGACAAGAATTTTCGACAAGTTTTAATTGTGAGGCGGACATTTGGACCGTGCTGAAGTTCCCACCATCGCTTCCTTTGTGCTTTCAGCTGTCTTCTTTTTTCGCCGTGTCGCTCAAGTCGAAAGAATACTTTTCATGCAAATATGGATGGGCTGCCGAGATAAAGTAATTTTAATGGTTTCAAGCGATGAATTTGTTATTTATGACGGGAAAGTAGGTCGGTTGAATTTTAGCAGTTGATTGTGAAGGATCCTTTGTTAGTTGCTGGGGCTGATATACAGATGTTAACTGCTTTCTCGTTGCCAACAAAATGAGTTACTCGTGGTACTTGTAACTGAGTAGAGCTCGGAACCTATTAGTGCTCAATCGCAATGCAGTTTTAATACACTTTTGCTCATCATTTTTGAAATATCTCGCGTCATCTATTGAGCGTAACACTTTGGAGGCTCAGAAGTTTCAAACCAGAAGTACGGAATAGCAACCTGTTAGAATCAGTCTCGTTTGCGTTGTGACATCCACGTTCCATACATTTTGTAAGAAGTTGTATTTGCTTAATAAAGAACTAAATATCTTACAAGCATTTTGACAAAGAAGTCCTTTCATAGGCTGTACATTATACATGAATACGAGGGATGCCTTTTAAGTTTTGCATATAAAAACATAGTAGGCCGCGCGGATAGAACGTCACTACTGAATCTTAACCTCACTCTTTAGTAAACTTAAATTCAAAGTTTCACAACAATAATAATAATAATAAAAATAATAATAATAATAATAATAAATGTCTTTATTGAAACCTTCGAATTGAGGCGAAGTTTAGCCACATGGCTACTCTACCACTTAACCCCAAAAACGAAGTGAAAAAATAATAATAAGGACAATAGTACAGTACAGAAAAATAAAAGAAAACAATGAACAATTACAGAATGTATAAAGCATGGAAAATTTACAAAAGCTACAAAATCAGTCGGCTAATCATCAGGGATTTTTAAAAAGGCAATTCCAAAAGAGCAGATTTGTATTTAATTTTAAAAACAGGTAAGCTTTTGGACTTGAGTACCTGGTTGACAGAGTTGTAAGTCCTGATAGCATTGTACGTAAAACATCTTCGGAATATACATGTTCTGTGGAATGGCATACCGAAGAGATGGTTATGTCGTAGGGCTCTAGAAATGACTTGACCACGAGGTACAAGTTTGTCCATAAGATAAATGGGTGACCTTGTGGAAATCAATTTATGGACAAATACACCCAAAGAGAAAGTATAGTGTTTATCAAGTTTTAGCCATTTTAGCTCTTTTATCTTAGACGATACGTGATCATACCTTCTGAGGCCATATACGAACCGACAACAACTGTTTTGGATTTTCTGCAGTCTATATTTAGTGTTATAATCAATACAAGGATAATAAAGAACCAGCGAATAAAATATTTTAGACATAACAAGACTCTCAACAAGTTTTTTCCGCGTTTTGAAATTAAGAATGTGCCGGTTTGAATATAATAATTTTAACGATATATATGTGGATTAGGGTGGCATTCACGTGCTGATTAAAACGGAGGTCTTTATCCAAAATAACGCCCAGGTTTTTTGCTTCGTTAACTAAGGGTATGACAGTATGATTCACAGACAGTTGGATTAGATCAACAACATTAACTGGAAAATTATGTGGACTAAAGACAATAGCATTCGATTTACTAGGGTTTATTTTCAGTGAGTGCCGTTTGCAGAAATTATCAATATTAGCTAAGTCGACATTAAGTTTATAAGAAATTTCATTGAAGTTGCTAGAGTCAAAATTAAATGTTAACTGTGTATCGTCTGCATAAGTTTGGATTGCGCAATGCTAACACTGTTATGCAAGTCAAACGTGAAAACCAAATAAAGTAGAGGTCCCAAGATCGAGCCCTGTGGAACTCCAGAGGAACACACTTGGGCACAGATACACCTTTACTGGTTTTCACCTTTTGCGTTCGATTAGACAAGTAAGAGTCAAAGAACATAAGAGCAGTATTACCTAAACCAAGGTACTTCAACTTACTCAAAAGTATACGGTGGTTCACAGAATCAAACGCTTTAGATAAATCAAGCATAACCAATATTGTACCAATGCGATCATCCAAATTTCTGATTATGTTATCAATTATATAACAAAGCAGTTGTAGTACTATGATTCTTGCGGAATCCAGACTGATGTATCGGAAACATATGATAAAGTTCAAGGTACTCAACGTGCAGTGTTCTCACTAGAGTGAATTTTTAAGCGTCACCAAGTCATTAGAAAAAGGGAACTCAACCGAGAACATTTTCGCGCCATAATTTATTACAACTTTCAGAGATAATTATCGCAACAAGAATGCCTTGCTGAGTTACTGTCTGTTTTCGGCAACGAAGCGCCATATCAGTTTACAATTTTCCGTTGGTATGAAGAATCCAAACGTGGACGGGTGAGTCTTAGTGACGATCCCAGGGTGGGTGCACCACAAACGGTAGTCACCCAGGAAAACGTCGATGCTGTGCGCAAACTCATCATTGAAGATAGACATGTGACATATCGCGAGATTGAGGCGTCCTTGAAGATCTCGAAGACCTCAATTCAAAAAATGTTACATGAAGAATTAGGAATAAGAAAATTAGTTTCTCGTTGGATACCCCACCTGTTGACTGAAGAGCAGAAAGCAGCCAGGGTTCATTGGTATCAAAGAACGCTTGACCGTTTCAATTCCGGAAACTCAAAAAATGTGTACAGCATTGCTAGTAGTGACGAATCATGGATTTACTGTTATGAACCAGAAAATAAACGACAGTCGGCTGTTTGGGTGTTCCAAGGTGAAGAAAAGCCAACAAAGGTCATCCGTTCTCGAAGTGTTTCGAAAACATGGTCGCGACATTTGTATCAAAAGCGGGTCATATTGCAACAATTCCTCATAAGGAGCAAAGAACTGTTGCTGCGGATTGGTATACCACCATTTGTTTGCCAAAAGACATCACCGAGCTTCGAAAAATCAACCCCGGGAGAAGAATCACCGTCCACCAAGACAATGCAAGCTCGCACACAGCCCAAAAAACAAGGCAGTATTTGACGGAAGAAAACGTGAAATTACTGGTACATCCTCCATATAGTCCCGATCTAAGTCCTAACGATTTCTTTACTTTCCCGAAAATTAAAAACAGACTGCGTGGTCAATGCTCCCAGCACCAGAAGAAGCAGTTGACGCATTCAAAAATGCCGTTTTGTATCTGCCAGCAAACGAGTGAAATAAGTGCTTCGAAAATTGGTTCGAGCGCATGCAGATGTGTATTAATCTTCGTGGAGAATACTTCGAAAAACGATGAAGTCATTCAAAACTACCTACCGTGTTGTTTTATTTCCATATGCAAGACATCCCTCGTACAATCACATCCAGCGTGTGGTATGTTCTCACATTGAGGGCTGCATATTCAGAATTAAGATTTTTCAAAAAAACTGTTTTATTACAAATGAATGACAGTACAGGTATACGTCATAAGACAACTTTATTTCTTGCCACGGTCACTCAGTATCACAAATTAATTGTCATCACTTAAGAAATCTCGTCAGGTAGGTTGACTCTGCACGTCCAAAAGATTATGTAAGACAAGTAAATTTAAAAAGTAGACATTCATAAATTAGTAACAAATATGAACATTAACTGACTTTATAACCTAAAACCTATAATTTATGTAGACTTATCTAAGGTTTCTATCATATAGTTGCAACATAAAGTTATATATATAAACCATCAGTACATTATTTGGGCACACTCTTTTATATCTATTTACTCATTTTGCAGTGTGGGTAAATAAATTTTTATAATGAAGAGTATTATTTTGTCTAACTACAAATTACGCCAAATATCTGTTTCTTCCAAACATTTAAGGATGAATGTGAATCTGTAGGTAAAGCCAAATTGAAATAAATTGAATACCCTAAAATTCAGGGGCCGGATGCTTGTGGTTTTTATAAAAAGTAGTCGAAAACAGTTTGGCGATCTTATTTCTCAAAATAAAATCAAAAACAGATATTACACTTATGTAACTAGATACACCGATACCAACTCGACGTCCATCAATACATCAAGAAGAAATTTGTCGCAAAAACAGTTGGATACGGATGATTTTCAAACTGTCGCTTCAACAGCAAACAGATTTCGATGAAACTTGGTACTGGTATAGTCATTTGGGAGCAAAACATAAGTGCGCGTTTTTTTCGAAGATATTGATGTTTGCTTGTTTTGGGGAACAAGCGTTTTCGTAGACTCCGTTCCGATTATTCACAGAAACCACTTACGTTTCAAAATAATATGTCTAAAGGGTAGTATTTCAGGATGCAGTTAATGCGGGCATCATATTGACAACGAAAAAGGCTCACTTCAGATGAACAAAAATGTAATGTGTCATCGACACCTCCGACTATGATGGTGTTATAAATATTAACGATAATGATCATGGTTAATGATCAGCTTTTGATGCATTATCGAAGGCATCTGCTTTGTTTACATTATGTCAAGTAGCTCGAGATACATAAGTAGGTAAGACGGCATGTGCCGCACCCTAACGCGGAATACGTCGTAGATAAAGCCCGCGTCTATTTATTATTGATCTCCAATAACTTTAATTAATTGCGTATTTTTCGATCTGTAACAAGTGCAATGGACGTAAGATATGATTAACAAAAATCCTACAGGATATCCAAGATGAGGTTGAAGACCAGCCTTGGAAAAACTATAAAAATGGTTTCGGAGTTAAAACGACACTAGCGCCAAGTTTACACTGTCGGGCTAAGAGGGGGGGGGCACAGAGGGGTATCTGAAAACTAAGAAATTATTTTTATTGTTTATGGAGGTATTTCAAACCAAATGCAAGATTTTAAGAAAACTGTTGTATGTTACAGCCAAAGCATCTGGAGTGCGAATGGGTGAACAAAACGATACTCATTATTAATAGCTAAATATGCCGGAAAATTATAAAAGGAAAACTTGATTCCAGAAAAAAGCTAGTTTCAAACATGAGTTCTTTGCACATGTTTCGAGTGAAATACTCGGTTGACACCGCATACGACACCGAAATTGCTTCGTTTTTCTGTGTGGTTAAATGGAAAGCCCGAAACGCCCATGACAGCTAATCGAGCGTGTTTTAAAAAGGCTGATGAGGCGGGATTTTTGAAATCACTGCCCAGCAGTACGTTTCATTCGCAGTCAAGTTTTGCCCTTCTCTTTGTAATTTGACCGAATGGCAACATTAAAACACAGTGAGAATTCGCTTTTTATTGCGTAACTTTATATTTCATGGTTCGCGAGACTTTGTGCACCAGCTAATAACAAATACACCGACATATTGACTGCAACGTTTGCACAACAGATTGGAATTTTATTTCCCATGATTTTGCTGACGGCAGTGTGGACGATAATCAAAATAAAAGTGTATAGTTTATATATTTTTGCTTATAGATACAAATATTGTACAGGGTGTTGCTAAATGATATGCGAATATTTAAGGGTGTAAATCTACATGAAAAATTAATGCTAGTCTGCTTTCAACCTATGGTCCAAAAATGTTTCCATTCAAAAACTCGGGGTGTTGAAGATTTGGGGAAAAAAATGGAAATTAATTAATATTTTCAGAACCGCTTCAGATATTTCACTGACATCCAGTACGTAGTGGAAGTTAATTAAATTGCATATTTTTCAATGAAAAAATAATTTTTAGCTTTAACAGTGGCGTGCGTACGGGTATTGACTTCGACATTTTTTAAGAAAAAAATGGTACGTCGATGATCTTTTGTCAAATAAAAATTATTCTTAAATTCCGCGTCCAATTTTAAACGAATCATCTGTCGTGAATTGTTTTCATTCGATGTGCCATTTTTGAGTAAAAAAATAAAAGTCGTTCTGTTGTCTAACTTGCAAAATTATTATTAATTTAATTGGAAAAATTAAACACATTAGGGGTAATGAACAACGACAACTGACAACATAATCATAACACTAAAACCAATGACATGATTACGAAAATTATTGAAAATGGCACCTTCGCTTAGTATGCATGCTTCCGACCTCCTTCTCATGAAATTGCGCGCTCATTGGAATATCCCTGGAGTGTTTATTATTCTATCACAAGCTGCAACTATTCTTTCTCTTAATTCCTCTATTGTTAATGGGACTTGTGTACACTAGTGTCTTAAGATAGCCCCACAAAAATAAATCGAAACTGTTGAGGTCTGGGGACCATGGTGACCATTCTTGGGGCCCACCGCTGCCAATCCAACGATTTGGATAAACAGTTTGTAAATAATTATTACGAACTGCTACACTGAAATGCGCTGGTGCACCATCATGCATGTACCACATACTGTTTCTTATTACTAACTGGACATCATCAAGCAGCAAAGGCAACTGTTGTTCAAGAAAATTGAGGTAAGTCTGTCCGTCAAGTCGTCCCTGCAAGAAGAAGGGTCCAATAAAGTGGTTGCCAATAATTCCTTACTATACGTTAACCGAAAATTGGTGTTGGAAATGGGTTTCGGTTAAGGCATAGGAATTTTCTTCTGCTCACAAATGATTATTGTGGAAATTCTGAATGGCATTTTGAGAAAAATTAGTTTCGTCCGTGAACAGAATCATTCATTCAAATTGGGGATTTTGTGTAATCTTTTGAAGATACCACTGACAAAGGTCACCCACCTTGGAAAATCAATGGGAAGTAATGCCTGTACTCTTAAAATATGGCAAGGATTATAACTAAAAATCCATTAAAATTCTCCAAATAATTTGATGGCAAATATTTAAGTGTCTAGCGATCTTCCTCGTACTCGTTTCAGGATGTTCTTCGATTTCGTGCAGCACTGCTTCCTCAATTTCAGGTGTTCCCACACTTAGAGGTCTACCTTCAAATGTTCCTTTTCGGACAGAACCGGTTTCACAAGACGACGATGAATATAGGAAAAGGTTCGACTATCTGGCAAAGCACGATCGGGATATCTCTGGTGAGAAATCCGTCTGGCTTGCTTACCATTACCGTCCGCATTTGAATAATTCTCCATTATTAACAGGACTGTAATAACTAAAAATGAAAAAGATGTCACAACGAACAGATTTGAATAACAGAGACTTGTCAGATGTTAAAAGCAGAGCAACTAGATATTCATTGCTAAATTGCATCCTTCAATTATTACATTAATTTTCTCGGACAATAGAACGGTTTTTATTTTTTTACTCAAAAATGGTGCATCGAAGGAAAGCAATTTAAGAGAGATCATTTGTTTTAAATTGAACGGGGAACTTAAAAATAATTTTTACTTGACAAGTAACCATAGGTGTACCATTTTTTTCTTAAAAAAATGTTGAAATCAATACCCGTTACGTACGCCACTGTTAAAGCTAAAAATTATTTTTGCATTGAAAAATATGCAACTTTAGTAACTTCACTAAATATCAGTGAAATATCTGAAGCGGTTCTGAAAATATCAACTAATTTCCAGTTTTTTTTCCTAAAACTTCAACACACCGAGTTTTTGTAAGGAAACATTTTTGGACCATAGTTTATAGAGCAAACTAACATTAATTTTCATGTAGTTCACACCCTTAAATATTCGCATATCATTAACGAACACCCTGTATAAATCTAGCAACTGCTCGCCACCCTTTCACAAATCTCCAAACGTCCCGGACATAAAGGCCGACTTAGATAACCATAAATCTCATAGAAAAATTCTAAGCAAACATTAGGACGAAGCTTTTTACTTAAGCTAATACAACCATAAAATCAGCAAAAATATGACACACAAAAAATAAGAAAGTATCTGTCTTCCACTTTCTTTAGAAAAAGACTATCTGCGTCTAAGAATTGGTAGTACAAAACTTGCCGGTCAGCCTTCCAAAAAGTTAAACATCAGTATGAAAGCTTATAATTCCTAATGAAAAGCTACCAAACCGATTCAGACCAAATAATAGTTCATTAAACAAATTATATTTCCTAAAGCCTCTTAGTTACAGTAAAGGCCTATTCATTATCAGCCGTGACGTGACAGTGCTGTGACCGGCACGTGATCCGCCCGGCGAAACTAAAAACATTCTTCCTGGAATTTGGATGAACTGATTCGCACTAGACCGGCACGTGGAAGTGGCCGTGTTCTCAGTGCCCTCGACCACGCTGTACCGTGATTATCGCAGTGTTTTGGAACGATATTTTTCGTTTTGCATGGCCGTGTTTTTATGTAATTCGTGAATATTTTGATATAATTGGTCAAAAACATGAATGATGAAAAACTAATTGACTTTGTACGCATACATCCTGTTCTGTAGTACCAGTCAAAATAAGATTACTAGCACCTTCGCACTTCAGTTGGCCCACTTCAAGATTTGTACCAAAATATGCCTGTATAAACTAAATATGGCGAAACTATTTACTTCTAAAATAATTTATTTACTCAAAAACATTTTATAAACACTCTAGTCGTAAAACATACATATTTGAAATCACTTAGACCTATAACTAATAGAACATCTGAACAAATAAACAATGTGCGAATAAATGCGCGAAGTTAACAAAGCAACAATTGAAAGATTACCATTGGGTAACATCACCTTTATTTTTTATTACGGCTGAAATTCTTGGGGGATAGTGTTAACTAAGTTTTGGCAAAAATTTGGTGTAAAACAATCCCATATTTCTTGAAGCTTTTGTCTCAGTTCGGTGAGCATTATGTTGTTGTAGAACCTTTTTCATCTCGTGCCACAAAGCTTCAATAGGTGACAGATCTGGACTGCTAGAAACCCATTTCAAAAGTGGTACATTATTTTCTTCCATCCATATTATAGCCTTTTTTGAGGTATGGCACGCTGCACCATCTTACTGAAACACAAAATCTTGGCCGGATGTCAAACATTCTTCCATCATTGGTAACAGCGATTCCTCAAAAATTACCAAATATTTGTTTGTATCCACATTTCCATCAATAAAATGAAGTTTTCCTACTCCTTAAGATGACATACCGCCCCAGATCATAATGGATGCTGGAAATTTCACTTCTCTCTTCAGACAGTCAACATGGAATTCTTCATTTTTTTGCGAATAACTCTACTGCGACTGTCACCAACACAAACTTCGAATCGGGCCTCATCACTCCATTGTATTGCACACCATTGTTGAGGTGTCCATTATCTGTTCATGTTCTTTAGCCCATCTAAGGCGAGTTTTCTTTTGCAGTCGAGTTAATAGTGGCTTTTCTTTGGCCTATAAACAAGTTGTGCAACTTTAGGGTTTTTACTTCACTTTTTTTTTATAAGAAAACTTACCTTGCAAGTGCTAAATCCTAGTTTGTGGGCCTCTCTATGAGTTGTGGACCTCGTAATTCTCCTTCCAACAGCGTCACTCCACAGAGCACTTAATTGTAAATAATTGGCACGCCTGTTTTTGACGATTATTCTTCTAATGCTCTTCGATCGGCATTTGTGATATTACTTTTTTTCACATATCGTTGCTTAATATTAACCAAACCAGTTACGTTATATCTTCTAACAATATTTCTCACACTGTACCGCCATAAGTCTAACAAAGTTGGATTTTCTGAGTTTGATTTCCCAGAATTACAAAATTTAATTATCAGTAACCGAATTTTCCTCTACCCATTTTGAAAACCTTAACTACCCAAAACTATTATAAACGTATTCTGAGAGCTGTGATTAATAAAAACAATTGTCATGGCTTTTTTTTCACAGCCACCTATGCGTTATAGACTTATTTTGCATTGAAATGAAAATAGGTTGATATGCTGTAATTGCAACATGTGTTATTTTTATGCTGCAAATTTGATTAGGGAGTGATAAAGTTGGTGTTCTCTACGATATATTATAAAAAAAAATTCATTGCTAATATTTTATACCTATAACACCTTGCTACATTTTTATTATTTGTGTTTGATAAGAAAAAAACTAAGATTTCAATAGTTGGGCCAACTGAAGTGGGAAGGGGCTCGTACTCCCGTTTTCTTCTCGTTTCTTTCTTCTCTTACGTAGGTGGTAGACGGTCTCTAGCTGTCGAACGCGGAGGTACCACCCGGCGGATATCGTTGGCGGGGCCAGAATGTGTGCATGTTCCATGCCCACGTGTTCCCTCACCATATTCCGTGTGGCGACACCCGTTTAACACCATGGTACCCCATTGGTGTTTAGGCCTTACGCCTTCGTAGTAGTTTGAGTATAAAAATAAAATCCAGAATTAATGCAACAACTGCAAGTTCATTATCTGAAAATTTTGCCATCTCGACCTCACGTGAACATAACTGCACTGTCAGAGCACAGAGAAAAATACGGACCAGGATGAATCGACAACACTGTGATTTCACGTCAGCGAGAATCACTGGGAATCACTGGCACGTCACGGTACTGTCACGTCACGCCTAAGGGTGAATAGACCCTAGAGGTCTGTCTGCACAGTATCTGGAAAAAGTAGTCTTACCAATGATGTTACTCTTGTATAACAAATCCTCTGAAGTCTAATAACTGCCCCTATGAGAGTGTTTGTGATAGCATGGTCTATCACAGAGGTGACAAAAACAGTTGCTAAAAGTTGAATATCTATTCATAGCTAAGAAATTCCAATTGAGTAAAATTAATATACTCTTTCGAGTTACTTATGAAAGATATCATTTAGTTGACGAACTGTTATTCGACCTAACTTGTTTTGATTGGCTGATTGTTAAGAGTTATGCGCTAATACCTTCTTTGAAATCCGACTATGCGGGCAAGTGATTCTAGAAATTTGCACGCTCAATGTACAAGCAAATTTTAGAGCTAAGTGAAGCAGGAAGCAAAAACTCATTTATTTTCCGGAGTAGCTGTTATTTTACTGCGTGTAGTATATTTGCACCTTTTATTAATGAATTAAGTATAAACAACTGATTGCTGAAATCTCAAGAAAATTGAAGAATCTCGAGCACTTTTGATGTTTGGCCATACATACAGCGCTTTTCTTTAATGGCCCCATCTCCTTCGATTTTCTGAACGGATCAATTAATAAAATTAAAATTCGAGGTAATGAAATGGATGCGTGGATACCATATTTTCGAGTAAAATTGACAAATCAAAATTTCAAGATGGCCGTTGTGCGCCATCTTGGAAAAAAATATATGAAAACGGGAGCTTCGTGGCACATCATTTTGAAGCCCCTGACGAGTACTTTATAGCCCTAGAATCTGAACTCAATACCTTTACCTACTAAAAATACTTTTTTTTTATACTCCAACTACCACAAAGGCCTAAGCACCCATTGCGTACCGTGGGGCTTTAGGGGGATACGTGGCGGCCATCTTGCAATTTAGATTTGTTAATTTAACTCGAAAATATGTTATCCACGCATCAGTTTCATTACCTCAAGTTTTAATTATTTGAATTCATCCGTTCAAAAAATCAAAGTATAGGGGGACATTATGTGAACGCCCACTGTGGGTGGCCTCTTTTAATAACACCATTTAACGTGATTGACGTTAATGGCCAAGAAGGACTGGGCAATGTTGATATAAGGACGAAAGGATTAATAAATTTAGAGATATTCGTAGCAATGAGAAAAAAAAACGAATATACAACCAGGACCACACACATCAAAACTCAACCAAGACGATACAATGTTATTAAGACCCGGAACCTTGAGTTGACGTAAAAGTTTTTACTTTTTTATTGAGAGCAATGCAAAATTATAAAAAGGTTTGTTTGCATCACATTTAGTTTCTAAGCTGATGTTAATGTGAGTTCTCGAAATATTTCATCAGAATTTTATACCGGTTTGAATAGTGAAATCGACTTATGACGCTGATTTGTATTTTCTGCTCGACATCGTAAAATAAATTTCTAAAAATTTAAATGGCTGGAAATAAAAATTGATGTGAAATGGAATAACTTTTTTACGTTTCATAAATATTCATGTATGTATCATATTTGCTCACTTGTTAGTTTTAATACACTTCAACAACCAGCGATTTTCTTTTCGTATCGCTCTCTTTTTTTGTAGTTCATACAATTTACGAATACATATGCGATTTTTAGGTAGAATGAGAAGAAGCAGATACGCAACTAATTTTAAGCTTTGCATACTTTCAAGTAAGTGTACTTGAGACAAGAAACCAATGGACTATCATCAACTATGGTAAACAACTCACAACTTAGACCTCCCATAATACCATCTCTGAAGCAGATGTTACATCACATCAGAGCCAAACATTGATAGCTGGAACACCATGACGCTTAGGCAACACGTACAGCTACGAAACGAGTACACACTTGACATCTTGTTTAAAAACCTACATACCTACAAACTTATATGTTGTAAACAATGACATACTGTCACTTTTAAGGATATGCGACATTCCAGTGTATCACAATGCACTGCAAAAATTCATAACCTGCTTTAGAGATGCATCTATTCAGTTTATCTTAGGCAACGTAAAATCCCGGTATTAAATTATACTTTCAAAATGCTCGCCTGAGACCGAAATCTGCGTTGCTGTCTAAATGCTCTTCAAATTTATGTGTATGTTTTACATTTTAATGACACCCTTTATGGAAAATTGAAATTCCATCCGTCATGTACTCCAGTAGATGGAAAAGGGATAACTCATTTTTCTTGAGATGTATATCGAGAATATTTTTCCCGTAATTTCGCCGCACCGTTCTTCTGTGAACACGACCCACGTGCCTTTCTATTCAAATATGCCGCAATACATCGATATGAAATAACGCGAACAAAAAGTTTTTTTTTATCGCAGACACGTTCTTTGGATCGAGCGTCTTATGTTTTTTGGAGCAGGTGAAACAAACGTTATGAAAACTGTCATGTAGTTTGGGTATGCTAAGAGTATGGAACACATTTTCGTCGCTATAACGTTTTCACAATGAGATCTATTTTTTCTGTCGGATTGAGTTCAATGTGTACGAGAGAGAAGTGCGTATAGACACATATGCTAAAAAGAGATAGAAGCCGGCTAGATAGCGAAGCTCATCACCGCGGCCAGCAGCACAATGAGGCAGCCATTTTGTTACATTCGTTCCTTGAATTAAGATGCATGTTGACAATGTGCGTTAGTTTATTATCTACGCCCAAATAATGGTTTTATTTCTAGCGTACACATTTCTGAATTGTGTCAAGTCTGTTTAGGATCGATTCCGGATCGGTACTAGCGACACTCCGTTTTAGGTAGAAATGAAAATTTAGGTACGCCACAAATTCTGCAACATTGAGCCGTATTCATAAAACAAATGTCCTTGCAAATTTTGGAGGAAATCCTCCAGATGGTATTTATAATAATTTAAAATAAATGCTTTTGCTTTTTGAGTATAAGCATATCCTTCAAATCAGTGACATAAGTAAAAGGATATTCATAATCTTCACCTTATACTTGGCATAGGAAGCATATCCTTCAAAAATTCTGAGTGTGGTCAGAGGCAGACTCAACTTCGTAACGAAAGGTGGTCAAACGATGATGGCGGAAATTGTGGATGCTATTGACGTTAAAACGTACAAACCTCGTTTACCTTCACTTGGTCGTGACTTCAAAAAATTATATCGGTTCCATGAAGCAAATGTACAATGGCTTGCGGACAGATTTTTAGTTGAGAATGAGGAAGCTCGAGGAGGAGCACTTTCATGTATTTATAAAATGAAGATATGTCTACGCTATCCCGGTGACCCTGGATATCAACAAGGTATTGTTCAGGAACTTGGTGTTAGTCAAGCAACGGTATCTCGGACTGTGGATAGAGTTGTGAACAGCATATTTGCACAGTCGAACCAATCGATCAAGTTTCCAACTACCAACCATGAACTGATGGAGGCCAAGCGGATATGGCAAAGCATGTATAAATATCCGACAGCAATTGGTGTAATTGATTGTACACTTATAGGAATCCTGGAACCTAATCGCCATGGAGATGAGTATATCAACCGAAAAGGGAAACCTACCTTAAATGTGCAAGTCACTTGTGATGCCAGAGAGATGTTCACAAGTGTTGATGTCAGTTGGCCTGGATCAGTGCATGATTCCAGAATATGGAGAAATTCACAGACTAGATCACAAATAATAAATAAAGTAAATGTTGTACTACTTGGCGATGACGGTTATGGTATTCAGCCATGCCTTATGACTCCCTTCAGAAATCCTACTCCAGGTGCAGAGATAAATTATAATAAGCTTTTAAAACAAGAAAGAGTTATAATTGAACGCTGTTTCGACCAACTGAAACGCCGGTTTCCTATCCTACAGTATGTTTGCCGCGTAAAGTTGGAAAATGTGCCGAAAATAATTATTGCTTGTAGTGTACTCCATAATGTTGCGAAGAGCTTGGACGATCCTGAATGGCACCTATAATTTGCCCAATTGTAGGATTACAGTCACCTTCCATAGCTTTCAGCAACTTTCATTTCCAATCTAACACTTTGATTGCTTTATTACGAGTTTTTTTTAGATCTGCTTTTTTTCAATCGTGATTTCATGTTGTTGATTTTTTGTAATAAGCCTTTAGTATCTACTGGTTTACCCAATGTTGATTCGTATGTTTTCAACATCTTCTGCAAGGCAACGTCCTTTCTCATTTTTATTTTTGGAACTTGTGACTTTTGCAAAAATGAGAGCAATGGCAATTTCATCTGCGATGAACTGCAGGTCATTGCCATTATTTTCTATAGCTTCCTCATCACTTGAGGATGACATGCGTATTAATTTGAATAAAAACTGTATCCAGTAAAAATACGGAACGGTTTGTGTAAGCTCTAGAGGACAACTGTCAGTGATGTTGAGTGAACGAACCCCCATGCCAACTGCAAGATGGAACAAGTCAAGACATGTCGCTCAAGATACAAATACCAGTCAACCTTTTGCATCTTCTTGGAGGATATCCTCGCGAGTACGAGGTAATCATTATGAATCTGAAAACAAGGATATGCTTATACTTCTACCTTTTTCTCCGAGGCCGCGCCTTATATTTTTATCTTATGCTTCCGAGGATATGCTTCTCTTTTATGAATACGGCTCATTGCATAATTGGTTCGCTTGTCAACTCATACATTTCAAGGCAAGGTGGCCACCTCGATGATCATAGATGAGCGATTTTGGTCAGTACCCATCTAGTGCTCGTTGGGCGAGTGTCGTCCTGCTTCGAAATGGTTTTCACCTGTGTACACGCAGGGAGTGATAATTTGTTTTGCTTAATGGTATTTGTTACTTTTTGTGGCAGCAACTCAGGATGAGCTGATTTTATCACCACAGGTGGAAATCAAGGATAATTCTAAAATAAATTAAAATACGCATAAGTTACGAGCAATGACAAAACCTAGGCATTAATGATCCAGACGCCAAGTCAGTTAGACAATGTTGACAAAAACCTAAAATAAGCCCGTTGTTAACACCATTGGACAGCAAATCGTGTAAATGGTCGTCAAGCAGAGGTTAACGGTGATGTAGCGGAAAGTAAGCCCATGTGACACACAGTAAGTGGTTATGTCATGTCAGAGACATTCTTTACATTCTTAAATACCGTAACAACAAGAAAACTCTGCGCAATCACGCATTTTTTGAAAAAAGGCTCAACGTGCAGTTTCAAGGTATATAACATGCAATTTGTTATATACCTCAAATATACTAAGTGACATATAAATCCGAACACCCAGTTTAAATGGTTTTATTTCAATAAAATTTTGTATAAGTACTTAATGAAGCATAATAAGTAAATGATAAAAATTTCAAAATGATTGCACTGCTTTAAAGACCTTTGACCTTTAATAATGTGTGGATGCACCCTGAAGTGCTACGCATTCTCCAACGCGCCTAGGCATGCTTCTGATCAGGTGGTCAATGTCCTCCTGTGGTGTCTCATTCCAGGCAACCACCAACTCCTCTCGAAGTGCTTCTAGAGTCTGAGGAGGACGTTGCAAATTGAGCAATATCCTACCCATCATATCCCACACGCGCTGAATTGGGGATAAGTCGGGAGATCTTGGAGGCCATGGTAACAATGTGACATCATTATGTTGAAAGAAGTCTATTGTGACTCTTGCAACATGTGGTCGGGCATTATCTTGTTGGAAAGTTGGATCTGCCAGGGTGTCAAGATAGGGTAAAAGATGGTGTTCTAGAACTTCGTGGATATAACGCTGCGCGTTCATGTTACGTCTGATGAAGATTAAAGGTGACCTGGAACCATAAGCTATAGCACCCCAAACCATAACTCCAACAGTGTGATGAACATGTATTTCAACAAAAAACTGTGGATTCCACCTTTCACCACGTCGCCTTCTAACCCTGGCACGACCATCGTGCATGCCTAAACAAAATCGAGACTCGTCACTAAAGACAATACTGTTCCATTCCTGATCCCAGAGTGACCGTTGTCTGCACCACTCAAGGCGATTACGTCGGCGTTCTCGAGTTAAAGGGAGGACCCAGTGTGGCCGGTATGAAAACAAGCCAAAACTTCTCATTCGTCGGCAAACACTTCGCATGCCAATAGGTCTTCCGTGTTCTGCAAACCATTCATTTGCAAAGGACCTGGTAATGGAGAAACGGTCCCTTAAGGCCAATGATCTTAGGCGGCGATCTTCACGGTCTGTTGTTCTACGGCGGCGTCCAGTGCCCCTTGTTCTTTGCGTACGGCCTTCTCGAAGCCATGCCTGACAACACCTAACCACAGTGTCTACACTTCTTTGCACTCTAACTGCAATTGCCCGAAAAGAAGGTCCAGCTTCCCGAAGTCCCACTATACGGCCCCTATCAAACTCACTAAGTTGACGAAATCGTACAGGTCTCCGTACTCTAGGCATCGTAACCGATCGTAAAGGATGTCAAGAACCAAAATCCGCCAACATTGAGTCTTTACTGCGGCTGAAATATTCATTGTTAGAGCGTTAGTGAATTAAAAAAAAGCAGTATAAAAACCGGAATGTCCAACTGATAAGGCTGACAATTTTTTCACTTGTTATTTACAGTAAGATACATACATTCACCAACTTTTATTAAAATAAAATCATTTATACTTAGTGTTCGGATTTATATGTCACTTAGTATATTTTACTTATTAGTGACAGTCCAGTGTTGGAACTACTCTGTCTGTATCATCTTTTAGAATTAAGATTGGGCTCAAGTGAAGAGGTAGAAAACACTACATTTCTTCAGAGATTAATACATTGCTTACTTTTTTACATTTGAAGTTTATGAAAAAGTTAACCATAATGGTTGCACCTTAGTAACATTTAAAATGCTTTATTGTTTTTTTTAAAATAGCAAATAACGGGTGATTTTTTAAGAGGTATAGGATTTGATTTAAAAAAAAAAAACACAAGAAATTTGAAAAAACGATTAAATCTTTATTTGGGTCGATAGAACGGTCGATATAATTTAATGATTAAAGATTATTTCATGTAAATGTTGGCCGCGACTCCGCTTTAGATGGCCCATGCGCAAGGTCCAATTTTGGCACACTCTCTCCAACATATCGGCCGGTATCTCACGAATAAATGCTTCAATATTGTCTTCCAGAGCGTCAGTCGTTGCTGGTTTATCCCTGTAGACATTAGCCTTAACATAGCCCCACAAGAAATAGTCCAACGGCGTTAAATCACATGATCTAGGCGGCCAATGGACGGGCCCCAAACGTGAGATCAACTGTTCACCGAACTCGCCTCTCAATAGGGCCATTGTTTCGTGTGCGGTGTGGCATCTTGTTGAAACCCCATGTCATCCAAGTCCAGCTCTTCCATTTTGGGCAAAAAAAAGTTTTTTATCATCGCACGGTAGCGCTCGCCATTCACAGTTACGTTCCGGCCATTGTCGTCTTTGAAGAAGTACGGCCCGATTAATGCCACCGGCCCATAATCCACACCAAACTGTGATTTTTTCAGGATGCGTTGGTAGCTCTTGCAATGCTTCTGGCTGGTCTTTACCCCAGATGCGGCAATTTTGCTTGTTAATGTACCTATTCAACCAGGAATGAGCTTCGTCGCTGAACACAATTTTTCGATAAAAATGTGGA
This sequence comes from Acanthoscelides obtectus, assembly GCA_963669975.1. Taxonomy (NCBI): domain Eukaryota; kingdom Metazoa; phylum Arthropoda; class Insecta; order Coleoptera; family Chrysomelidae; genus Acanthoscelides; species Acanthoscelides obtectus. Next base: position 22,077,181 of record CAVLJG010000010.1, on the reverse strand, counting down.
TCTTCCTCCAACTTTGCCAGCGCCCATTCACCAAATGGGAAAGGTTGTGGGAGGTCGTGTGGCTTCAATTCTTGCACCAGCTGTATCTTATAAGGTTTTACACCCCAATCCTGACGCAAAATTTTCCACGTAGTGGAGTAACAGAGGCCCAAGTGCTGCGAACGGCGGCGAATCGACATTTCACGGTCAACACTGGCGGATACAGCCTCAATATTTTTTTCAGTCCTCACTCTACGTTTCCGTGTTGGTGGTTTAATGTCCAATAATGTAAACTGTGTTCGAAATTTAGTCACAAGCTTCCGAATAGCTCCCTCAGTAGGCCGACCAAATTAACCATAATTTGGAAGCAGTGCTCGATGCACTCTCTTAACCGAGCATGAATTTTGATAGTAAAATTTAATAATTTGCAAGCGTTGTTCGTTCGTAAGTCGATTCATGGTTAAATTATAGACCAAACTGAACAAGTTTGACAATCACACAAGACACGATTCACGCGTCATCTGTCAAAAACAGTGTTGCCAAAAAGATACTAGCAAAAAAATCACCCATTATAAACCAAAAAGCCCTTCAATTAGCAATCGTCACAATGTAATATTTTTGCTACTGTTGGAAAATATTACAGGATGTACGATCCCTCACCTGTGTAAGTCTGTTGAAGTCTTCCGTGCCTTTCAGCTGTCTATAGATTTTTAAGAGAATTTTTATTACGACAGCAATTACTTCCCGCCTATGGACTTATAAAATAAGATCAACTAAAACGCTCCCTGAAAAAGTTATAAAGGTCCATGCTATTTAGGTATGCAAATCAGGTTTAAAGTAGTACTTTGACGCCAAATAACCTGAAAATAAAAATCTGATATGAGGCCTAACATTTGAACTGAATATAGTGAATACAATCTTCTAGAAGCACTTTTTGATAATAGTTTTCCTCAATGTAGGTCTAGTCCCCGTAACTCCACCCCTGCGTTGTTTGGTAAAAAGGTTCAGGAATTGTGGTGAACAATGGGGCTTTCAGAACGCCTGTTGAGAATAATAATTAATATCTTGAAAAATAGTAGAGAAGTTTCTTGGCATTTTTGCGCCCCGGTCTTATACCATTAATCTTTCTTTTATGAGGTTTCTTCAAGAACTACATCCGCTTTCAATGTGTCGCGGTAAAAATTGGTGCAATCAACTGCCAAACAAAGGATTTTATATAAAGGGGTTAATACTTTATCAATTAAGGTTATCAAGGCTTATTGTAAAGTTTGCTAGGGGTACTGTAGAAATTTGACTGCAACATGTACAGGGTGTTCCTTTGTAACTTTTTTATATGACCTTCTAAAAGAAAAAGTTGTATAGAAAATATATAGGCCTAATATGATGTTTTTCATGACATGAATATCGGGTGTCTCAGGTAAGTATTATCGAATAAAGTTATAGAATGGTAGTCCTTTTTTCTACGTATACAGGGTGTTTCAGTTTATTGTGGCATAACTTTAAGATTCGATAGAACTTTTAAAACTCATGCATAAAGTCTATATAAACATGGATCGAAAATTCGTGGCTTCCGAAATACAGGGTGTTTAAATTTACTTTCTAAAATAGTTTTTTTTGAATATTTCGAACAATATTTGATGTATAACAGTGAAAATTGGTTTTTTGGTACGACAAAACAAACCATGGGCATAGTTTTACTGTAGCCGCTAGAGGGCGCTCTCTACTGTACCTGTAGTGTATTAAAATGACCGAAAATTTTATCTTAGTGCCATTTTTTGCTTTTTGACTAAAAAAACTGATTCTTCGCACTTTTCAAACATAAAAAAGCTCTCTTGTGAATTTTCGTTATAGTTAGCCGTTTTTGAGATATTTCGATTTTTAAGGTTCGATGCATTTTTAATTATTTATGATGAAATAACGTTAAAAAGTCAGTATCTCGATAATTTTTAGAAGTAGGCTGTGCCTGCAAATATTTTTAAAATTGAAAGCAGAATAAGGGTAAACGTCAATTAGTTCACAGTTAGTTTTGTGGTGTGTTGAAACCTGAAACGTTTTTTAGCAATTGTGAATGCACGAAATTTAGTTTCTTTTACCTGTTTTTTTGTAAGTTTTATAAAATTGCCATTTTTATTCTCCAATCAAGAGTTAGCGGATATTCATTTTGTGTATGGCTTTGTAAATGGAAACGTAGCAGAAGCAGCCAGAGAATACGCACCAAGATTTCCAAACAGACGACATCCAACTCGCTCAGTATTTGTAAGTGTGTGCATCGCCAAATAACTGAAAATGGTTTTGGAAATCTCCAAAGGGGTCAAGACATAAATGTTCGTCAGCGCAGATTTACCCGTATGATTCTGCGTGAGTTTGATAGAGATCCGACCACAAGTGTTAGGAGAGTTTCTGGTGCCTTGGGAATTTCAGCAAGCCATGTTCACCGTGTGCTTAGAAATGACCTTCGACGTCCTTACCATTTGCAACCTGTGCAAGGACTACAGCCAGGGGACGGAGAACGAAGAATCACATTTTGTCAGTGGATTCTTGATAGAACTGATAATAATAGGGAGTTTTTAAGTAACGTTTTATGGACCGATGAGTCATGCTTCACTAGACGTGGAGTGATAAATTTTCATAATCAACATATTTGGTCGCATGAAAATCCGCATGCAGTTCGGGAAAGAAATTTTCAGCATGAATTTAGTGTGAACGTGTGGATTGGTATCTACCGTAATCGACTATTTGGACCCTACCTTTTGCCTGCAAGGTTAAATGCTGCGACCTTCTTGGAATTTTTAAAGGCTAAACATGCAAATATGTGGGATGATGTTATGTTAAATTTAAGAAGATTGGCCTGGTTCCAGCCTGATGGTTGTCCAGCTCATTATTCGAGAATAGTTAGAAGCTGGCTGGACGAAAATTATCCAGAAAGATGGATCGGCCGTGGAGGACCAGTCGCCTGGCCTCCTCGATCCACTGACCTAAATCCATTAGATTTCTTTGTGTGGGGATTTCTAAAAGAAAAAGTGTACCAGTCTCCCGTAACCACAAGAGATATGCTAATAGACAGAATCAGGAATGCATGTGATAAAATAAGGCCTTATTTGAATAATGCTATACCACGTTCGATCATTCGTAGATGTGAATTGTGTATTCAACAATTGCGTTTACATTTCGAGCAACTACTTTAGATTTTGTATGTTTGTCCTAACTATCCTGTTGTAAATAATTAATTTAATTTGTTAAAAATAATATTGGAAAATTAAACAAATTAATATTCTGTTATTTTGTGATTATTTGGAGTTAGGAATTATTGCTGTGTTTAAAAACACAATCTAAACGATCATCTTAATTACTTGTAATGCCCAAATCGAAAATGTAAAAAAAATATTATTTTCCCATAAATAATAAAAAATGCATCGAACCTTAAAAATCGAAGTATCTCAAAAACGGCTAACTATAACGAAAACTCACAGGAGATCTTTTTTATGCAGAAAAGTGCGAAGAATCAGTTTTTTTATTCAAAAAGCAAAATATCGCACTAAGAAAATTTTTTCGGTCATTTTAATACACTACAGGTACGGTAGAGAGCGCCCTCTAGCGGCTACAGTAAAACTATGTCCATATTTCGTATTGTCGTACCAAGAAACCCTTGTATACCAATTTTCACTGTTATACATAAAATATTGTTCGAAATATTTAAAAAAAAAGTATTTTATAAAGTAAATTTAAACACCCTGTATTTCGGAAGCCACGCATTTTTCGACCCATGTTTATATAGACTTTATGCATTAGTTTTAAAAGCTCTATTGAATCTTAAAGTTATGCAATAATAAACTGAAACACCCTGTATATGGTTTGTTAAACTTGTTTCCATTAGCTTAGTCAAAAACTTTTTATTTGTATGTCGTTCAATTCTATGTATTTCGGCCCTATACCAGATTGCATAGGTGGCTAGACACAAACTGTTTCGGACATAGGTATACACCCAATACGTATGAATAAATAACATTTTTTTTTTGGACAAAATAAGTATTATAAACCATATGTGTCTTAAAAAGAGGGACTATCATTTTCCGTGAAAATATACAGGGTGTACCGTTTAAAAAAAATTAAGCTTTTATCGATAGTACTGTTCTAAGGCATTCTGAATACAAAAAAAATGTACAGGGAAAACTTCATATTAGATCCTATAACTTCTTTAGACAAGTTGTTTCCTGCAGAAGGTCAAATAAAAAGTTAGTGGATCCATTTATAGCCGGAGTCTTTAACAGTGACCTGTGAGAGAAAAACAATTATGTGCAATTGTAACGTAACGTTATATACGGCTGGTTCCTTTGACAAATAAAAGCCGACTAAATAGTATTCGGGCTAAGTGGAAGGATAGTGCTGGACTATGACACGTCGAACCTGCACCAATACTATATTACTTTACAGATCATAAAACACACATATCCGAGACTCGTTGCGAATTATATATTTTCTTATTGAAAAGATTAAAAGAAAAAACATACTAGCATTATCTTTTATACAAATGATGTAGGATATCATTCTACGCTTACCCATAACCATTACAAAATTGGTATATTTGTTTTTAAATCTTTAGCTACCTTGTCTGATGAGCGAGGTACCCCAAACAACTCCCGCAATTAGAAAATAAATGAGAGCTGGGAGTGTCTGGAGCGTTGGACTTTTCCAGACGTCACACTTGTCACAAAAAGAATACAGCAAATATACTGTACAACAATTAAACAAAGTTTAAAATCGTGGATCGGTATGAGAGCTTTGGGCTACGGATCTTCAAATTTCATTTAGGTGAGTCATTAATAATTTCTCAGAGAGAATAATGAAAAAGAAAAATTGCACGCGAAAGCATCCCAACATTAGATATCTATGGCAGTACCATCGCAGTGAGTACCAGTGGTACCAATCGCGATATCTAGCGGTGGGCGTCCGTATTGCTTGCACGGTCCAAGCCTGTCTTTCTTCGTAACCCGCGATGAGCTACTTTATCCTTTATAACCTTGTTGCTGTGCCGCGAGTAGTTTGATATTCTCTCAACAGATGGTAGAATTGCTATAACCAAATTACCAGGGGCTTTCGCCTAGCATCAAAACTATACTTTCACATCTGTCTTGTTTAACATTTTTTGTCCAATTTTATTTCCACCACGGATATAAATTAGCATTCATACGGATTATAAAAGTAAATCAAGCCCAAAATCTAAACTTGACGAAACAAAGCTCCAGAAGCTTGTCCTTTGGTTTTCTCTTTGATTTGCCCCACTTCACGCCAATTCCATCATATGCCTTATACTAGTGACCAAAACTCTAGTAAAGTTTTTTAAACACCGAAGAAATGAATAAAGCCGAAGTTTCTGAAAATTGTTTCTATTATTTTTGACTCTATTTGAGATGGGATTAAAAATAAAAAGTACATTGAGAGCCGATATCACCAGGCTTCCACCAATAAGCTGCTTATTAAAATGCAATTTGACGGAAGCTATCAAAGCTCTCCTAATATCAGTAATTTCTATTGAAATATTGAATAAAATCGTAAAAAAGTTATTGTTTTATAAAATATGGTACATTCTTTTTGTACTACCATGTCTTTCAGCTTTAAAATTAGGACTGCTTTCATGGAGTTACCAATTTTGCAGGAAATAATAGGTCGATTGTCTAGCTGTTATATTTAATAGGATGTTTTCACTGTCTGTTCATGCATGACAATCTAGTTTCGTCTCTACATCATATACTTACTGGGTATTGTACATAACGCTACATGTAGAAATGTACCGATTTTTTTATTTTGCAAAATAAAGGATATAAAACGTATCCCAACTGATTCATCTTTTGTTATATCAAAAACAATTTATTAGCAATTTATGATCTAGAAATCCACACCAAATTTAAACAAACAGCACATCCTGCATTCTTGAGTCCTAAGACATCGATATTTGTAAATGTATCCGCAATCCGCATTCACCTATTCTTCATCGTCTAGGTATAATAAGTCAAAAATAACCTATTTACCAAAATATTTGCAAAACTTGTTATGTTTCGTATTTATTTGATCTAGACGTCTGCGATTTTAATTGCATTTCGAGTTTCTGCAGTGTTGCCGAACCGAAAAGAAAAAAAACGGAATCGGTAAATAGTGTCCTTGAATTCGGTATATTATTGTATTGAGCGCGCTCACAAACAAACTGTCTCGTCTTTACCTCTACAAGGTTTTATTATTGGAATTTCACTGTGCCTTTAATCATATCTGATCTGATTTCAAAAATATATAATATAGCATATTGACATTGCCACATCTAGGTCACTCAAGCAAACAGAATTCCCAAAGTAGGCCAAGCAATTATCAGGTATCGTTTGTCTCATAAAATCATCAGTCAAGCATTCTTCAGTTTATCTCAAATAGACATACCTAGTTGAACGGTATTTCCGATTCTAGCATGGATTGATAGTATAAAACTTCAAATATCTATAAAAGTAATCTTCCTATTGTTGGTCTCAACCCTAATGTTTTTGATATTATTTAAGGGTCGTGTTGAAATCAATTAAAACAGTACTATTTTATGTAACTGTCAGAAATTTTTGATACCCCTCATATCTAAACTAGTCGATATATAGACAAATTATCTGAATATCATTTATAACACGCTTCTCAGAAATTCAAGCCTTAGCGATATAATAGGATAAGCAAACTGCCATTTTCAAAGCCACAAATGACAATATTAGTTTTTTGGTAATAACTTGACAATGTCACTGTATGATACAGGGTGCGGCAGAGAGGACGGACGTTTTTGGGATGGGTGGTACTCTCCGCCTCCGTTTACGAGAGAGGTGGGGAGGATGCCGTTTGACTCGTGAGTCAGTCATCGTCGTACAGCGTGAGTTTCGTCGCCACTTCAACATTCATCGGAATAGAGCTGTTCCCTCTCGAAACACCATCCTCCGTTGGGTTGAATCATTTCGCAGGCGTGGTGAGCTGATCAACAGAAGACCAAGAGGGGCGCCGCGAAGAGTTCGAACTACTGAAAATGTTGAAAGCGTTCGACAGGTCTTTCTTCGCAGTCCGACTCGATCTGCCCAGAAACATGCTGCTGCACTTCGCCTTAGTGATCGTTCGGTAAGGCGAATTTTGCATATGGATCTCCGCTTTCACCTCTACAAATTGGCCATTGTGCAACAGTTACAGCCCGGAGATTATGCACAATGAATGAACTTCGCACGTGAGATGGAAGCACTGATCGATCAAAATAAGTACCTCATTTTGTTTATGAGTGACGAAGCCCACTTTCACCTAAACAGCATGGTTAACCAGCAGAATTGTCGTTATTGGGCTAATGAAAATCCTGCACAGCCCAAAAGTAATAGTTTGGTGCGCTGTATCGCAAACTTGCATCATTGGCCCTTACTTCTTCGAAGACGGTAATGGTCGTGATGTTACCGTGAACTTAGAGCGCTACGTCGACATGATCAACAACTTCTTTCTCCCTGAATTACGACGGCGACGTGTTCCTATCCGACGTGTGTGGTTTCAGCCTCTCTTCCCTGGTCGCCTTATTTCCAGGTTTGGCGATGTTCGTTGGCCCCCTCGGTCCCCAGATTTATCTATATGCGATTTTTTCTTATGGGGACACCTCAAGGCTAGAGTATACGCGAACAAGCCCCGAACTCTGGACGAATTGAAAGGCGAAATTCGCTTGGAAGAAGAGCGATGTTGGAAAGTGTCTACGCGAACTTCCAAGAACGCCTCTAGCACCGCATCAACGATTTCGGCCACCACATGCCTGATGTGATTTTCCACACTTGACTGACTCTCAAAATAAATTTGTTTTCGAATAAAAATTAACTTTTTATCATTTTTTTAGAACCGTCCATCCTCTCTGCCGCACCCTGTATATTATACATTTTTGGAATCAGAATTAAATTTCTATTTACTTGTGTAAAAATCCAATATGGATTCTTTAAGAAAAACTGAAGCTGATGATTGAAGATAAGAGACGAAACGTCATATTTAAATTGAAATTTAACCATCTTGTAGAGGAGAAACATTGATAATGCTAATATACTTTCCATTTCAAAATGCCATGTCAAATGAAGGCAGTAACAAGTAAATGCTATTTTAGAATTTGGTATCATCTGTCTTCAGGAGTACTCGGAATGGCGTATGTACCACTTTCTTAGTTATCTCTTGACGTCTCCGAGATTCTAATGATGAGAGTCTGAATTGAGATACCCAGTATATGGCTCATATTCGTTTAGTTTTGCTATGCAATATATCACTTCTTTCGTCGACTCTATTTTAACATATCTTGTACATATTCTGTACCATTATTAATCTCATTATGCTGATATTTACTTGACTTTTACCTTTCTTCTCATACCTATGTTGCTCTCCGTCGATCGTGAAACCGAATTCATATGGCCTGCCTTCGTCATCGTCTGCACTTCTTTGGTACGTTGGTGTGCTTGTCAGCAAAACTGTGTATATGAAAACCTAGGATAAACGAAAAACCCTATTAGCACATATCAGCATCATCGAATAATGTTACGAAAAAATCGAAATCGTTATACGGCATTTTTTGTGCACGTACGCGTAAAACTTAGCAAGGATAAAGCACCGTCTACTTAAAAATAATTTATGGATGTGTTTTAAGGTGGCTTTAGAATATGTAACGATCTTTGGGCGTAGCCAAGAAATACTTTTCGAAAGGATGATCTTTTCCTAGATTTCGTTCTTCGGCATTTTTCAGCTGTGGGGTCATTCTAGGGCATATACAGGGTGGCGCATCGAAAACGAAGCAGACGCATTTACTGGCAGCTCAGTTTTTTTTTTGGAAAAACGCTCAGACCCGTCGATTTTTTTTTTCGAGGGAGACACAAGTTTGGCAAAAAATCATGTTAACACCTGCAGCCCTCTGGGCGGGGGTGACACCAACCCTAAAATCTTAAATGGAAAGGGGGTTCGAGTGATACCTTGTTTTAAAGGTCTTTCAATTCCCTTTATAATGATATGAAATTAATGTACTTCAGTTCAGTAGTTTTGAAGATTTATTGATTTAAAGGTTAAAGTAGACTTTAATAGGTACATCAGATTAGTTTAGTACAGAAGAAATTTTTCTAAAAGAATTTACTTAATAAGTAAATGCTTTTCTTCACTATGCCCATGGTTCGTTTATCATTTTCTTGTTGAAAATAGCTATTGGAGCGTTTTTTTGTGGCAAAAAAGTTATGTGTGAGGTGTCCAACGGATTCTAAAGGTCCATAGTTTTCATCCGTATAGAATTCACCTGGTACAAGAATTTAATGAAGAGGATTTTGATCGGCGGTTGCAATTTTATGAAGATATGAGTGAACGAATTATTAACGATGAACATTTTCTATTCAACACTTGCTTTTCCGACGATGTTCCTTTTTCTTAAATGGCATAGTAAATCGTCATAACTGCCGATATTGGTCCGATTCTAATCCCAGAATCTATCATGAGGTTCATACACAGCAGCCACAAGAAATAAATGCTTGGGCTGGTATTTTTGGCGACCATTTAGTTGGTCCTTTTTTCTTACCTGGAAATTTGATCGGTGAAATGTATTTGGAATTACTGGAAGACGCCATAGATCCTACATTAACAGCTATAATTGAAAATCAGAATGATCGGCGGTACATTGCGAATAGGTTGATGTTCCAACAGGATGGTGCCCCACCATATTACGCATTACGTGTTCGACAATATTTAGATCAGACATTTCCAGATCGATGGATTGGTAGAAGAGGTGCCATTGAATGGCCCCCAAGATCGCCAGATTTATCACCTTTGGATTTCTTTACGTGGGATCATTTAAAAAGCAAAATCCATGCTACTCAGCCAACATCATTAGAAGACCTGCGACAAAGAATTGTGAATGAGTGGCTTCAAATTACTCCTCAAATCTTGCAAAATGTGCGGCAATGTTTTGAACAAAATCTTTGTTATTGCATGGAGAGTCATGGTCGCCATTTTCAACATTTACTTGCCTAACGGGTCAGTTTATTCTTCATTTTTAAATTACTTTGCTGCCAAATGTATTGATCTCCACTAATGATGACGTATTAGTCTTATTTAAGCTTTAAATCAATAAATCTTCAAAACTACTGAAATGAAGTACATTAATTTTATATCATTATAAAGGGAATTGAAAGACCTTGAAAATAAGGTAACACCCTACCCCCCTTTCCATTTAAGATTTTAGGGTTGGTGTCACCCCCACCCAGGGGGCTGCACGTGCTAACGTGATTTTTTGCCAAACTTGTGTCATCCTCGAAAACAAAATCGACGCGTCTGAGCGTTTTTCAAAAAAAAACTGAGCTGCCAGTAAATGCGCCTGTTTCGGTTTCGTATAATTACCTTCAATTTCTTTTACAGAAGTTAACAGTCATGGGATCAGGCATTTATCGTGTTTCACGTATCACTAAAAATACTTATGATTTTTGTGTACTTAGATAAAACTTGCCAACGCATGGAAAGTGTTAGGTCGACTTAGCTTCCGCTATTTTTTATCATTAATACCGAAATCTTTATGTGTTTCTAATTCTCATTTAAATGTATGGCTTGCGACCACCTGATGTTTTCCCATACATTAGGCGAAGGACTTTTTGTTAGAATGGATAGTAAATAGGCATCTTAGGATAATTCGAACATCCTATTTGTGGACATTGGCTCTGTATTTGCATTAATTAACGCTAATTAAGTATTTTGTAACTTGTAAATAAAGATGACTCAAAAAATTATACACGCGCTATGGAATTCTATGTTATAATAGGATGACGATTGAGTTATGTGTAAGAATGTTCACACACTTCCCGATTTCTGTAGAAACTTCTCGATTCATGATGCCTTATTACTATTTAGGTATACTTCATTCTTTATCAGTCGATGGCAGTGGCTTCTTTTAAAATGTATTGTCTGCATTGTTCCTATTTGTAACAGTCAAATATAGCCATCTGACAAAAGCTTTTCTGCTTGAGAATAACATGTACCATGGTACCATAACAGAAGAAAATATCATTAACACCCGCCCACCTCTGTTAATGACAAGTGGCAAGGAAACTTTGTGTTGGTGTGAAAATACAATATTCACATCCTAATAAAAGGCATAAGGTGTTATATAAAAATCAAAAGCCACAAGCGTCAATTATTTCTCAGTTGATTCCAAGCTAAAGGTATCTGTGTCAGTGTCAAGTGCTTGCTCTTAAGAAGGTACTACAAAATTGCTAAATTTGCTGTAGCTGTTTTCTCATTGCCGACTTGAACCGGAGATGTTTGTCATGTTTCACAGTGATAATTCGTCAAAATTCTCATCGATCTTCCTGGCTAAGCCGCCAATAATGATGTATATTTGACCATTAAATTTATCATCCTATTAAGGTATTGGTCAGAGAATTTTGTCATGTCCAAGCGCTTCTATGTAATTTTATATAGAACTTATTTAACAAAATTTAATCGAAATTCATTTTAAGGATTGACTTATACTTACAAGTTCACCGTATGTATAATATTCAATTCATGAGCTCCCTAAATATTTCAAGAATGAACGGCCTCTTTAACCTAGGAGCGCTTAGGCGAATAGCACGGCTATAGTTGCTTAGGCGGGGTTACCAATAACCCCAGTGATATATTCCTATTTAATGAACAAAATATAAAAGGTAGACACTTTTGTTTCAATAATAAAACATTTATTTCAAACACTCGGTACATATTTCAGCTCGATGATTACTGCAAACAGCCTTGAAACATTTCGCACAGGCAGTTTTTGTTTTTCGGTCATTTGTTCTTGGACATAAAATGCAGCGAGTCTGTTTTAGCAATTTTGCTGGAGGTGGATCCACTTTTTCTTCTGTTTTCATATCTAGAATATTCATTATTGATTCTTTCAATTTTCGAGGTATTGGTTTTGTCAAACGTCTTTCCATATGAGGCCTGACCAGTTGTAGTCCAAGTTCAAATAGGTATTTTCGACGAACACTTTTTTGTCTATCACGCTTAACAATTTGGAAAATAATGTTGGAGTTAATGCCTGCTTGATCCTTATACCATAAAAAAGCGTAATGGCCACCTGCGTGTTTTTCGGGATACCGAATATGTGTGCACCATTTGGTCAAAGGTATCGACACCTCCTTTGGTGGAATTGTAAAGATTTATTATCTCGGGTTTTTTATTTTCATCTATTGTACTACCAGAATGCATTGTCGATAAAAGTAGCACAGATTTAGACATAATTTCTTTTCGTTTGTTTGGGAGAAATGATGGAGGAATTTCCCTCTTGTTTTTTCTGAGAGTACCCACAATGGTCAAATTGTAGTCAACAAGCATTTTGTCAGCCAGTGGGATGGAAGTAAACCAATTGTCCGTCGTCAAATTGCGTCCGGTTCCGTGAATGGGTTCTGTCAGTTTTCTTACGTAATAAGCTGGGAGAGGTTCTTTATCTGGCCTATTTTCTTTGCCGATATATGGAATAGCAGTAACCATATAATATGCGCGTGAATCATACATCATTACAACTTTGATTCCATATTTGTCAGGTTTTGATGAAATATATACTCTAAAAGGGCAATTGCCTCGAAATCCCAATAACTGTTCGTCGATGGTACAATAACTGTGAGGAGTATAGTATTTTGTACAGTTAGATAGAAACATTTCCCATATATTACGTACTGGAGAAAATTTATCTTCTCGGTCTCTCATGGTTTTGTCGTCAAATCTGAGGCAAGATATCAAAAATCTAAACCTTGTTTCACTCATTACGCATCGATACACTTCTGGTCCATGCTTTTACCACATTTCTGCTATAGTTAGATGATTATCTTTTCTACAACCTGTCATATAAAGCAGTCCTATCAAAGCCAAGACCTCTTCAATGTCTGTCTCGTTAACAAAGCCACAATTAGCAACATATCTCCCTCTTTGTCGTTCTATTTCCATGTTTGTATTCACCACTATAATATCTATAACATTCGCGCTAAAAAATAACTTCCATGCCTCTAATTCCGTTGAAATATTTTTGGCCGCACCTTTTGGTCCTGGAATACATGAAACAATGCTTCGCTTAGGTGTTCGAGTACGACATGGAAGCTCAGTGCTCCAAATATGTCCATTTTTTCCTTTTATTACTTTGCCAGGAAGTTGTTGTTCTGTCTCAATCTCTACTTCACTATCATCCGTTGAGTAGGTGCTCTCCCTGTCGGACTGAATTGAAACGTGGTCGTCATAGTCAGTGCCGTCATTATCTGAATCAGGTTCATTGTCGAGTTCTTCATTCCATCGTAACAGAGTTTCTTCAAATTTGGGATCATCTGGTCGGACAGCCATCTAAATAAATTACGTAATCTAGTGTGTGGAATAAAATAAAAATACCAGTTTAAGCTTACCTGGGGTTACTCGTCACCCCAAACACAAAATATCATATAAACTATTGCACTGAACAAAAATGTGCGACCAACAACACACACACTTTAACCTCAAATGAACATAGCGGGATCTCCGATGTTGCCAATTTATGCACAAAAAAATTAGTGAACATTTGAATTTTCTTTGGGGTGATGCGAAACCCCACTAAGCATTACAGGGCTCTTTAATTAAACTCCTAATCTCCCTGTCAGCATGAGAGACCTCTACCAAGACTTAATAAATATATCAGCGCCTGAGGTAACAGGTAAGTCAAAAGTGACCATTGCTTCTTTGTTGAATCACCTAGTCTGCCTGGATTATCATCCGCAGTACTGCTCATGGCAACATTAATTAGAAGTATCATTTGGCACTAATCACATCTCTCCTACCTACCAACGCATATCGGACGTTCTTATAGGAAGTGTGAAACTTTGAGCGGGCTTGGATGGTGCAGTATCGGATACACGGGGCTGGCTAGAAAAAACCGCAATCCGAAAAACCGGTTTTGATTAGGTCTTGGATCATCCAGGTCCCATTTTATTAGCCCGGGGTGCAAAATTTGCACCTACCGTATATACTCAACCAATGAGAAGACGTCTGTGGAGTAGTACAGCTAATGAATATGGTCGACCTCTTGTAAAATATCTCTCAAACTATAGAAAAATTATACGATTAACTAGGCTTCTTTTTTTAACATAACTCTCGCGATATTTTTAATAAAATGCTCAGGAGATGCTATCATATCAGTCTGTTGTTTTAGGTTTGAACCATGTTTAGGGTAGGCCGCAAATCTTTGTTTTTGATTGGTCGATTTAGCGACTATATCGCAAATCCTTATTGATTCATAGACTTTGCGTCTCGGTCGCAAGTCTTGTGCCTGAAGCCAAATCAAAAAATAGGCTTTTGTAGCTAGACGAGGAGATATATGAAGTATTTATTTATTTAATATGAGAATTAGGGGCCCACCTTATACAGATTGTATACTTTTTCTCTGGCTTGTGAGACATTTTACAAAAAATGGGTCATATTCGTTAGATCCATTAGATAGATAGATAGATAGATAGATAGATGCTTTATTGTCTTCGGATCATAGAAATGATATAAGACTCGTCAGGCATATCTCTATGAGTACATTATTATCTACAAAAATTAAAAATATAGTTAAGTAAATACATAAATTTGTCGGTTAAAAATGGAAAAAACACAGTTTAGTCGAGAAAACAACAGATAAAATAACAATAAACAGATTAAGGTGTAAAAGAAGTAAGTACAATAAAAATAGAAAAAAAATAATAGGTACGCATATACGAGTAAATATATACACACATATATACACATACATTATTTAAAAAATGCCACGGGCTTAAATTCTAATTCTCGTAGGTCAATACTAGAGTCGAACCTTAGAGACACAAATTCATACGAGCCCCTTCCCACTTCAGTTGGCCCAACTATTAAAATCTTAGTTTTTTTCTTATCAAACACAAATAATAAAAATGTAGCAGGGTGTTATAAGTTTAAAATATTAACAATCAATATATTGATAATATATAGTGGAAAACACCAACTTTATCACTCCCTAGTCAAATTTGCAGCATAAAAATAACACATGTTGCAATTACAGCATATCAACCTATTTTCATTTCAATGCAAAATAAGTCTATAACGCATAGGTGGCTGTGAAAAATAAAAGCCATGACAATTGTTTTTATTAATCACAGCTGTCAGAATACGTTTAAAATAGTTTTGGGTAGTTAAGGTTTTCAAAATGGGTAGAGGAAAGGTTATTAGTGAGAAAATTCGGTTACTGATAATTAAATTTTTTAATGCTGGGAAATCAAACTCAGAAATTGCAACTTTGTTAGACTTATCGCGGTACAGTGTGAGAAATATTGTTAGAAGATATAACGTAACTGATTCAGTTAATATTGAGCCACGATATGTGAAAAAAAGTAATATCACAAATGCCGACCGAAGAGCATTAAGAAGAATAATCGTGAAAAACAGGAGTGCCAATTATTTACAATTATGTGCTCTTTGGAGGGACGCCGTTGGAAGGAGAATTTCTCGAGGTCCACAACTCATAGAGAGGCCCACAAACTGGGATTTAGCACTTTCAAGGTAAGTTTTCTTATAAAAAAAAGTGAAGTAAAAACCCTAAAGTTGCACAACTTGTTTATAGGCCAAAAAAAAGCCACTATTAACTCCACTGCAAAAGAAAAATCGGCTTAGATGGGCTAAAGAACATAGACAGTGGACACCTCAACAATGGTGTGCAATACAGTGGAGTGATGAGGCCCGATTCGAAGTTTGTGTTGGTGAAAGTCGCAGTAGAGTTATTCGCAAAAAAATGAAGCATTCCGTGTTGACTGTCTGAAGAGAAAAGTGAAATTTCCAGCATCCATTACGGTCTGGGGCAGTATGTTATCAAAAGGAGTAGGAAAACTTTATTTTATTGATAGAAATCGCTTTTACCAATGATGGAAGAATGTTTGACATCCGGCCAAGATTTTGTGTTTCAGCAAGATGGTGCAGTGTGCCATACCTCAAAAAAGGCTATAAAATGGACGGAAGAAATAATGTACCACCTTTGAAATGGGTTTCTAGCAGTCCAGATCTGTCATTGATTGAAACTTTGTGGCACGTGATGAAAAAGGTGGTTCTTCGACAACATCCTGCTCGTACAATCACCGAGCTGAGACAAAAGCTTCAAGAAATCAATTGTTTTACACCAAATTTTTGCCAAAACTTGGTTAAAACTATGCCCCAAAGAATTTCAACCGTAATTAATAAAAAAGGTGATGTTACCCAATGGTAATCTTTCAATTATTGCTTTGTGAACTTTGCACATTGTTTATATGTTCAGATGTTCTATTAGTTATAGGTCTAAGTAATTTCGAATATGTATTTTTTACGACTAGAGTGTATCTAAAATGTTTTTGAGAAAATAAATTGTTTTAGAAGTAAATAATTTCATCATGTTTAGTTTATAAAGGCAAATTTTGGTACAAATCTTGTTGTGCGCCAACTGAAGTGGGAAGGGGCTCGTATAAGCATAAACGCAACATATGTCCGCTCCTAAAGCTTCCACTAACTATACTTTATCAGCGTAGATGTAACTTTATAAAAAATAATGTATACATGTGTGAAATCACACAATGTTTGAGGCCCATTGTAGCCCATGAGGAAAGTCTCCTTAAAAAAAGGAACCATCTTGAATCTATAGTCCACCGTACCCACTTATTCAAATGGGGATGGACCCCATTCCCTGCAATATTTCAAATGGCACCACTAGTACAAAAATACATCTCCAAGTCTTCAGAAGGCAACAGAAACTGGTCTTATAGATTGCGGCTGCAGTGCACTGTCGCGGGGCGTATACGAAGGGACCGATCAAATTTTTGGCCCAAGCCAAGGTTCATCTTTCAGCACAACCTTCGGCCAAAGCCGAGACCAAATGTTTAATTCTTCAAAAATGTGGGTTGGGTTATAAGAATACAGTGGTAGGTAGGATAACGAACATCGTGGAATTAATTCTAATGCAATGTTCCTTGCTACAATAAAGTTGTTGCATTTGCATTCAATTTAATAGAGACGAAGTCAAACTGGAGCGCTTTAATATACCGTCGCTGTTTTGACCAAAACTCCTATGTGGTTAGAAACAGTCTTTACAGAATGACATAAAAACTTTTTTAAATAAAAAGAAAATGGTTTCGGTTCCATTCACACCGATTTTTAGTAAATATCTAGAGAATGACTAGAAACTCATCATAACAGCGACAATATCGCGTTTAACAATAAGCGGCACCTAGAGAATTCTAGGAAACAAAGTTCGTTCGGGAATGAGACAGAATGAACAATGAAAACGGTCTATTCGGGATAGGAACATAGTGGCAGCTTTGCATTCACAGAGCACCTTCATGACACTTTTTGAAAATTGTACCTTACAACAAAGGGAATTTTTGAAATAAATTAGTCATTTGAGTCATTTTATTTTTTGATGTGAAATAAGTAAAATGGATATAGTCGAATTAGATACTAAGTGACATATAAATCTGAACACCCAGTTTAAATGGTTTTATTTTAATAAACGTTGGTGAATGTATTTATCTTACTGTAAATAACAAGTGAAAAAATTTTCAGCCTTATCAGTTGGACATTCCGGTTTTTATACTGCTTTTTTTAATTCACTAACGCTCTAAAAATGAATATTTCAGCCGCAGTAACGAATCAACGTTGGCGGATTTTGGTTCTTGACATCCTTTGCGATCGGTTACGATGCCTAGAGTACGGAGACCTGTACGATTTCGTCAACTTAGTGAGTTTGATAGGGGCCGTATAGTGGGACTTCGGGAAGCTGGACTTTTTTTTCGGGTAATTGCAGTTACAGTGCAAAGAAGTGTAGACACTGTGGTTAGGTGTTGTCAGGCATGGCTTCGAGAAGGCCGTACGCAAAGAGCAAGGGGCACTGGACGCCGCCGTAGAACAACAGACCGTGAAGATCGCCGCCTAAGATTATTGGCCTTAAGGGACCGTTTCTCCACTACCAGGTCCATTGCAAATGAATGGTTTGCAGAACACGGAAGACCTATTGGCATGCGAAGTGTTTACCGACGAATGAGAAGTTTTGGCTTGTTTTCATACCGGCCACACTGGGTCCTCCCTTTAACTCGAGAACACTGGCGTAATCGCCTTGTGTGGTGCAGACCACGGTCACTCTGGGATCAGGAATGGACAGTATTGTCTTTAGTGACTAGTCTCGATTTTGTTTAGGCATGCACGATGGTCGTGCCAGGGTTAGAAGGCGACGTGGTGAAAGGAGGAATCCACAGTTTTTTGTTGAAAGACATGTTCATCACACTGTTGGAGTTATGGTTTGGGGTGCTATAGCTTATGGTTCCAGGTCACCTTTAATCTTCATCAGAGATAACATGAACGCGCAGCGTTATATCCACGAAGTTCTAGAACCACATTTTTTACCCTATCTTGACACCCTGGCAGATCCAACTTTCCAACAAGATAATGCCCGACCACATGTTGCAAGTGTTACAATAGACTTCTTTCAACATAATGCTGTTACATTGTTACCATGGCCACCAAGATCTCCCGACTTATCCCCAATTGAGCACGTGTGGGATATGATGGGTAGGAGATTGCTCAATTTGCAGCGTCCTCCTCAGACTCTAGAAGCACTTCGAGAGGAGTTGGTGGTTGCCTGGAATGAGATACCACAGGAGGACATTGACCACCTGATCAGAAGCATGCCTAGGCGCGTTGGAGAATGCGTAGCACATCAGGGTGCATCCACACATTATTAAAGGTCAAAGGGCTTTAAAGCAGTGCAATCATTTTGAAATTTTTATTATTTACTTATTATGCTTCATTAAGTACTTATACAAAATTTTATTAAAATAAAACCATTTAAACTGGGTGTTCGGATTTAAATGTCACTTAGTATATTATATTTATGAATTTTGACGAAGTTTAAGTATAAACTTTAAGTCCAACAAATAACATATAAACACCGCGTTGTAAGCTGGCATTTCTGTTTTCGAATGTATTTCCTGCAGCACCGGACGACTGATAAAACTGTATGTATACTGGTACTAACTGGTAGCGCAAACAAATTTCACTGATTAGAATGTACCCACATTCGTATATGTTCTCCAGCATCTTTTGATAAATGTTTAAATTCCTTATACACTTAGGACCGTATCATCTATTGGCCTCCTTGATTTTCATAGTTTTTTCTATCCTTCAGAAAGGCTGAGGTATTTCTAGATTTCTACTGTTTTGTGCCAGCGTCAGCTCATTTATTGTGAGGCTATGTTTCCTTTCTTTATTGTAGAAAATTTCAGGCTGATATAGCATATGATATAAACCAAATGGATGAACAATTTGATGCAAATAAATATTTGTACCATAACCTCAAAATAGAGCGTTGACATGGAACAGTAGTAAATCAAGGAGGCCATAAAGGCATCCTAGGAACGACTGACTAAGCAAGATTTTTTAAAGCCTTTGGCCAATTCTTGAGCCTATGTGGCGGAATGTCTATTTTTAGGCCAAACGTGGCCCAAGCCAAAACCAGCAGTCACTATCACTATATTAGTTTTCATATAAACTGCTGCAGTTTTACCGTAACATAACAAATTTCCTTGCTTGAAAAACGTTACAGCTACAGAACCGATTGGAACTTTCTGAATTTGTCTTCTGCGGAATTTCTTGACCTGTTAGGAGGTTCCAGTATGGCTTGTACAATGATTCAGCCCCACAACATAAGTGACCGCCAAGGGGCATTTGGATTGCAAAGTGAATTATCCTATTTCAATTCTTATTTATTGTACGATGTTTCGGTGGATTTTTTCAAGTATCCCTCTTTTCAAAAGGTTTTACTTTAAAAGTTCCAAAAAGATAAAATGACAAATTTTGCTTTATGCTGACCCTGATTCTACTCGAAAATTTTGAAGTTTCTTACATTTGAGTTATATTTCCTGCGTCCAATCACATAATTCCTAATGCAAACTAGTACAATTAGACTAAAGGGCTCACAACGGAGTACGACGCTTTCTAAACTGAAATATTCTGTGATTTATGAATTCATCTTTATGGTTTCACGCACAGTTCTCAACTTTCGATAAACTACGTATATATATTACCTTGCTAGGTGTGCAAAAAATGATGAATATCGTCATTATTAATAATAATATAAGGTTACTTGTTCGCACTTCATTATTTATATCACATATATGCACTTAACGGTGATTCTACTTTCAATTATGATGATGAAGCTTATGATTTATTGATTGTTCACTATACATTCTTCAATAGATGATCACATACCGGTCTGAGAGTCTCAGTCGTCGGAGTTTAACACTATAATCTTATGAGAGGAAATAAATCAAACAAAACGATATTAACAGTGTAGCATCTTTGAATTTTTCTGTCAAGCACGCTATTTATATACTACGCGTGATAGTTTAAATCTTTGTGAATAAAAAATGCCTCCGGAGCTCCATAAATAAAATCATTGAAATACGCATCAATATTCAAAAGGTGCAACCAACTTGATTCGTTATGAACACTCAATAGGTCCGCGATAACAACAATCCGTTCAACAAAATTTCAAAGATACGTTCTTTTGGATGTTATATGTGCACCATGTCCTCCTCCATGGATTTTTCTATGTATACAAAACTACAGATCTGATTTTAAGGAAAGTACAGACATAGCAAGTACGAAAAACTCCTGTGATGTTGAAAATCACAATGCAATAATCCTTGATCCCTCAAAAGATATCGTTCGAACTCTATAGTCTATTCAAACCTCGTCAACTCTACGTCAAATCAAACATAGGCATCAATCGGTATTTCTTACCGCTTATCGCCGCCTGACCAGGTACTCATAGCCAGTTGGCTAATACAGGCATGGGAATTTGGACGTCAGGCGCTGATGTCTATTTTGACGGGGAGTAAATGATATTTGAATACACTTTACAGTTTGACACCAGCCTATTATTACAGACAGAAAAAGCTTTTATTGATGCTGATAATCGTTAAAGTGGCATCAATATATAAATACTAATCCTTGACCTCTCTATCAGTCAGGAAGTAACCCTAACACCCCGATAATATTTTCACAGTTGGCCGCTAGAACGTCAAGGCTCTAATGCCTTTCTTGGAATTTGGGAATTGATTCGGTGGCAACGTAAAAAAATGGATACTTCCTAATAACAGCGATTTGCTGTTGATATCGGGCATCAGTGAGTGATTTTATTCATGAATAGGAATATATCGTTGGTTTCGGTTGGAATACAAAGCCTACGATAATCATAGCGCTTACTAATTGTTATATGAGTTTTGATCAGAGAAAATCTATAACGCCTCATATAAACTAAGGCGAGATATTTCGAGGCAATTTGGGCAACGATGAACTGCATTTTCCGTAAATAGTTTAAAAAATAAGCTAAGCCAACATGCTAAGCATCGACATGCAACAAAACTGCAAACTGCGAAAACAGTATGTCCTTACGGTAAATGCAACATCCGCCTAGTATTATATTGACTTATGTATATTGTATACACATAAACATACTATTTTAGGTCAAGTACAAAGCTAGCTACACAGTCGCCACGCTTGGGCATTTTTAGAAGAGCGTTAACAAAAAAAATTGCAAATTACCTCTAGCAGTGACCTCATTTTGCTTTTTTTCTCCAAACTATGGCTACACTTAAATCACTAATACACTTCCGAAGCGGGAAACTTAACTAAGACTATCACTGAAAAACGCTCATGGCAGTGACCCTTCTAATGTGTAATCCTCTTAACAATGTGTCCATTTAATGTGTCCATGATCATCTTTTATGTAAGCTCCCGCCACTGATGATATTCGCTAGAGATACAAGGGCATCGCAAAAAGTTCTTAATCTGAGAAAATAGCTACTACTGGTTATGTAGCATCCTAAATATTGTTTTGATTAGGAAACGAGTCAATATTACCCCCCTATGCTTTATATAGATTCAAATAAACGTAAAAAACTTTCAAGGAATTCAATGAAAATTGAGCTTATGATATGTCTTCCTTAATTACATTGTCAAAATCCGTGAGAGAGTGATCTTGCCGGGTTTTCCACCTTTTACCGCGTGTTTCAAATTCGGCCGTCATCATTGGGACTTTGAAAATGGAAAGATATACGGTTAAGAAGTTGGTTAAATGGAGGCAAATTTGCGTACTAAGCAGTAGTAGTGTTTATTTGTAAATGAAGTTATGAAATCATATGACAATACATGCAAGGAAGCAGGTAAATTGAATGTTCGTAATAAAAAAAAACAAGAAGTGAATACAGACGTCCACAAAGTGGGGAAGCTGATTAAGCTAACACGTTAAAGATTTTTTACGACGACAAGCTGTGCCGCTAACAGTCGAGGCATTGCCAGGATCCACTGTTTTCACCGTATTGATTTCTTTTGAGTGCTTTCAATTTCCCTAGAATAAATGCATAAGCTCTAGGTGCCAGATAGTTAAATGACCTTTGGCAAATGGTTTTGTGAGCCGGAGGAATCACAACGTTGTTAGGTTTCAGCCTTGTGTTATACTGAAGCAAGACATTAGAGATCTTGTTACAAGATTACTTCTATCTTGATCTTATCTTAAATGACAGTTGAGATGATTACCTAGATGTATGTTAGTGTGTGCGCTTGTCAGTATCAGCTCTTTGTCCTTGTAATTGGTATATATTTATGTTGTTAAAATCAGGTATGGTTGCAGAGCAACTGGTAAGCGGTTTTTTCATTTTCTCTGTCAGTATTTTGCTGTTGAAGTTATCAAATACTTTTGGAAATGTTATTTGTATTTGTTGTTTGCGATCAGGCTAGTTATTAGCCTTGGGACCATATTATGAGGTGTATAAAATTTGTGTTGAACCGGACTGCGAAAATTTCTGTCTCGCCTTTAAAGTTAATGGCATTTATCCCTAAAGAAGAATCAATAATTATGATCTATCTAGTAGATTTTTCACGGCGGCGTCATTCTGATTTGAATTGCTGCATGGATATGCTGATTGTTTTGATCGCTGAAAGTTGATCCTGCTGTGCAACCATATTCATCTCTAGAGCTAAGTATGTTATTTAAGTCTCCAATCTATGTAACGTGTGATAACAAAGCTGTATTCCCATCTGTAACAAATTTTTGTGTACACTGGACAATGAGTTTATCAGAACAACAAACAGGTTATGGAACTAATTTTTAATTCTTGCTTTTGATTTAATTATCTGTGTCTCTGTAAAAGGTATTATAATTATAATATATTATAATTATTCCTACAATTGTTACATTATATTGTTGTACAAAGGCATGTAATTTAAATCTTATTTTATCTTGTAAATGGGAAGCCGTTGCATAATAAAGCCATTATTATTACTTATCCAGAAAGCTGAATCATCAGCGAAGCTGAAAATGTCTGCGAGAACAAGTAGACTAAGTAGGGAATTCATATATAAGATGAAAAGGATCGGACCAAATATGGTGCCTTAGAGACACCTTGTAGTATTACTTATTTTAACACACTGTTGTCCACCCCTTAAGTAATTTTAAAAAAGCCTGCAAGCTTTAGCTCAGAAACCCTTTTTCCAATATTTGTAACAGAAGGTAATGGTCAACAGTATCGAATGCTTTTACAGTGTCAACGAAGATGCATATAGCTGATTCCTTACTGTCGATAGCAGCATAAAGTTTTGGCAGTAGGCGAGATATTGGATCTTGAGTTGACTTGCCGAACTGACTGTACGACAAGAGTTTATTTTTCTTTACGTAACTCAGAATTCTGATTTTGAGATTTTTTTCAACTATTTAACAGAAGGTAGAAAACAAGTATATTGGTCTGTAATTGGTGATATACATCTTACCACCACCCTTGAAAGTTGGTGACTACTGCGATCTCAAATATTTTTGGAAAATGGCCAGTTTCAATCACGTTGTTAACAATATAGGTAAGTAGAACTACTAAATAATCTATGTACCTTTCAACTACATCTGCCTCAATGTCGTGTATACCTGGAGCTGTGTTTGATTTCAATTCACTACAACTAGCTTCACTCCTGCTGAGGTGGTTTCTGATATGTATATTAGATGCGATGTACCATGAATTTCATAGGTAGTTCTAGGAATTTTCCTTCCTAGCGATTCATCGACTTCTGGGGAATATTTGTTAGATTCTCTTGATATGTCAATTTTTTACTACTAAGCATAGTATTAACTTTTATTTGATTTTGTGATTAGGATTTTGATTTTTCAATTCCTGTTCTATTTCCAGACTAGTACTAGTAAAATGTATAATATTGACATTTTCAAATCTAAGTTACATCCGGAAAACTAATACTTATCATATCAGCAATGGGGACTGATCAACTATGTTCAGTTATCAAAACTAAGGGAATGCTTGGCTGATGATAGTATGAAGGAAATAATTATATGACACTTTGAAGACCTACTTATGAAACTCGTTTGTACAAGTAACCAAGGTTTCACAAAGTCAATGTATGACGTATACATTCTGGCATCAGAATTGAAATCTCTATTTAAATATTTAAGTGAGAAAAAGATAAAAACGATTTCGATAGAATTCGGTTTCTTTCGTCTATCTCCGGAAATATTCTGAATTGTGAAACTTTATGACTGCCGTTATAGTTACCTAAGTCCCAGATCCCAAAGATGAGAGTCGAACTTAAAACACCCAGTATGGAATAGCTGCTTAAATTGTATGATCAAAGACTGCCCTAATAATAACATATAGCACTAGACGGCAGCTAGTTCTGAGAACATTTTTGAAATGGAATTGTGCAAAACATGCCGAGATACGGGAATTTGTACGCTACAGAGTGCGTAACAAAAATTAGCTTTCTTGTACTGGCTTTTAAATTATGCTCAGAATCAGTTTTTGAGGCTTCAGTTCAACAAGGTCTCCAAAACAGAAACCCTGATTTGATCCAAAAAGCTTTTGCAAGCAGATGCTTAAGGTCACCTAACTCATGTCTTCTATTTGCCTCAATTCACGATAGTAGAAGTTAATTATTGAATGAATACTAATACTGATTCCCAAAGTTATGTTGCCTCCTACATGGCCTTCTTCTTTGAGCCCCAGGTTTGATTTTCTTGTTTTCCTAAGTTTAATAAGAAATTATTTGAAGCCCATTTGTCTAAACGCTTCTGATAAAAATCACGCCGCGCCACATAAGCACGTACTTACTTCTCTCTTAACCATTGTATATCTCATTTGCCTTACATTCTTTTATTCGCAAATATTTGCTGTGAGTTGGACTTTATAAGTGGTGCATTTAACATCTACTTGTTTAAAAAATTACTAGATTTTTTTTCAACAAGGTCAAATTTTATTTGATCTCAGTATATATAGTGAAATATGTAGGAGTGACATAGTAGGAATGATTGGCATATGTAATCGATACCAAAATATCGTAAATGTGGTGCTATAATAGCTATTCACACCTTTTGGGGTTATTTTTGAAACTGCAGTCATCTAATGTGGCTAGTACTACTGAAATCATTAGCAGGAGCTTAATAGCGCTGCTCGTCTTGCAATTGGATATTAAACTGATACTATATGGTCAGTTTTACCGCGATAAAAAGTATATAATATTGATTTGGAAATTTCTATTCTAGGTGAATCTGACATAATTGGCGTCATTATCACTGATTTTTCATGTCAAGGATAATATTTGTAGTATGCTACCTGAGCCCGACAGGACAGCGCTAATTTAAAATAGCATATTGAGTAGTATTGCAATTTTCAATTGATCAGCGATTTCACATAGCTCAAGTTGTGGCTGATCGACGCCTAAACTCCAAAATACCTAATCTGTAAACCACGCAAAATGCATGATTTTAATAATCAACTATAATTTGACAAGAATTGGGACTTGAAGGTCATTCCTTTTATGTTTTGAATAGCTCTTGTCATGACTCAGAAGTTGCATCAAAATTGTCCCGACTGAGTATGAAACATAATATCGCAAAAAATTTAAGTATCTTAGCAATCTAGTGACACTTTTTACAGTTCGTAGCTAGGTGTGTGGACCTTTCGTATAAGTTCTCTGATAATCGTATTCCCTATTACTTTAAGTGATTGAGTTACAATATATAGTACCTTGTCACGTCTGCCTATTTTTAAAAACGTTTAAAACAATTCTATAACTCAAAAGTTTCTATTTTAAAGTAGCAGTAAAAGAAACAGTGCATAAGCTCCAGAGTACTTTTCTAGTATGCTTTACTTTGAAATGTGTCTACCATATTTTTAAAAGGAGACCGTACTCAATGTTTTCATTATTACCAACTCAATAATTTTGCAAAGTTAGCAATATGCTGTAGTGCTTTCGACGAGCTAGTACCAGCTATAACAAGTGTACTTTTTAGACATTTGGAACGGGATGAATGTCTGGCTGATAATACTATGAGACAAATATTTATCTGATCATCTCAAGGCCTACTTATGAAATACTGCCATTTTTAAGTAGTGAGCGGAATTACAATATATCTCTGTCATCACTATTAAAAACCCTATACACCAGTACCATATTTGATTGTGGTGCCGAAAGAAGAAATTGATGATGGAGGGCAAGAGATAAAATACATCATCTAAAATTCTAATTATGCTACTCTGTGGAATCCAAAAAGCAAAAATGTTGATGTGTAATTTATTCTATCTGCCCAAATAAAGCCGGGAAAAATAGAAAACGATTTTGAAAGAATTGTTATTTCCATGCATCTGCGGAGATACTGTGAATTACGAAACCTTGTGTATGCTATATTCTTAGTACGGAGTCGAGTCGAGAAATGCGTTTCGTGGAGAAAAATGTTGTAGAACAAAGTTGTGAGGTTTAACAAGGGATATTTAACGCTGATCTTGAACATAACGTTGACTTTTCTCAAACTGAAAACTCGACTTTTGACACCGCATATGTAAAGAATGAGAATCTCTAAGGTTAAGTAAGGCCATCCAAAGAGTATGAGAATAAATTCTCGAAAAAAATCCTACCCAGAGAAAAATTTTGCCGAACAAAGTATCAAGGTCACCTTGAATGTGACTTTGCACACGACCTTGGAGGCTCTACGATGATCGAGGATTTAGCTGGAAGTGAAGCTACGGTTCTGGAAGCAAGAATATGAGTATCCCGTCAAAAAACTTATTTGACCTTCAACTATCTTGAAAATAGATATCGATGACCCTGACCGTAATATGTTTCGCTTTTCTATATCACCAAAAAAAGAACGGAGCTTACTTCAACACTTATTTGAGCTTCGAATGAGCATGGTCATGATCATATTCATCGAAAAGGATATTCTGAAACATAAAATTGGCCGCAATTTGCATTTCAGGAGTGAAAAGCAGTTGTATTCCACTAAGGATTTCTTTAATACCTCAAATGACCTTGATGGTCACAGTCAAGGATCTGAACACATAATTTTCTGCTATATACATTCCCAGTGTTAAAAATAGGAGTTTATATTTAAGAAGACCGCCTTGACCTTCAAATGACATAAAAAGTCCTAGTTAAGTTCAAGTATGCGGACGCCATTCGTTGACCCTTTTTAAATCCTACAACATTGTTTTGAGAAATTTTCCTTTATGACACATATTTTCTGAGATATTTTGTCTATTTCATTTTTTTTTGACACTGTCAAATACCCATAAAGGTAATGGTCAAGGAAAAATACATGATTGGACGCAAAATATCCCTCTCTTTACATTTCCGGTGTTAAGAATAGATATTCTCATTGATGAAAACTGTGTAGACCCACAAATGACCTTGAAAGTTCTAGTCGGAGTCACACTGTGTTGTCGTTAGTGTAAGAGTAATTTTTTTTAGACGCACACTAGGTTCACCATTCTGCTGGTTTGACATTCATTTGTCTGGATATTTTTTTGAGATCAGTGTTTGTTTTGAGTGGGGGCACTGATGAACATTGAAACAGCAATTTCCATGTGAGCACTGATCAGGTTGAGGAAGCTGAAGTTCCTGTAGGGTCCGTATGGAATTCCTTCATTTCTAGTGAAAGACTGTGCACTTACTATGCTATTCTATTCAAGCTTAAGATCAGGTATACCTGTATTTCCATCGCAATGGAGAATGGACAAGGTCAGTCTTGTTTTCAAAAAATGTTAAAGGCCATGCTGATCACCACCAGCCCATGGTCCTTATCAGTATTTTTGCTATGCTCTTTGAAATTGTTTTATATAACTGCTTGTATCCACCAATTTAGAATCAAATTGCACATCATCAACAACGTTACCATCTGCAGGCTTTGGATGTACCCAAAAGACTATACAGTTGTTCAGGTCATACTCATTCAAACGGACGCAGCTGTGAACATTTATGTTTATGTAATAGCTTTAAGCATTAGGTGTCATTTATGTTGAAACACTGTGTTTCAATGCTCACATTTACCTGAAAGTCGTACAGACTACTGGTCAGAAATTGTAGACAATTCCATCTTTAAACGTGTTATACTTGAAACAAGTAATGTTGCTCTCTTTCGTCCGACCACATACGGCCAACCATAGTCAGCTACTTTGTGCTGTTTGACAACTGCTCAGCAAGGTGTAGGGTAGGTCTCGGTGGCCAACGAACGATAGCTGTCTGCACTTTCGTAGTGGTACAATGCTGGTAAAAGATGGCACCTATGCTATATTGTTATACTTCGCTTACGTAGGCACTTAACTTTAGTATTGTCTCGGAGCCATATTCCAGATGCTATGTAAATGACATCGAAAGGGTTCTTAGAGATTTTAGGAAACTCTTGTATTTTAAATCTAAGGGGGTTTACTAGCAGCAACGCATCAGTAACTCTAAATTATGTGAGCGTTTCGATGTCAAAGCATTAGCGTTGAGAAGGAAAATATCAGCTGCAATATTTCTTTTTAAATTAATCGTAGTAAACTTTTATCCTATATAAATTTTAAAGTTGCGTAGCTATACCATATTCAAACCTGCACGATCCAGAATCAATCTATAAGTTGAATCTTCTAAACACATTATGTGTAAA
Source organism: Acanthoscelides obtectus (assembly GCA_963669975.1). Lineage (NCBI taxonomy): Eukaryota > Metazoa > Arthropoda > Insecta > Coleoptera > Chrysomelidae > Acanthoscelides > Acanthoscelides obtectus. The sequence continues at coordinate 22,048,218 of CAVLJG010000010.1, read as the reverse complement.
TACCATTAGCTGTCATTGCGACATATGTTCCATTACAAAAATAGTCAAGATGGCCTATAGGTACTTAAGTTGTTTTTTACCAGTGTGCTTGATTTCCTTTATTCTTTGTCGAACTTCCAGAATAAGCATGGAATTGCAGGCAATAACAATAATATTATAAGCTTTCCCTAATTTTCAAATTACTTTGTCAAACCTGGAGTGTTGAGCTGATAAAATAATAAAAATAAAAATCAGTTTTATGATTGCGTATTATTAAAAATCTTCGAGAACAGCAGATCCGGCAGATCATACAACATTATTTTGGCTGGTCTAGTAGAATTTAAAAGCAAAAGCTACCAAAAAATACATATTAGTATTATACAGCCATGGCAGTGATTTGAAATTTGATAGGTGCTTACCTTGAATGTTTTCATTTGCGAAGACTGTATGCGATTTTAAACCTAGCACACGACAGCATACATGTGTGTTATAGGCAGATATCATGCGAAAATTATATATCTATAGCATAAGTCATCATAACAGTTAGTGTGCTAGAAACAAAGCTCAAATAGTGGTCTGCAAGCTACTACAGTATCGTATTAGATAAAGCCATTTCCGAATTCGGCTAACGTATTTTCACTTCTAGTATACATGATCTCATTTAAAAATTAGCAAACACGTAACATCTAAGAATACCACCGTACAATATATTGTTCAATTCATGTTGTATTGTATAAAAATTATGGCATTGTCAAATGCTCGCATGGATTTTCAGCACAGCATTATTATACCCTGAATAGTGAATAAACATTATATACAATAGAGTCGAATGAGAGAAGAATGACGACGACGCCTTGTTTATGTAGATAGGTGCATGTCCTGAACGGATAATTATTTTGTATAAAAATCCTTTCACCTTGTATCGCATTTAGTAATTTATTCAGGAAGAAGTCGATAACAAATTAGAAGTTACCGTCAGTGGTTGTCACGATTTTCATTAATTTAGTTGTTCAAGAAAGAAAAAATCACTGCTTTATTATATTTTCAACATACAAGGTGCACGACTTTTTATACTGAAACGTATACTGATGTTTTTCGAAAAATTTGTCGTCTGCTCCTGCCAATCCACCGTTACACTTCGAGAGTTGTTGTCGTTTAAAATGTACCTACACATTAGGTGAACATATTATATTGATATACGCATAAAGCAGATGAAGGCTTGTAACTTGACTAGCAAGAAGTATCCTAGCGCCCATCCGGTATTGATGGATGGCCGAGGTCTATCAAATAGCCGTTTATTTCGGCTTGTCGGAGTCCAAATCACCGAGGACTTGATCTGACGCGCGGACCCAAGCACTAGCTGGGAAAAAGATAGGCTATTTCTGTAGGGCTAAGATGTACTTTTCTCCACGTGACCTCAGTCTATACAAGGCTCAGATAAGTCCTAGCCTCAAGTACTGCTCACAGATTTGGGGTCCAGCGGCCCCGGCTACATTATCTATGCTCAATGCTGTTCAGTCTCGAGACCCCTCCGCACCGGCGGGTCGTCGGTGATCTAGCTCTATTCTACCGCTCTTTAGAGCCTCCCATCCTAACCGTGTCGAACATCCAGAAGTGCTTCGGTGTAAGAAACAATTTTGTTCGGTTAGAGTGAAACAACAGGAGCTTCTTAATAGGGCAAGCGCTCTGTGCGAAACAGCTGGGAGTTTTACGACTAGCCTGACTTCAGCACTTAAACGAAAATATACATTGAACTGATTGAAATTTACTATGTTCATTTAGATATCAAAGTAAATGTTATTAGGAGACGCGAGTGAAGATAAGAAGAAAAACTACGAAATTGCTTTATTTTTTTCAGAAATAAGGACGATTTTTTGCCCGGTCTTAGCGTTCTCAAATTTATGCAGTGTGCATGTTAGGGTTAAAGGAGCAGAGTTGTATCCCGTTAGCAATAAAATGTCTATATGAAACAAATCAAGATTGATTTTCTCGCTGTTTTCGTGTTGCTATCGTTTAGCAAATGACTATGCCTAGAGAGACCCACTTTGCATGAATTTCGTAATTTTCTGAGCTGTTGGATTTGTTTTTGAGAATGTCGCTTCATAGATAGCTTTCCGACTCACAAACAGTAGCGCCTAGTATCTTCAGTTAGTTTTCTGTACATGAGGATATATCGATACAAAGGATCATCACCCATAAGCAGGGTCTTCGGTATTGAAAACTACTCAAACTTCATGGTGATTGCACCTTAGATTTTTACGCTTAAGTATTTTAGAGCCTATATTGTTTCAACTCTCATTAACACGCCTGATTTATTTTAGTACTTGATTATTGTTTAACGTTCACAATTTTGGCAGCTTTGTCCAAACGTCAACCATTTTCGAAAGCTTTACTTATTATACATTTTCTGTGCTCGATGCTGTTCAGGGGAGAGCTATCCGCCTGATCGAGACTATTCTCTAACGGTCAGAATTTCGCACCGACAGACTGCATGAACATGTCCCGCAATGTGTCTGAAAAGACTGAACCTCCTCACTTTGGCCTCGCATCCTAACCATGTCGGACTTCGTGCATTCAGAACTGACCGATACGACCGCTCCTTTGTCCCCTGGGGTCGAGATTATGGAACAACATACCTGAGGAGGCTACTAACTCAAAATTCAAGTTAACAAAGTTTTTTAAGCTCCTCATAGCAGCCGCAGTGCCCTGGTATTTAGGCTTGTGATCACGCGGCTGCATCGGTATAAAAAAGCTTTGTGCTGTTAAAGAACCGCCAAGTGCTAAAAATAAAATAAAAATGTTGATAAAGGTTTGAAACATATATGTTCTAAAATATTCTAATGAAAAAATTCCACATATGCGATCAACTTGAAATTTAAGTTATACTAAGTGACATATAAATCCGAACACCCAGTTTAAATGGTTTTATTTTAATAAAAGTTGGTGAATGTATTTATCTTACTAGAAATAACAGGTGAAAAAATTTTCAGTTGGACATTCCGGTTTTTATACTGCTTTTTTTTAATTCACTAACGCTCTAAAAATGAATATTTCAGCCGCAGTAAAGAATCAACGTTGGCGGATTTTGGTTCTTGACATCCTTTACGATCGGTTACAATGCCTAGAGTACGGAGACCTGTACGATTTCGTCAACTTAGTGAGTTTGATAGGGGCCGTATAGTGGGACTTCGGGAAGCTGGACTTTCTTTTCGGGCAATTGCAGTTAGAGTGCAAAGAAGTGTAGACACTGTGGTTAGATGTTGTCAGGCATGGCTTCGAGAAGGCCGTACGCAAAGAGCAAGGGGCACTGGACGCCGCCGTAGAACAACAGACCGTGAAGATCACCGCCTAAGATTATTGGCCTTAAGGGACCGTTTCTCCACTACCAGGTCCATTGCAAATGAATGGTTTGCAGAACACGGAAGACCTATTGGCATGTGAAGTGTTTACCGACGAATGAGAAGTTTTGGCTTGTATTCATACCGGCCACAATGGGTCCTCTCTTTAACTCAAGAACACCGACGTAATCGCCTTGAGTGGTGCAGACAACGGTCACTCTGGGATCAGGAATGCAACAGTATTGTCTTTAGTGACGAGTCGTGCCAGGGTTAGAAGGCGACGTGGTGAAAGGAGGAATCCACAGTTTTTTGTTGAAAGACATGTTCATCACACTGTTGGAGTTATGGTTTGGGGTGCTATAGCTTATGGTTCCAGGTCACCTTTAATCTTCATCAGAGGTAACATGAACGCGCAGCGTTATATCCACGAAGTTCTAGAACCCCATCTTTTATCCTATCGTGACACCCTGGCAGATCCAACTTTCCAACAAGATAATGCCCGACCACATGTTGCAAGAGTCACAATAGACTTTCTTCAACATAATGATGTCACATTGTTATCATGGCCACCAAGATCTCCCGACTTATCCCCAATTGAGCACATGTGGGATATGATTTGAGTCATCTAAGTAACGACGCCTATCCTGTTTTGTAGAGCTCCTTGTATACCGGCATTCAGTACTGGCTGTACGCGCATTGGTATCAGGCAGTCATGTTAAAATACAGCAAATTATATTTAACTGCTTTGGAATTTTTGTAAGACAAATGGCATCGTTAGAAAGATTTCAATAATGCATAATCTTTATGTAAATGGCAAGAAGTAATTTTTCTGAATATGAGTGCGATATAGTTCTAAGTCTTTAATATTTCATGATTATTGTAATGTGCACAGGTGCGGTAACAATGCAGGAAGAAGAACCCGTTTCAAAGATAATGTCTCAAGCTTAAAACGTCATCTGAAATTATTTCGTATCCTTCAAATTCGCACTGTTTTGGACTCAGATTACTTGAACAATCTATTATCCGCATATGCTTTGCATGATAGGCCTGAAAATGGCTCAAATTCCAAGGTGATCAAATCTATGCGCTTTTTTGCATTTTAGTATTTTACAACATATGTATTTTAAACTTCAATCAACATTTTCCTTTTTATTCTAGGAGCCGATTGTTCTTTAAAAGCCCAATTTTTCTAATTTGGTGATTTTATCCATAATTAACACATATCTAAAATAAGAATCTTGCTGCAATGCGCTCTCATTAAAAATAAAAGTTGAAGGCTCATTGTATACTGATTTACAAAATGATTGCACTGCTATAAAGCCCTTTGACCTTTAATAATGAGTGGATGCACCCTGATGTGCTACGCATTCTCCAACGCGCCTAGGCATGCTTCTGATCAGGTGGTCAATGTCCTCCTGTGGTATCTCATTCCAGGCAACCACCAACTCCTCTCGAAGTGCTTCTAGAATCTGAGGACGACGTTGCAAATTGAGCAATCTCCTACCCATCATATCCCATACGTGCTCAATTGGGGATAAGTCGGGAGAACTTGGTGGCCTTGGTAACAATGTGACATCATTATGTTGAAAGAAGTCTATTGTGACTCTTGCAACATGTGGTCGGGCATTATCTTGTTGGAAAGTTGGATCTGCCAGGGTGTTAAGATAGGGTAAAAGATGGGGTTCTAGAACTTCGTGGATATAACGCTGCGCGTTCATGTTACCTGTGATGAAGATTAGAGGTGACCTGGAACCATAAGCTATAGCACCCCAAACCATAACTCCAACAGTGTGATGAACATGTCTTTCAACAAAAAACTGTGGATTCCTCCTTTCACCACGTCGCCTTCTAACCCTGGCACGACCATCGTGCATGCCTAAACAAAATCGAGACTTGTCACTAAAGACAATACTGTTCCATTCCTGATCCCAGAGTGACCGTTGTCTGCACCACTCAAGGCGATTACGTCGGTGTTCTCGAGTTAAAGGGAGGACCCAGTGTGGCCGGTATGAAAACAAGCCAAAACTTCTCATTCGTCAGTAAACACTTCGCATGCCAATAGGTCTTCCGTGTTCTGCAAACCATTCATTTGCAATGGACCTGGTAGTGGAGAAACGGTCCCTTAAGGCCAATAATCTTAGGCGGCGATCTTCACGGTCTGTTGTTCTACGGCGGCGTCCAGTGCCCCTTGCTCTTTGCGTACGGCCTTCTCGAAGCCATGCCTGACAACATCTAACCTCAGTGTCTACACTTCTTTGCACTCTAACTGCAATTGCCCGAAAAGAAAGTCCAGGTTCCCGAAGTCCCACTATACGGCGCCTATCAAACTCACTAAGTTGACGAAATCGTACAGGTCTCCGTACTCTAGGCATCGTAACCGATCGTAAAGGATGTCAAGAATAAAAAAACCGCCAACGTTGATTCTTTACTGCGGCTGAAATATTCATATTTAGAGCGCTGGTGAATTAAAAAAAGCAGTATAAAAACCGGAATGTCCAACTGATAAGGCTGAATGAACATTTTTTCACTTGTTATTTACAGTAAGATAAATACATTCACCAACTTTTATTAAAATAAAACCATTTAAACTGGGTGTTCGGATTTATACTATATGTCACTTAGTATATTATGTAAGGGTTAAATACACTGCACACTATCTCTTAAAACCGATCAATTCGAGAGGTCCAAAAAGGTTTTCACTGTACAGATTGAAGATATAAAACTATGTGAGTTCTCCCACAAACGCACCAAAAAGGTCAGCTGCCATATTGCAAGGTCTGAATGATATTCCTTTCAATATATTTTGTGGCCTACTCGAAATTCTGAAAAAATGTATCTAAATGGCAATGATCACCACTCGAAGCCTAAGAAAATTTCTTTTTTTACACCGATGCACCATCTCAGGCAGAAGCCTAAATGCCAGGGCACCCTGGCTGCTAAGAGGATCCCAGCCGAATGTTTAAATATTTTTTCACTTTGTGTTGAGCACTTAGGATTTAAAAAATACGAGCCTCTTCCACTTCAGTTGGGCCAACTATTGAAATCTTAGTTTTTTTCTTATCAAACACAAATAATAAAAATGTAGCAGCATGTTATAGGTTTAAAATATTAACAATGAATATTTTGATAATATATAGTAGAAAACACCAACTTTATCACTCCCTAATCAAATTTGCAGCATAAAAATAACACATGTTGCAATAACAGCATATCAACCAATTTTCATTTCAATGAAAAATAAGTCTATAACGCATAGGTGGCTGTGAAAAATAGAAGCCATGACAGTTGTTTTTATTAATCACAGCTGTCAGAATACGTTTAAAATAGTTTTGGGTAGTTAAGGTTTTCGAAATGTTATTAGTGAGAAAATTCGGTTACTGATAATTAATTTTTTTAATTCTGGTAAATCAAACTCGGAAATTAAACTTTGTTAGACTTATCGCGGTACAGTGTGAGAAATATTGTTAGAAGATATAACGTAACTGGTTCAGTTAATATTAAGCCACGATATGTGAAAAAAAGTAATATCATAAATGCCGACCGAAGAGCATTAAGAAGAATAATCGTGAAAAACAGGCGTGTCAATTATTTACAATTAAGTGCTCTGTGGAGTGCTTCTGTTGGAAGGAGAATTCCGAAGCCCACAACTCATAGAGAGGCCCACAAACTGGGGTTTAGCACTTGCAAGGTACCTAAGTTATCTTATAAAAAAAAAGTGAAGTAAAAACCCTAAAGTTGCACAACTTGTTTATAGGCCAAAGGGAAGCCACTATTAACTCCACTGCAAAAGAAAAATTGGCTTAGATGGGCTAAAGAACATAGACGATGGACACCTCAACAATGGTGTGCAATACAATCGAGTGATGAGCCCCGATTCGAAGTTTGTGTTGGTGTTCAGTATGAGGTTACGGGGCTTACAGATGTTCTACTTGTACGATGCGTGATCTGTGATTCGCCTGAAGAACTATTCGTATTTATAGCGTCACTTTCTAACTCTCCAGTACCATGGTCAATCGATACCACGTCGCTAATTCTGAATACAAACCGTAGATGGCAGATGAATGTACGAAATAGTAAACATTGTGCTGTATTCGATAAACTTCAAGCTCGATAATGTAGATGGCAGGATTGAAAGGCCTTCCAACAAATGCGGTTGGACGTTTATCTAAACATCGTTTGAATATCAAAGTTTCTAAAAGAACTCATAGTTCTATAGAGCTGGCGAATTTAAATAGCGAACCGACCAAATTCAGATTATTAGCCTAATTTCTAGTTAACTCTACTCGAGCACAACATGCGGACCATTTCGTCTTGCAAAATTATTCTTCTTTTCTTGATCAATCAACTACTAACTAACTTAAGAAAGTAGTAAATAATGAGATAACACAAGGATGACACGTCTTAAGAGCCGTGCATTTCGGTTGGCTGGAGTCCAGACCACCAAGGACTTCGTCGGGCACGACCACTTAGCCTCGAGTACTTCTCTCGTGCTTGGGGTGCTGCCACCCTGACTTCATTATCCATGAAAACTCTTTGGAACCCTTTCGCACCAGCGGGCCTTCGGCAATCTAGCTCTCTTCTACCGCTACGACAACGAGTTTTTCTCCTCAGAGCTCTTCTCCACGATGGCGCCGCGCGATGTGCCTGCCGGGCAGACCCGCTTGACTTCGGCATTCCATTCTGTACGATTTCGTATATCCAGAACTGGCCAACCCAGCTGTTCTTTGTCGCTAGGTTACCGAGACTGTATAACAGTCTACATCAGATTTTTCACAGTTCTACTAACTTTAGGCAGTTCAAAAATCAAATATTCTTCAAGCTCCTCATAGCAGCCGCGGTGCCCTAGCATTTGGGCTTCTGCCTGCACGGTTGCTTCGTTGTAACAAAAAACCCAAAAGCTACTGCTATTTTTGAATAGGAGATATCAACGGTGGGTTAGACAACAAGCCCCTTTTGAAACGGTGATAGCGGTACCAGTTCAAAGCACTTAAATGTAAATTTTTGGCCCAGACTAAAGACTTCGGTCCTCGTGTCCGTTACGTCCTGTACAAAAATGCCTTAACCTATTAATTTGAGTTGAGAGTGTAAAAAGTTCAGAGCACTTGCAAGTGATAGGACGATTCCTGAATACCTGTGCTGGAACATTTAATGGAACTTCTACAAGATATCCTACGTTACCTTGTTTACCACACAATTTCTAGTTGCTATAACACGGTGAATAAATAGTACTTCTGGCGTTTCGGATGCCACAACAGCAACTGGGTGACGTAAAAATCTGTAGATCTGATTGTTTTATCTGACCTTTCCGTGATGCAAATTAAATTGTAATAATAGTTCGCGAGAGTTCCAGATTGAAGTAATCCTAGGTCCTTTTGTAATTTGAAAACTATTGCTATAACTATATACAACTATACCATGGAAATCCTCCGCTAACTATTTTGGTGTCATTCTGGACAAAGGGAAGACTTGGCGGAACCATAGGTATAGAAACGCTAAAAACTAAATTCCATTATTATGTAAACGTCCAAAATTAAGTTTGATTAACGAGATTCGACTCTATAAGGTGGTCATAAGACCAGCCATGACTTACGCATGTGCGGCTTGGTGTTTTATTGCTAAAACACACATCTGCAGGTTCTGCAAAGCAGGACGTTGCGCACTATTGCTGACGCCCCATGGTATGTCTCTAACGAAACTCTACATAGAGACCTCGATGTCCCTTACCTAAAGGACCACATTAAGCAACAGGCGCAGCGGCGCTATAGCCTAGCGGAATCGCACAGCAACCCTCTGTTGCGTGAGCCAGTGGACTACACAGTGGAGCAAGTTCGCAAGCACAAAAGGCCGCGGCTCGCACTGTAATCAAAATTAATTCGTGAACTTGAAAAAATCGTTAAAAAAAATCTGAAAATTGATTTTAACAATGTCTAAACGCTGCATATCCCAAAAGATTCTCTTCTTGCCCGTTGCCTTTCCAAACTTTAGTCTTCGATGTTCCTCGAGCTACTCATAATTTTTAGGTATAGCTAACACTTTTTCAGAAGCTTCAATTAGCTTAATATATTTCTGAACGTTTTTCAGTGTCCTCATATTTCATCGAATATTTCACTTACAACTGATGTTGCTTAATATTTCCGTGCACCTCAAAATTGCAAATAAACGTCTCAATCAACTTCATTCTTTTCTCTTCTAGTGACTGTATAATTAAACACCACTTGTACGATAATAAACGTAATCCAATAAGACCACTTTCTACAAAGAATACCAATAATTATTAGCAGCATCTTGCATAATTCCAGCTCATTACAAAATTGACCAAAACGAGAACCGTTCGCGTTAGCATTTAAATCCTATTATTATATGCACTGTAAAAATATTGGTAAAATAAATAATCATGAAGAGTCCTTGTAGTGGCCGATTATGAAATCGGTATCCAGCTATTAATCTTCATTTATAGAAAATTACGCAGCCCGCTGATATCCTAGGCCAGAGAGAAGTAAAGACTTTTGTATCTGGTTACGGTACCACGGCCTAGTTATTATATTTTGCTAGTATTAATTGCGTAATAAATAAATAGTACTGCAAAAATAGCGTCTAGATGGTTCACTCTGCACTTCAGTCATCAGTTCCCATAGGACGAAGTTCAGCACAAGCTAAACCCTTTGGCAAAAAAGAATGTACAACAGAGAAATTAAACATTCAAACAGGCTGTTACAATTAGTCCATAGATATTGTTTACCTGGCCTACCGGTTATACTGTCATATATACATATCTGACCGCCCGGCGTGCCGAACGTGGCAGCGCCTACCGTAGCGTCGCTGCAGTACGGTCAGAACAGTCGACCGGATCAGAGCTCGCTAACTGATAAAGACAGAGAAAATGTTTTAAATGCAAATCTACGGGAACATCTACGATTTGTGAAATATGGCTAATAGGTGCATTGAATGTTGCCCTTTTATAGCTCCTTATATTACCCATATTTTAAATAGTTGTATTAAAAGGTCTTATTTTCCTGAAAGCTGGAAGCTTGCCAACATTCTCCATTAGCTGAGGTTAACAATCCGACAGAATTTGGTCAACGCTTTTACCGACCATTTCTAAACTTTTGGAAAAGGCAATCGCTATAAAAGTTGTTAACTACGTTTTTGCCAACAATATCATCCCCCCTAGACAGTCAGGGTTTAGAACCGGGTACAGTTGTTCCACAGCGTTAACATATTTTGTGGATGATGTCATCAGAGAACAGTATGCGGGAAATGCTACTGTCTTGGTGTTATTGGACTACACCGAAGCATTTGACATGATTAATCATGAGATACTAGTGGCTATTCTGAAATATATTGGATTAGAGCAGCCGGCCTATGCATTCATCAATTCCTTTTATCTGAAAGGATGCAGCGCGTGACTTTGGACAAGGACATATCAGATACAGTTACGATTACATCAGGGGTGCCCCAGGGCAGTATTTTGGGTCCATTATTGTATAGCCTATATGCTTTTAATTTCATGAAGTCGCTAAGTTATTGTCAATATCATCTTTATGCTGACGACACTCAAATGTATGCCTCTTTTAAACCTGATCTGTCAGAACTTATAAGAAACCGACTGAATACCGACTTGAATAGCCTTCTCAAAACCTCTGAAGTTTACTTGTGGAGCTCGCGTGCAAAACCGGATATATGCACTTTTACAGTTTTTTCAGGCGATGAATAAAGCACCCTACATATTTATTTTAAAAAAATGGGTTATTTTGTGACAACAGTTTCAATTTAATGGGGTTGACCAACTGATTGACGTATATTTGTATCTAAAACAAATTAACAACTCGGTGTTATTAGCAAAAAAACATTAGAAATATCCGGTTTTGCACACAAAATGACATACTGTGAGCGAAAAAGTTTATTTATTTATCTTTAAATAAATAAAACAAGGTAGTTAAAGTAATCTTTGCAAAAAGAGCAAACAAAATAAATATGTATTGCAGTCTACTCGTACAGGCAATCGCATAGCTGGTCTCCATCTTCTCGGGTTTCATTGTCTTCCGAAATATCTACGTCTTCTCCTCTGTTACTGTGTAATAAGGGGTTGTACCAGAAAAGGACTTCCCTGTTTCGCCAATTTTTACCGAAATGCTCCTTCATTTTTTTTTTTTTTTTTTTTTTTATATCGAACCAGCCGCGCAGGCAGAAGCCTAAATGGCGGAACACCGCGGCTGCTATGATGATCCCAAAGAAATTTTGTTAATACGATTTTTGAACTGCCTAAGGTTAGTAGAACTGGGAAAAGCTTCCTCCCGTAGATTGTTCCACAATCTAGACACCCTCGGGACAAAGGAGCGGTCGTATCGGCCAGTTCTGGATGTACGAAGTTTGACACAGTTAGGATGGGACGCCGAAGTCAGGCGAGTCTGTCTGGCAGGCACATCGCGCGGCGGCATCATGGAAGAGAGCTCTGAGGAGCAAAGCCCGTTGGTGTAGCGATAGAAAAGAGCTAGATCGCCGACGGCCCGCCGGTGCGAAAAAGTCCCGAGACTGTCTGTTAGGGAAGAGTCATCGATCAGTCGGACCGCCCTCCTCTGGACAGCATCGAGCATGGACAATGTAGTCGGGGCGGCAGCACCCCAAATGTGTGAGCAATACTCGAGGCTAGGCCTTATCTGGGCCTTGTATAGAGTGAGAAAGTCATGCGGAGAAAAGTACTTCTTAGCCCTAAACAAATAGCCTAGCTTTTTCCCAGCAGCTGCAGCTATTGAAGAGATGTGTTCGTGCCAGATCAGGTCCTCGGTGATCTGGACTCCGACCAGCCGAAATGAATGGCTCTTTGGTAGAACTCGACCGTCCATCGAAACTGTATGGGCGCTAGGACGCTTTTTGTTCGTCAAAGTACAGTACTGTGTTTTGGAAGCATTGAACTGTACAAGATTGTTGCGTCCCCAAGCAGTGATAGCCTCCAGGTCTCTTGTCAGAGAAGAAGTCGTCGCTTTTCTTCTTTTTTCCAGCTCAGCGGCAGAGATCGGCTTGTCACTCTGAATTCCTGCATGTAGAGTGCTGTCATCAGCGAAGCTGTGGATTGGGTTGATCGTGCAGGAAAGGAGGTCGTTGATATGTAAGAGAAACAGTGTTGGAGCCAAGACCGATCCCTGGGGAACACCCGCGTTGACGTTGTGGGATGAAGAGGAGAATCCGTCAATTACGACGGATATCTTGCGGCCAGAGATAAAGTCAGCCACCCATCTGCAAAGCTTTTCTGGAAGGCCGTAGGATGGAGGTTTGCTTAAGAGGGCAGCGTGCCACAGCTGATCGAACGCTTTCGTGATGTCAAGAGCAACGACGTGAGCCTCACCATGAGACTGGATGAGTTTACTCCACAGTTGCGTGACGTAAGCTAGGAGGTCCCCTGTGGATCGTTGGTGCCGGAAACCGTACTGCCTGTCGCTAATCAAGCTGTGACGTTCGAGGTAGTCCAGAAGCTCGCGATTTGTGCACCTCTCCATCACTTTACTTATAACAGAAAGCAGAGCTATAGGCCTGTAGTTGTAAGGGTCGGTTTTAGATCCTTTTTTTGGGATGGGCTGTACATGAGCAAATTTCCAGTTTTCTGGGAAGGTGCTGGATTCATAAGATATCTGGAAGAGACGCGAAAGAACTGGAGCAAGCTCCGCTGCACATCTCTTCAGTACAATGGCAGGAATCAAGTCCGGACCAGAAGCTTTGTTGATGTCGAGCGACAAGAGCACTCGTCTTACGGTCTCATGCCTGAATGTTACCTCCCGCATAGTGTGGGGAACCCTTTGAATTGACGGCACTTGGGCGTTGGTGGGGACGTCCATGGTGGAGTTGGCAGCAAAGATCTTGGCTAGCACTTCCGCCTTGGCCTTTGAGTCGAATACAATAGTTCCATCCTGACACGTAAGTGGTGGAAGGCTACTGTGTGAGAAGTTGTTTCCAATCTGCTTGGCCAGCGTCCAGAAAGACCGACTGCCATTGCGCTGCGACATTACCCTGTGCCTAACTTTTATATCATGCTGGTTTTTGGCATTGCGAACCGCTTCGTTATATTTGTTTCTGGACTCGACGTCGGCTTGTCTGTTCTCTACAGTGGGGTTTTGTAAGTAGGTTCTGTGGGCCTTGATCTTCTGCTGGCGAGCAGTGTCACACGATTTGTTGAACCAGCTGTTGGACCCTGGTTTAGGAACTTTCACTGTGTGAGGGATGTATTCCTCCATTCCGACGTGGATAATTTCGGTTATTGAAGAACAGACAGTCGACGCATCCGCGTCAGTGAAACAGACGTCTCTCCAAGGAAAGCTAGAGAAGAAGTCTCTGAGCCCCTCCCAGTCGGCATGTCCGTAATGCCAAGTTTTGCGGCCTGTGCAAGTTTCTGCTGAAACCTAACCTCCACAACACCGTGATCTGAGTTACCCAGGGGGGACAGGACAGCAGTGCTGTAAGGGGCAGGATGCGTGGTCAGAAAGAGATCCAGCAGGCTACTGGCGTGTGACGAGACGCGGGGGAAAAAAGTAGGGCTCGTCACCAGCTGGGTCAGCCCTTCAGTAAGAGCGAACGCTTCGACTGCACGACCTGCTGCATCGGTCTTATTTGAGCCCAACCAAAGCTCATTATGGGTATTGAAATCACCGAGAAGAACTACCTCTGAAGCGGGGTGATTGATGTTCAGGAAGTCGAACTGGACGGCGAGGTATCCGAGTAGGTCATCCCAGTTATGGTTCGATGGAGAGCGATAAAGGCAGCAAATAAATTTGGGTGATGTTTAGGAGTTGAGGCGAAGCCACAGAATGTCCTTCCGGTCTGATTCCAAAGAAAGATCCCTGGAGCAGGAAAGACTGCTGCGGACAAAAGCCACAACTCCCCCGTTCTTTCTTAGATTGGAGTGCACCTCGTAGTTTGGGAAGTTGAGATGGTTAATCGGTGCAGTCTCTGAGATTTTTGTCTCCGCCAAGAAAAGCACGGCGGGACGATTGGATAGCAGGTAGTGATGAACAGCATCAATGTTGCTGTTGATCCCGCAGATGTTCGAAAAACAAATTTTATCTTCGATGTTGTTCCCTCGAACCCACCCTCCACCCGGACATTCCGAGAGTGGAGTGAGTTTACGTCCGGAGTTTTTAGTGCTCGAGGGATCCATCATCATTAATTTCTTTGTTTTGGTAGATAACCGACTGCATAGCTTAGGTGTGGAAACATGCGGACATTTATAAGACACCCTGGGAAAAGCTAGCGGGTGGTACTGCCTCGGTCGACTGGTCCTTGTCTACCACCTTCTTTTTACGTGCTAGTGATGTTAAATAGACCTAAAGTGGCCCGTTGGCGGACTTGTACCGCCACCCGGCAATCGGTACTGAGGTATTCCTTAACGCGTGTACAATCACTTGGACGGGAAGAATTAGTATACTGGATACAATGACTTCCGGAACAAGCATTTGCCACGGCCCTCGCTCAGTAGGGGCACATCAATTGATTCAAACTTTTTTCTTCTTATCTAGTATGGAGTTACTCAATGGTAACCTAGCTGTATGTTTTCTGATTTCCCCCTCTTAACAAGCGACTCCCAAGTTGTGTCACCTGATGCTGCGACTTATAAAATTTAAACTTTTTTACTTTAATAGTAGTTTCACTATTTCTATTCAGAAATCGTTTTAACTGGATTTTTTTGCATTCAGCAATTCCATTTATTTTCTTATACACCTTTTCCAGTTCTTTAACATCACACATTTGCCAGTCCTGACCGCGCGTTTTTACCGAATCTATTTCCAAATACATTTCTATGTCAGTAACGAACTATAAATTGTAACAGGATACGCACAGACTTGTTTATTTGGATATATCCACTTTTGCCTGCAAGATTTGGATCTAACCAGTCAAAAGTCAAACTTCACTTAACAAATTTAAAGGTTTTGGTTGCAAACGAATATGTAGACCTATAGATATCAGGCCCCAGACCCAGAAACCACAAAAACAATATTTTGCATAAAAGTGGATATATCCGGTTTTGCACGCGAGCTTCTCACTTGTTAAAGATAAACCCTAGTAAATCGACGACTATATTGTTTTGTAGCGATTCCTACAGAAACGTATTAGAGAATAATATTAAGCTCAAACTAGGGGACAATATAATATCATTTAGGGATTCCGTAAAGGATTTGTGCTTAGTGGTTGAGTCTGAACTTAAGTTTAGAGAGCACATTACTCTGTGCCTAAGAAAAGCATATTCAATGTTAAAATAATTTAGCCCCATAGACATTACCTATCACAAAATATTAAAGCCACGCTCTGCGAAGTTTTAGTGTTGTCCCACTTCAACTTTGCTGATATGGTATATGGCCCATTCCTTGTGAGTGTGGAACTAACACGGGTTCAAAAAGCTCAGAATTCTTGTCTGAGACTGATATTTGGCATAAGGGGTCGACAAAGAGTATCCCACAAACTACCTGAACTGGGATGGTTGAATATGGCTGAGAGGCGTACCTTCTTACACTTTACTTCACTCTACTTCCGTTTTTTTCAAGATTATAAAATATAAAAGCCCCCCTTATCGTCACTTAAAGATTAGTTATCGGACTGATGTATATAATCTAAACATTAGAAGATTGAATTTGATTACAATACCATCACACAATAAAGAATCATTTAAGAAATAATTCTCATATCAAATTGCTATTTTGATAGATAAATTCAAAGTTAAAGATTTTTCTCTCTCGGTAGCTACATTTAAGATGAACCTTAAAAGTGATTTACTGTCTCAGATATCATAGAAAACACATATCCTGCTCCCCCTTTTCTCTTCTTCTCTTTCCCCTCGCTTTCTCTTCTCACTCTAAATTTCCATTTCTCTACTTACTATACTTCGCTATGTTTCTTAATATTAAAACATTATCAGTTATCAATAGCCATTTTGTATTACAATAGAATCGTTTAAATTTATTTGTTTTTTTTTGCTCTAGCAGCTGCTTCCTTAAGAGGCAAGCTGATGTAGCCCCCTACTCTCTTAAGGCTTTTGGTTTGTAAACTTTGTATACTAAGTGACATATAAATCCGAACACCCAGTTTAAATGGTTTTATTTTAATAAAATTTTGTATAAGTACTTAATGAAGCATAATAAGTAAATGATAAAAATTTCAAAATGATTGCACTGCTTTTAAGCCCTTTGACCTTTAATAATGTGTGGATGCACCCTGATATGCTACGCATTCTCCAACGCGCCTAGGCATGCCTCTGATCAGGTGGTCAATGTCCTCCTGTTGTATCTCATTCCAGGCAACCACCAACTCCTCTCGAAGTGCTTCTAGAGTCTGAGGAGGACCTTGCAAATTGAGCAATCTCCTACCCATCATATCCCACACGTGCTCAATTGGGGATAAGTCGGAAGATCTTGGTGGCCATGGTGACAATGTGACATCATTATGTTGAAAGAAGTCTATTTTGACTCTTGCAACATGTGGTCGATCATTATCTTGTTGGAAAGTTGGATCTGCCAGGGTGTCAAGATAGGGTAAAAGGTGGGGTTCTAGAGCTTCGTGGATATAACGCTGCGCGTTCATGTTACCTCTGATGAAGATTAAAGGTGACCTGGAACCATAAGCTATAGCACCCCAAACCATAACTCCAACAGTGTGATGAACATGTCTTTCAACAAAAAACTGTGGATTCCTCCTTTCACCACGTCGCCTTCTAACCCTGGCACGACCATCGTGCATGCCTAAACAAAATCGAGCCTCGTCACTAAAGACAATACTGTTCCATTCCTGATCCCAGAGTGATCGTTGTCTACACCACTCAAGGCGATTACGTCGGTGTTCTCGAGTTAAAGGGAGGACCCAGTGTGGCCGGTATGAAAACAAGCCAAAACTTCTCATTCGTCGGTAAACACTTCGCATGCTAATAGGTCTTCCGTGTTCTGCAAATCATTCATTTGCAATGGACCTGGTAGTGGAGAAACGGTCCCTTAAGGCCAATAATCTTAGGCGGCGATCTTCACGGTCTGTTGTTCTACGGCGGCGTCCAGTGCCCCTTGCTCTTTGCGTACGGCCTTCTCGAAGCCATGCCTGACAACACCTAACCACAGTGTCTACACTTCTTTGCACTCTAACTGCAATTGCCCAAAAAGAAGGTCCAGCTTCCCGAAGTCCCACTATACGGCCCCTATCAAACTCACTAAGTTGACGAAATCGTACAGGTCTCCGTACTCTAGGCATCGTAACCGATCGTAAAGGATGTCAAGAACCAAAATCCGCCAACGTTGATTCTTTACTGCGGCTGAAATATTCATTTTTAGAGCGTTGGTGAATTAAAAAAAGCAGTATAAAAACAGGAATGTCCAACTGATCAAGCTGAACATTTTTTCACTTGTTATTTACAGTAAGATAAATACATTCACCAACTTTTATCAAAATAAAACCATTTAAACTGGGTGTTCGGATTTATATGTCACTTAGTATATATACTGTTTAATGGGGGTAATAAATATTATTATTATTATTATTATTATTATTAATTACCGAGTTTGGATGAGTATAAATATACTAACATCAAAACATTGATATGAACTCTCCCTCACCCCTGCGAAACGTCAAAAAAAGAAGTTTAGGCGATTATTATTTTCTCCGCTGAACTGATTTCCAAAAACAACAAGGCTTATTCTTCCGTGGAATAGTAGCACGCTTGTGTGAAAATTTGATCCGAGCGTTACTTTCAAAGCTACAGAGGGGTCAAGAATTAGCGGACAGACAGACAGAGAACAGACCAACGAAAATCAGTGACATGATTTTTCGTGATGTAACATTAAAGAAATATAATATCTCAATTTTGGAATTATTCACGAACAATACTTTTTTATGTGTGCTAAGTAAAATTATGGAGTCGCTAAGGAAACAGTAGACGAGCATAAAAAGTTTGGTGGCTAACAAGAGTAACAAATTGACCGATGGCGATGGAGCAAGGACTAAATCATCCATAAAGGTAATAGAGGTTTGAATACTGGTTCTGATACACCACATATTTTTTTCTGCTTCATATACAGGGTGTAAAGTTAGTAGTGGATCAACGAAAGTCAGGTGATAGAGAGCCTCAAGACCTATCGAATACGTGTTGTCCGAAACTTTATAGTTCAGGAGATATTTGCAATTTTGTGAAATTCCGAAAAAAAAAACGGGATAATGAAACTCAATCGCAATTACTACTATACTACAACTATTTAAAACTGTAATGACTCATACGTGTGATCAACACGTGATCAGAGCTCGATCCCGGCTTCCTTCCAGTACAGCCGTATAGCGTACGACATATGTCGTTTCTGTGGCTTTGCGGTGGTCAACAGCACAGACAGAGATGAAAATAATGGCGTCGGCAACGCATTGGAACGTGTTTCGTTGAGCGATCGCATATTGTGTGTTTTTATAAGAATTGTTGTGTGATTGTTATTGTTGTGGTTTCTGTGGTTACTGTTTTGGTTATACTTAACCATGGAGAGTACAAATTGCACGAGTGGAAGTACTGAAAGCCAGGGAAGGAGTAGACGGCTTCGTAAAGCACTGAAGAGGGACGCGAAAGAAATCGTGCTCAACGTGTTCAATTATCTGAACAGAACTATGTCGCAGGGAGATGCACTCGCGCGTTGTGAAAGTATGACAGGCGTTCCAGAGTGGACCATTCGCAGGGTGGTGCATGAAAAGAAGAAAACTGGAGCTACTACTGATCCAAAGTTTAATTTGAAGGGACGAAAGGCCGTTAAATTGGATGACGATAGCAAAATGGCATTAAGGCGAACTGTACATTCATTCTTCTTTAGGAATGAGATACCAACCCTCAAGGCTGTACATGCAGCGATCAAGGAAAATGAAATTATACCCCAAATGAGCGTCGAGGTAATGAGGGAATCCCTGCACGAAATTAATTTTCGTTACGAAACGCGTAATTGGAAGTCAGTATTGATAGAGAGACCTGAAATAGTCGCCTGGCGTCGAAAATACCTACGCGAAATGATTGAATATAGGCGACAAAGCAGAAAAATCTATCATTTGGACGAGACATGGGTAAATGCACGTCACACACAGTTAAAAAAACCTGGATAGACAAAAAAGTAGTGAGTAACCGACAAGCAAGCATTGAAGGTTTGTCAACAGGTCTTCGTGGACCGTCAGGGAAAGGTCAAAGATTGATCGTAACTCATATTGGTAGCGATAGTGGCTTTTTAGAAGAGTGTGACTTGATTTTCGTCTCTAAGAAAGGAGGTGATTACCAAGACGAAATAAAAGCCAGCTGCTTCGAGAGCTGGTTTCAAGGGGTGCTTCAGCGAGTTGAGCCCAACTCTGTGATCGTCATGGATAATGCTTCCTACCATAGTCGTCGAGCCGAAAATGTACCGACTATGGGATCTCGAAAAAGTGACATGCAGCAATGGTTGCGCGAAAAAGGAATCCCGTTTGACGATTCATGTGTGAAAGCGGAATTGTATGAAAAAATTAAACAGCACAAACCTGCGAACATTAGTTACGTGACTGATGAGATGGCCCGTCAATGTGGTGTCACTGTGCTGCGGTTACCGCCCTACCACTGTGAACTGAACCCAATAGAGCTCATCTGGGCTCAAGTGAAGGGTTATATTGCGCGCCATAACACAACCTTCAAATTACCACACGTTAAGGTTTTACTTGAGACTTCCATACAGCTAGTAACGCCCTAAGCTTGGCAGAATGCTATCCGTCATGTTGTGAAGGAAGAAACAAAAATGTGGCAGCTTGACCACCACATCGACACCATTATAGAGCCAGTTATAGTCAATTTCAACGAGGAAAGCGACAGCGACAGTTTATTACTGTCAGATGTAAGTGGAAGCGACGATGAATAAAGGTAATTCACAAATTTTTGACTTACAATATGTTTCAAACCACTCTTTATTAAGCATGTGACAAATCTAGTTCACCCATGTTAAACATTCATACCCCGCCTATGAACAGCCGACTACTGGTAGTTAAGTGATGTTCACGTGAACATCGATGGGTCATTACAGTTTTAGATAGTTATAGTATAAACCGTTAGGCTTAGGGCTGTGATTTATTGTATGAGATGAGCTAAATGGTTAGCTTCAGCAATGTTTATGTCACTTTTTAACAGGGCTTATTAGAAATCAACGCCAAAAATCTTAAACTCATTTTTTGTGAAAGGTTTCTTCCATTCCTCAGCTTTGGAGGGTGGTAAAAAAACATGAGGTCGATATCATTATTCATTTTATTGCAAAAGCTATTGCAATCTATATAGAATAAACCCTGAAAATTTCATCTTGCTATGGCGAGTGTATCATGTCACGTTCATTGCTGCGATGCGATAAACGTAGGAACTTACTGTCTGCATCATGAATGAAAGGTTAATTCCATGACATTTGACTGATATCTAGCTCCCATGTCAAAATTAGGACACTTTCTGATTGCAGTGCATACTAGAATTTACTACGTCACAGTCTTTTCGTGACATTCGGAAATTATTCATTTTACGGAGTCATTCAAAAGTTATTCCAACAAGAACAATCTCGAGTAGCATCTGTTATGGGCGAAAAACTCCGTAACTAATAGTATAATAATTTATCTTCAAAAACTATATCGATACATATGAATGAAAAATCCGCAGAAGGGTGACGCTTGTGCGCAGGTAAATATCCCGAGATACTTCTTACTTGAATAAGAGCTCTTGATTGGCGATTTTGGCCTAATAAGGATGGCATACAACTACGTTTCAAATTTGTTCTATGAATACATGCATCGTGAAATTAAAATCTGTGTCAGTAGTCTCTTCAGTTACATAACGTATGCAGATAGCTGTCATCTAAGCCGACATCCATATTCATTCGTATAATTTATCTGATAGAAGTGTGACGAAGCAATTTCCTCCGGAATGTTTACTATGTTGAACTGTCAGGTGTTGGATAACTTTTACACCTATTTGACACAGCAACATTTCACAGGACTTGGGTGGGAATATGTTGGTTGAAAGCGTAACTAAAAATGTCATTACATTGTGAAAATTCACAGCGATGTACACTCTGCTGGAAACGTATCTATAACTTTGCGTATTAATAAAGTTTCAGAGACTAGGTTTCTCCTGTTCATACGGGGTTGCTTGAAATTCGGCTCTCACCACTGCGATCTTAGAAACGGTAATAGATAGGAAGCGCAGAGTTGCGCATTTAGGTATCTAAAAAAATGGCACAGGAAGTTTCGCAACTCCAAGTATTTCCGGAGATAGGTGAAGAAAACCTAAGGTTCCCTAGATATTTTTTATTTTGTACGTGCCACTTTTCCTCCTCTAGATGATGGCATAATTAGAATTTCACTATTATTATCTAACACGTGCCGGCCGACTCCACTGTTGGATAATGTGGAGGTTATCAGTGGAAAAAAAAGATGAAATCTCGGGGAACTTTTCAATAGTTGATAGTTTTAAAATCTCCAAATTTCTTCCAAAATCAATCAACGCTTTTTTCAAAAAACCTTTCAAAATGATTTGCCATTTAATAATAATAATTCCGTCCTAATCGAACCTCATCAGTCCATTTTTTTATTCATCGACTATGTGTTCCCTTCACTGTTGTTTTAAAAACAATTTCAGCAACAATCTCGCCGACTTACTCCAGATGATGAAGACATAGATCTTCGAAAGCTTGAGAGTTTAAGTTATAAGAGTATACTTTTGCAATACTTTGCCTCCTACCCAAAGAAATTAAAGGATATCTTCAGTTAAGGCAATTAACTATGAATACTATATATATATCATATTTGTGTTTTCAGCTCCTGAAGATGGCTCCATAGAGAATGCCTAAAGCTCGAGATTACCGTTAAAAGAATTTACTAAAGCATAAACAAATTTTGCCAATTTCCCAATTAACAATTAATTGTATTTTTTCCCAACTGGTCGTTGGGAATGCAATGACTATAGTTTGGCAAACGGATCTGCAACATCGGGGTATCGGTGAGGGGAAAGCAAAACATGGCTGGTTTCATTCATAAAATGCCAGCGGCGTGCGGTATTTTATAAAAGTTTGGGATTATTTCATAATTGGTTTAAATTTAGTAAACTATACGTTTATGTTTCACTTTAAATTTGGGAAGTATCTCAATAAGCCGACAATGATATGGAGCATTGTCCATAATAATAAATAAAGTCTCGGGTAAACTCAAAAATAGCTGTTCTCTACAGTCTACACCATGTAAAAAAACACTTGAGTTTATTTCTACACTTCAACAAACGGAAAAATGTCTACTCACTTCCCAAAATTGCCACAATTCAAAAAATCATGATAACTGCGCGATTTAAAACCTAATTTGAAAATCAAGCTAGCGTTTTTGTCAAAGCCGTAAATAAAATATATTTTTCAAATACAAATAGATACTTAACGTGGTTTTTGAACTTGAGAATATATATATATATATATATATATATATATATATATATTATACATCCGTGATCTTATAATATGCTCATTTACTTTAAAAAGTGCCACAAGCCGAAACATGTCCAGAATTAATTTTTCTTTTTTAATCCGCATCTTTCTGGATTCCTATTGTTGCAATTTTGGACTGTTGATGTGGATATTTCTAGAGCATCGGTGTCGCTTAAATAGAAACAAAGAACTTTAAACATATTTCATATATGTTTAACTTATAACCTCTGTAATGAATAATACTTACATTATACAGCATTTCAAAATTACATTTCACCTATTGAATTACCAATGGTGTTCATCAACTTCATCATTATCATCATCGTCACTGTCGTCATCAGTTTCGCTGTCGTCATCTTGCCCTATAGTTATTATAACTGGTTCCATTTCCTCCATAAATTGATCATTTTCCCAAAATTTATCTTCAATGTCCCTAACATGTTGACAAAATTTCTGCCAATCATTAATGGATATTAAGGACATCGCTTCCTGAGTAACTTCTTTCAGTGCGGTTAAACTGAAGTTTCCAGTGGTATTGCGGCTTCTTATATGAAATTTATGCTTTGCCCAAGCTAATTCTATTGGGTTTAGCTCGCATAAATAAGGAGGTGTTCTTAGAGGAGTATGTCCATGTGATCTTATGATCCGATCAAATACATAATTTTTTTGGTTGTCAGGGGGCTTACGAAGTAAGACCAGATCGAACAAGTAAAATTTTCTGGCAGTTGCCTCATGATTTATGCCTATAAAATATTTTATTGTATAGTTTGATATGTACATGCATGTTTTGAGTCATAAGTACCTTTCATTGTCAACCAGGCCATTATATCTTTTTTCGAAGATGATTTTGTCGGGGTTTTATCTTCCTGGACGGAATGATATGGGGCATTGTCAAATACGATAACCGAATTGGCAGGTATATTCGGGAGGAGTTTTTCGGTGAGCCAGCGTGTGAAATTTTCCCGATTCATCTGACCGTGGTAATCGCCTGTAGCTAATCCCGCCTTAAATATCAAACAGGCATTGTCAACAAATCGATTTTCTGAACCTGCATGCACTATAATGAGTCGACCTAAAATATACAAGACGATTATATAATATGTTACAAATCAGAGTTAAATTTAAGATATATATAGCATTTTTGCTTACCTGTAGAACCTATACTGCTTATTACACCAGAAACAGTTTCGCTCTGCCAGCATTTTTTGAAAGTCAAGTCATTTTCCACCCAGGTTTCGTCCAAATAAACAATATTGTGCCCTTCTTCACGATATCTACGTATCTCACGGATGTATTTGTACCTCCATTGCAATATATTAGGCCTCTATCAAAACTTTTCTTACATTTTGTCATTTGCGCCAAAAAAAAAACATTTGATTTTAATAAACTCCTGAGTGTTTCCCTAGAATAGGGGAAATTTGAGTCTTCTCTCAACTTTTGTAATAACTTCCTAGTTGTCGGGATAACTGTATATTCAAGATAAAATCTGTTTATCAAATGTCTAGTAATCTGAAAATCAAAATCTTCATCTTTCTCAACAAGAGACTGACCCGGTCTTTTTTTCCCGGGACTGGATAACATTTTATTGGGGTATTTTCTAGTCTTTCTTTATCTTCGTTATGAATTTTCCTAACAGAAGATACTCCGAATCCGGTATAAAGGGACACCCTATCAAGCTTACGTTTAAGCAACAACTTGAGGGAATTGTTTGCCGCTTCCTCATCGCAAACCCTATAAATAATCATCAGAATGTTAGCTTAGCATTTCCTTGTTTTTTATTTATATTCAGACTCAGTCGTCAAAAACTACAATTATTGCATATTATTATTAAAAACCTATAAACATTCGCAATCACTTCTGTTGTTTGGCTATGAAGCGTCTTTCCGCGAGTAAATTGGTTCATTTTAAAGAAATAATACTAAAACGAATAGCAATAACAAATAACAAAACACTAAACTATTCAAAAACACACAGCACTAAACATACAAACCTAATAGAACAATAAATAGTTAACAATAATAGTTGTAAAACTCATACACGATCAACGGAGATAAAACCTACGCCACTGGACTTTTCAATAGTATGGATATTCCAAGAAAGGAGCAAAAAATTGTCTGGGACGCTACCCAATAGGGAGTCGAATTTTCTCATGGCGACAAAACATGTGAGGATATCCGCCAATCAGATTCGTTCAGGCGGTGTCCAATATACCTTTCGGGTGGTTGTTGCCAGCTCAACCGATGTCGATAAGATCTTTGGAAAAATGTTTACTTATAATACGATTCAGTAGTAAAAAATAGTTATTAAATACAAATAGAGCTAACAACCCATTAAAATACTCAGTATTTTGAATTATTATTTTTTGGAATTGTGAAAAATCGATTTTCAAATCATTGAAATTACTTCATTACTGCTTTTTTGTAGTTAAATTTGGCAATATCGAATATTTTCGGTCGCATTCCTTTCGCTGTTGCAGATCCGTTTGCCAAACTTTACTGCTCGTATATATATATATATATATATATATATATATATGTGTATATCATATATTAAATATCCAATGCTTCAATGTCCGAGAAGCGTATATAAAGGACACATAACTTGTCCAATTATCGGCTACAATAAGCGTTGTTGTAGCACGATGGAGGCGCTCTACATGACACGTCAGGCGCATATTGATAGCATTGGACGTTGGACGTGTACTTCGGTGCAGGTATGAGGGATATGAGATGTTTAGGGAGCTTCAACATGGTCGAGGCTTTCACTTACATAAATGTTTCGATCAGATACACAAAATAAGACTGTTTTCAATGCTTTAAATATTACCCCTAAGAATATGAGAACGTTTCAATTTTAGTGTGTTCTTTATTCGGTGGGTTGAGACCAACTATAAGAAGATTACTTTTTCAAATATTTGAAGTTCTGTAATACCTATCCATGACACGATATGCACAATATCACGTCATTAAGTTTGGAAACAGGGTTTCTCGCCTGGGCCTAGTTTATAAAAAATGGTTAATGATATTATGAAACAAATTACAGTCCGATACTTTCAAGGCCTACTAAAGAAATTCTGTTATCCCAACTTCTACTAAGGCTTGGCAATGTCAACCTGTGACATCTACATTTTTGGAATTAAAAGCTCTATCCTTTGCAAAACGTCATATATAATTTTTAATGATTCCACCTTGTAGAGGAGAAAAAGCGAGACTGATGTATCCTGTTATTTTGGAATCTCGTCTCAAATAGTGTCAGAAAAATTAAAAATTATTTTGAAAAATTTCGGTTTCTGTCATCTACTTCCGGAAGTACTCCGAATTGGGAAACTTTCTAAGTGTTATTTTCTTAGTAACCTAAAAGCACAAGTTTGCTTCCATACCGCTTGCTTCGTACCTCTTACCATTTGCGAGGAAATTTGGAAACATTTGGAGTAGGATGTAATCTATTTCGACTATCCCTACATTGTTTTTCAAAAAAGCAACTTCAATCCAACTCATTTTGGAATGTCTTATAATTTAACAACTAATCGCCAAAACGCAATGGCATGTTATATTGCTCTTCGTCTTTTGGAAGAGCCTTCCGAATGTGTAAAATATATGGAACGTTCATTCCGAGATTTTAGCATTATTTTTTTAATGGAGTTTTACATATTTTACTACATATCCGGATAGATCTTTTCAACAAAAGAAGATTGATATAACATACATACATATATAACGATCACTTGGAGGCTGAAATACAGTAATTATGCCTGAATATCAGCATCCCGAAATTCACCTTGTTAACCTTACCCATTGATAGAATAAGAGGAGGGACCTCTTCGGAAAACACTCTGTATACCATATCGAAATGTCTTGTGTTGAGTATTGAATCACGAAAAATTTGGATTTAAGTTGGCCTTGCTAATCTTGTCACCTTAATGAAATTAAGATGTACTTAATGGTAAATGGTGAATTGAATCAAAATTAACCTTCATAACTACTGGTGATTATATTGGATTAAGATTATTATCATTATTGTCTGATCATGACTAAAAACGAATAAATATAAAAGCTCTGTTCCACACACAAACGGTCGGTTGAAAGTGTAATTAGAGGGGTAGTCGAGTAATAAGCTATATGGACATGTCATGATGTGTCTTTGTTATGGAAACTAATAGCGTTTTTTTAACCTTTGTACATACTTTTGACTATATTGATTCTTATTGTCGCTGTTGGAAGGAGAATTTCGAGGTCCAAGGTCCAAGGTCCACTCCACAGAGCACTTAATTGTAAATAATTGTCATGCCTGTTTTTCACGATTATTCCTGTTAATGCTCTTCGGTCGGCATTTGTGATATTACTTTTTTTCACATATCGTGGCTTAATATCAACTGTACCAGTTACGTTATATCTTCTAACAATATTTCTCACACTTTACCTTGATAAGCCTAACAAAGTTGCAATTTCTGAGTTTGATTTCCCAGAATTAAAAAATTAAATTATCAGTAACCGAATTTTCTCACTAATAACCTTTCCTCTACCCATTTTGAAAACCTTAACTACCCAAAACTATTTTAAACGTATTCTGCCAGCTGTGATTAATAAAACCAATTGTCATGGCTTTTATTTTTCGCAGCCACCTATGCGTTATAGACTTATTTTGCGTTGAAATGAAAATAGGTTGATATGCTGTAATTGCAACATGTGTTATTTTTATGCTGCAAATTTGATTAGGGAGTGATAAAGTTGGTATTTTCTACTATATATTATCAAAATATTCATTAATATTTTAAACCTTAGATTTCAATAGTTGGGCCAACTGAAGAGGGAAGGGGCTCGTACAGACATCCTTTTCGGACGAGTCTTATGTCATTTTTATCTACGCGTATCTATCTATAGTGTGCGTAGATATGGCACGTTCAGATAAAAAGAGTTTTTATGACTTGATTGTATTGTATTATTGTTCCGTCCAACCTTCTACATGAGATGTATTTCAGCAGCATTTTGAGTTTTGATCCTGAAAACTTGTCCCAGTAAGGGTTTGGCCTGAACTAGCTGGAACAGTTCATGATCAATTCAAAGTCGACAACGTGGGAATTTCAGGAGACACAAATCTGAGATATGTTTCGAAGCATCAGGTAGCATGAAAAAACGTGACTTTAAGATAGAAGGAGTCTTTCTCTGGCTTAATTCCCTTGTTAGATGAGGGATTTTTCCTCAAGAGGTAGATCAACGTTGAAATGGAATCGTACAAGTTGTGAACGTAATATTAGCAAAACACGCTTTATTTGATTATCGCTACGAACCCGCACAGTGGCATAGAGAACTACAATTCCAAAATTCTGCTGTATAAATGTTGCTAAATTTGAATAACGGCCTGAGAAATATTGACTAGGAGAGCCGAGCATCAGAATCATATGAGTAAATTTCTTTTAAAATTCTTGTGCCGATGGATACTAAGTGACATATAAATCCGAACACCCAGATTAAATGGTTTTATTTTAATAAAATTTTGTATAAGTACTTAATGAAGCATAATAAGTAAATGATAAAAATTTCAAAATGATTGCACTGCTTTAAAGCCCTTTGACCTTTAATAATGTGTGGGTGCACCCTGATGTGCTACGCATTCTCCAACGCGTCTAGGCATGCTTCTGATCAGGTGGTCAATGTCCTCCTGTAGTATCTCAATCCAGGCGACCACCAACTCCTCTCAAAGTGCTTCTAGAGTCTGAGGAGGACGTTGCAAATTGAGCAATCTCCTACCCATCATATCCCACACGTGCTCAATTGGGGATAAGTCGGGAGATCTTGGTGGCCATGGTAACAATGTGACATCATTATGTTGAAAGAAGTCTATTGTGACTCTTGCAACATGTGGTCGGGCATTATCTTGTTGGAAAGTTGGATCTGCCAGGGTGTCAAGATAGGGTAAAAGATGGGGTTCTAGAACTTCGTGCATATAACGCTGCGCGTTCATGTTACGTCTGATGAAGATTAAAGGTGACCTGGAACCATAAGCTATAGCACCCCAAACCATAACTCCAACAGTGTGATGAACATGTCTTTCAACAAAAAACTCCTCCTTTCACCACGTCGGCTTCTAACCCTTACACCGACGTAATCGCCTTGAGTGGCGCAGACAACGGTCACTCTGGGATCAGGAATGGAACAGTATTGTCTTTAGTGACGAGTCTCGATTTTGCTTAGGCATGCACGATAGTCGTGCCAGGGTTAGAAGGCGACGTGGTGAAAGGAGGAATCCACAGTTTTTGTTGAAAGACATGTTCATCACACTGTTGGAGTTATGGTTTGGGGTGCTATAGCTTATGGTTCCAGTTCACCTTTAATCTTCATCAGAGGTAACATGAACGCGCAGCGTTATATCCACGAAGTTCTAGAACCCCATCTTTCGCCCTATCTTGACACCCTGGCAGATCCCACTTTCCAACAAGATAATGCCCGACCACATGTTACCATGGCCACCAAGATCTCCCGACTTATCCCCAATTGAGCACGTGTGGGATATGATGGGTAGGAGATTGCTCAATTTGCAACGTCCTCCTCAGACTCTAGAAGCACTTCGAGAGGAGTTGGTGGTTGCCTGGAATGAGATACCACAGGAGGACATTGACCACCTGATCAGAAGCATGCCTAGGCGCGTTGGAGAATGCGTAGCACATCAGGGTGCATCCACACATTATTAAAGGTCAAAGGGCTTTAAAGCAGTGCAATCATTTTGAAATTTTTATCATTTACTTATTAGCTTCATTATGTACTTATACAAAATTTTTTAAATTAAAACCATTTAAACTGGGTGTTCGAATTTATATGTCACTTAGTATATAATATGTTATCACTTTGGGACGTACCAACGTAAGGTATGATATATTCATTTCGCCAAGGGTACTTATGCCCAATTTATACTAACTCAACAAATAAAAATTATGGTAGACAGTCGATAGAAGTATAATAAAATAGATTGAATAATGGAAAATATAGAGTAAGCGAACACATTTAAATCACACATGGAAGAAACATCCTCTATAAATTTTGAACAGCTGTAGTAGGCTTTAGATCTTAGATGACATATTAAAATTTTTTGAATACTTCACTAGTTGTGACCGATTTCATACTGGATGGTAACTTTTCTATTCAATGGCATACTAGGAAACTGAAATTTGGAAATTCTTTAACATACGAAACTTGATGATGATTACGATGCCTGATTTTTCCATTGGTATAGACAAAGTTAGGCTCAAACTCTTTCCAGTACGATTTCACATACGAAGCAGCGGAGCATGTAGACACCGTCAACAAATCATTCCTAAAGTTCATGAATATAAGCCTGATAAGTCGTTTTTGTAGAAGAAAAGATGCTGGGTATTGAGTACTATGTCCCCAGCTGGACATTGTACTATGTTGGAAGACACGTGTAGGTATGTTAATTCATAGTACACAGTTTTATACCATCATTGACAATACAATTTTTGAGCTGACTGAGGGCAAAATAGGCGCTGCTTAACTTACTACACACATAATTGACCTGCCTATCCTAAGCTAATGATGCGTTTATGCTGCAGACAAGATATTCCACCTCCTAAAGTATGTTGTTATGTGTAGCTAATCATGGATAGGAATGGATATTACCTCGCTGATGGTATTGGACAGACACAGTTTTTGAGTTATATAAGATCATGTTATTTCGGCAACACCAACACGCTAATGACATCTACAACCTGAATAACTTCGCCGAAATGCCGATATCGTTAGAAACAATATAGACTATGACATTGACCCTTCAGGAACGCCAAGGTCTGGATCAAATCCAACCCGACCACCACTCAACAGCCCGAAAAACCTAAATTACATTAGAATTGGCCGTGAAAGGCTTCATTCTTCAATTATGTTTCTCGTGTTTGCTATATATCACGTAATCCATAACAATATATGTGGAGAAATTGGAGGACCTTTAATTTATTTACTAAATATTCAGGATCTAGGGCGCTAAAAAATGTTAGTTTCAAATATATCCTGCCAAACTATACATTGTGCTGCTTGTTATAGTTTTTGTCGATCATCCTACAATCAAGTTCATCCTGTACGGACTATTCAGCTTTGAGCAGCCGATCGTCCCGAACTTTTGCCTGGTACCCACGCGCACCGGTGTTGGATTATAGAAGCACTACCATGTCTACTAAGCAGTCAAATGAAAGTGAATCCAAGGTCACATCCCAGTTACCTTGGCTCATCTTCACTTTCGTTTTTATCTGAAAATCAATAACCTCATATTTGCGTGCGACGAACAATGTAAGATCCGGAATAACGGCATTCCTCAACGAGATACAATCGTGCTCGCTGCATCACAGTTAGCTTAGGATTCTTAGCACTTATGACATTATTGTTTTTCGTTTTTTCTGTTCATAATACGCATAATTGACTGTTAATTGATGCTTTACATTTTTTGTTTAATTGACTTCGCTCATTATGCATCTTAAGAGAGGCCTTTGGCAATGGATCAGTGGTTGATTAAAAAAGTAGAAACCATCAGTTTTTACTCGTAAGTTTATTTGATTTGGAGTGAATAGAGGTATTCAATCATTGCGAGTGCTTTGTAGTATGCAAAGACGTCAATGATTCACCCGCAAGTATTAAGGAAAAGTACAAGGAGGTCCTCTATAGGAGTATTCTCCTGTCATACCATATTGTATAAGGATCTTATGCTGCCGTACTTGGGTAAGAAAAAATCATTTACCGCCTTTTTTACATTTTCTGCGTTCCTTTTATGATTACAATTACAAAATATATCATTGAAGATATTATTTAACAAAACTAGGAATTTTTACAGTTTGTCATATATTTCATATTAATTAGGGGTGCTTCACAACTTACCCGACAAATTTTTACCACATATGCACAGTTACGAAAGAAGTTGATTTCTCAAAAAAAAAAAAAATGTAATATTAGTCCTACAGAAATTAAGTTATAAACCTGAGTTTCAATGATAAATTGAAAAATAAATATCTGTATTTTACGTTCATAGTCGTGATATTACAACACGCATTAATAACACTGGGCAACAAATTTTAGTTTTTTAATTGTATCTTGTGGGAAAAGTGCACTTCTTTGTTAATTTTGGGGCGCTGAATCCAAAAATGACAATGAAATAAAAAAATTAGTTGCGGTTTAGAAAAAAAAACTTTTTATTTTTAAGGATATATTAAAAAAAGTAACAAGATTCATATACTTATAAGAATCACTATATGCGCTGTCTTTTTGCTATTCTTTTATGGATCGTTTCTCGAGCATCTCTACCAAGAGTCCAACAGTAGTCTGCAAGCATGGAAGGATTCCACTTTCCCTGGTACCTTTTTTCCATTGTTGAAATATCCTGATGAAAACGTTCGCCGTGCTCATCACTTACGGCTCCGCAATTGTCAGGAAAAAAGTCCAGGTGTGAGTGTAGGAAATGTATCTTCAGAGACATATTACAGCCCATCTTTTGATACAAGGGTTTTATAGTTGTCAACTTTTCTATTTCCCAAGAAATTAGTGACCACCAGACGGAAATCAGTCCAAGCAGTTTTTTCAATACTTGTTAAAGTATTTTCAAACTGTGTATCTTTCAAAATATTTCGAATCTGTGGCCCAACAAAAATACCTTCTTTAACCTTTGCCTCACTTAGTCTTGGAAATTTCTGACGCAGGTATTGAAAAGCTGACCCATCTCTATCTAATGCCTTGACAAAGTTTTTCATTAGGCCCAACTTGATATGCAGTGGTGGTAATAAAAATTTTTTCGAATCTACTAATGGCATATGCTGTACATTTTTTTGACCTGGCTCTAGGAATTGACGAACAGGCCAGTTTTGTCTAGTGTAATGAAGTGCCTTTGCCCGACTGTCCCATTCACACAAAAAACAGCAAAACTTTGTGTAGCCTAGCTGCAGCCCAAGTAAAAGTGCAACAACTTTCAAATCGCCACAAATATGCCATTGGTGCTCATCGTATTTTATGCATGTCAATAGGTACTTCATATTGTCATATGATTCTTTCATGTGAACTGCATACCCTACAGGAAGAGATGGTAAAATATTTCCAATATGCAATAACACTGCCTTTAAACTCAATGTTGAACTGTCTATAAACAATCTCCATTCTTCTGGGTTATAGTTTATATTTAAAGCCGCCAGTAAGCCGTTAATGTTACTGCAGAAAACCAAGTTATTCTCCATATTGAAAAATGGTTCTAAGTCTTTGTGGCGTTTACGAAAAACACATACCGAAACTTCGTCTTCTAACAAGTTCCACTGCTGCAGTCTTGATCCAAGTAACTCTGCCTTACGTTTTGGAAGTTCTAAATCTCTTACAAGATCATTTAATTCTGACTGTGTTATTTTGTGTGGTTGGTGGCATGACGTGCTCGGTATAAAATCAGGATCTCTTGACGTTGATGGCATATCTTCTTCCTGACGAATCACTCGATCGCCATGATCTGAGTCGTTTTCTGATTCGCAAGTGTAGGATTCTGGGGGTTTTGGAATAGGATTTTCGTCACTGTGAGGCACAGGTCTCATCGCAGATGGTATGTTTGGGTAGTTAATAACCGATTTTTTTTTCTTGGACATACCTGTGGCTTGTCCAACACAAGGTACCATGCAAAAGTAACAATCATTAATATGATTTGTAGGCTCTCTCCAAACCATTGGGACAGCAAAGCGCATAGACCGTTTTTTGCCATTTAACGAGCTCCTCAGACTTGAAGCACATGTATTACAGCAGATGTGGGGTACCCACTGTTTGTCTTGATCACCTAGTTTACAACCGAAATAAAGCTGATATGCCTTTGTTATTAGTGGAGTAATAGACCGTCTCTGAGACGCAAAAGTCACATCACCACACACGTAACAAAACTGATCTGGATTGTTTACACACTTTCGAGACATCTTGCATGAACGCTGTCAGCCAACTGAGGAAAAAATGGCTAATATAAAACAATATAATGTACACGTATGTATAACGTAACACAATCATGCCGATTACATCATCTTTCCTTGCCGAATATAAAAATGTAGCACGTGCATTCTTGTGAATTACAGTATATTAACACTGGCACAGCAGGAACACATATAATTACCGTATCTCTAAAACTTGAACTAATATTGAAAAAATAAGTTTCATTCCGGTTTTAGCACATTAAAAATAGTAATATTTTGTTGATTTTATTTAGGATATTTTTTGGCTGTTGATCAGTGTAATTTATGGTAGCAAAATACCAGGATTTTTTTGTTTTTTCATACTGACAAGAACGTGTAAATAAGGTTTAATCTATATCGTGGGAAAACTGTCGAATAAGAAACAATTTTGCTAGTTTACGTTTTTAGTTATTTATTAATAAAAATGGCACATGTGTACACTAAGCCGGGCAAAATTCGCGAGCTGATTCTCGTTTCTATGCACACCGATTTGCGAATAGGCACATACCACGTTACGAAAAATGTAGTTCAATTGTTTTACCTGCACGTGCCAGTGGAGATTTGCACCCCAGACGTGGAGTGGATGGGCGTCGGGTTCGCCCACAACGCGGTTTAAATGCCGAAGATGAAATTTTAGATATTGTGGTAGAAAATCCGGGAATAAGCACAAGGCAGTTAGCCCAACAGGTCCCAGAAGTGTCACATGCAACAGCGTGGCGCATATTACATGAGCCCCATCTGTACCCTTATCACGTTCAGAGAGTCCAGGCGTTGCTATCTACAGACTACCCCCTAAGAATAAGATTTTTTACCAATCTTCATAATACTCACGTTTGGTCCTTTGAGAATCCTCACGCAGTGGTCTAGACACACTTCCAACATCGTTTGGGCAGGTACTGTCGATGAACGTCTAGTTGGACCATTCATATTGCCAGACCGGATGTATGGTCAACAGTATTTGGAATGACAAATTGGTTAAGGCTTTCGCGGCCAGTTGATAAACGGCTGTCTTGATTCGGGTCTAAAGGTCGTCGTCGGTTGGAATTTCTTCCTAACGCTTCGCTAGCATGAGTGGCAAGCTTCTTCAGAGGTCCTTCCATTTCCGATGCTGGATGTAGTCTACAGACCCGAATCAAGACAGCAGCATTTGGAATTTCTTCGTAATGATTTGCCGGTCCTTCTTGAAGATGTGGTTTCTGCAAGATGCGCCACCTTCCGCATTTTCGTTTAGAAGTTCGTGATTTATTTAGTCAGTTATACCAGGTACGCTGGATCGCAAGGTGTGGACCAATTGCATGGCCTCCATGGTCTGCCGATCTAAATCCTCTGGACTTCTTTTTATAGGGATACTTAAAAAACGAGGTATACCGTACACCAGTTCAGAATATTGATGAACTGCGTGACCGAATCGCAGTGGGTGCCGATAATTTGAGCCTTCAGGCACTGCAGGAAGGAGGTGTATTTGAATTAACGTGCCGAAATGTCATTTGAAGTGCCCCAGCTTCCATTCAGTGGAAACAATTTTGAACAGCTTTAATAAATAAGTGAACTGTTAAACTGTATTATTTTATTATCTCGATTTCTGTAGGACTTTTATTACATTTTTTTTTTTTTGAGAAATCGACTTCTTTCGTTATAGTGGATATGTGGTTAAAATTTGTCGGGTAAGTTGTGAAACACCCTGTATTTCTTAACCATAGGAGCAGTAAGTCAATTCATGAAAGTAAAGAAGCAATAGTTTCCAAACTATACTGATTTTGATCTTTGTACAATACAAGTACTGCCTTTTCACCCTTTATTAACTATTATGATTTTTTCTTATTTAGTGTTTACTGTTATAAATAATAACTTTTGCCCCGAAACAGTGATTTTGAAAAATATTCTTCGTTTAATTTAACATACAGTGAAAACCATAAACCACTGACGCCGTACTGTGTATGACAGGGAAGCACGAGAAGAGTGCAATACGTGTGCTAGAAAGAGACAGAAGCACCTCGTTGCCTAGCGGCCCGAGTGACGAAGCCATCCCTTTCTAACATACATATTGGAAGCTTCTCACGTTTCTCCCTCGGACTCATTACGTCAGCCAAATTTCAACCCCACCGTATAAGAAAACAGGCTGTTTTTAATTTAATCATACAACTATTTTTCTTGAATATAATTATTAGATGATAATTATTACATTGAATTATCAAATGTTCTATCTATGTCGATTTCGATATGAATATATAATAATGTAATGTAAAATAAAATAAGTTTTCTATTTCGCATTATTGCGACTTTCCTCTGAAAAAAATAAAATGAATATAGTATGCAGACTACGGGGAAGTGCAGTATATTTGTTTTTGCAAAGTATAAAAGCAGTAAATTACATGTTACTGCTTTTTGATTTACGGCAACAATTCTTTGTCGTAGGTCTTCTAATGATGTTGGCATAGATTTTGTTTTTTAAATGACCCCACATAAAGAAATCCAAAGGTGATAAATCTGGCGATCTTGGGGGCCATTCAATGGCACCTCTTCTGTCAATCCATCGATCTGGAAACGTCTGATCTAAATATTGTCGAACACGTAATGCGTAATGTGGTGGAGCACCATCCTGTTGGAACATCAACCTATTCGCAATGTATCGCCGATCATTCTGATTTTCAATTATGGCTGTTAATGCAGGATCTATGGCGTCTTCCAGTAATTCCAAATACATTTCACCGGTCAAATTTCCAGGTAAGAAAAAAGGACCAACTAAATGGTCGCCAAAAATACCAGCCCAAACATTTAATTTTTGTGGCTGTTGTGTATGAACCTCATAATAAATTCTGGGATTAGAATCGGACCAATATCGGCAGTTATGACGATTCACTACGCCATTTAAGAAAAAGGAACATTCGTCAGAAAAGCAAGTGCTGAATAGAAAATGTTCATCGTTTATAATTCGTTCACTCATATCTTCACAAATTTTAATCGGTGATCAAGAAGGCCTTCATTAAGTTCTTGTACCAGGTGAATTTTATATGGATGAAAACTATGGGCCTTTAGAATCCGTTGGACAGTACTTCGACTAATACCTCACACAGTCTCCAATTTGCAGGTACTTAACGTAGGATCTACATAAACTTGCCCTAAAACAGCCACTTCTAGTGCTTCGTACCTTATGGGATTTTCATTGTTGCGTTTTTTATTGGCGACTGACCCAGTTTCCCGTAATTTAGCTACAAGTTCTAGAACATATTTTCGATGCACGTTACTGTTCGCATGTCGCTCATTGAGTATTTCTGTTGTTCTATTAGCGCACTGACTATTTCCGAAAAATATTTCGATAGTTTTAACTCTTTTTGCTGTGGAATATACCATGGTTAATTTATGTAATAAAGCGTTACAAGTTATTTTAGCAAGAAGGTTTGGTCAAATCAATCGCAAACTATGTACTAAATTCCTATTTAAAATAAGTACGAGATATTTACTTATCTTTCTTCAAGAAATACTCTTCTCGCCCCAAAAAAAAGGTCCAATAGCTATTTTCAACAACAAAATGATAAACAAACTATGGACGTAGTGAAGAAATGCATTTACTTATTAAGTAAATTCTTTTAGTCAAATTTCTTCTGAAAGTAGTACAAACTACTCGTAATCTGATGTCCCTATTAAAGTCTACTTCAAGCTTTAATTCAATAAATCTTCAAAAGCACTGAACTGAAGTACATTGATTTTATATCATTATATAGGGAATTGAAAGACCTTTAAAATAAGGTATCACTCGACCCCCCCTTCCATTTATGATTTTAGAGTTGGTGGCACGTGATAACGTGATTTTTTGCCAAACTTGTGTCCCCCTCGAAAACAAAATCGACGGGTCTGAGCGTTTTTCAAAAAAAAACTGAGATGCCAGTAAATGCGTCTGTTTCGTTTTCGATGCGCCACCCTGTATGTGCAATGTAGTACGAGGGTAAACTATGTGGCAGGTGGGGTGACATTTATTCCATCAGATTTGTATTATAGAGCTAGAGGAGTCTGCTTGCTGTCAGGTATTTTTCAGTTCTTTGATCACTTGCATTAGAGGTGGCGCTCATACCACCTTGTTATGCAAAAATAGTGGTGCCAAAAGCCTTACTTTGTAGCAGTAGTGCCAATTCACCGAATATGTTTCGTTTTGCGAAACTTTTGAATCGGAATCGGAACCTAAATATTTGAAAGGAAAGGGTTTATATTTTTGAAAAATTTTAACATTTTCTAATATTTATTGGAAGAAATACCGTAAATATACC